>OZ025215.1:5041269-5368769 GCA_964019055.1 Anthopleura xanthogrammica
TTTGCTGAAACCCCCACTTTTTGCTCATGATAATACCTCTTGAGATAAAAACACGACGTTTTGGCGAAAAAACATTCGGTTTTCGCTGAGTAAAGGTGCTTTTTGGTCAAAAAAGCTGTTTTTTGCTGAGAAAATTGGAAATTTGCTGAGAATTTTCTTTTGCTCAAAACACGACGTTTTCACTGCTAAACGCAAGTTTTGGCCGAGAAAAGCACATTTTGGGTGTCCAAAACACTGTTTTGCTGGAAAAAAAAACTTTTTAGCCCAAAAAACTGAAAAATGGCCATTTTGGCTCTCAAAACCAGGTTTTTCGCTTACGGCGTGACCTGTTTGCTGAAACCCCCACTTTTTGCTCATGATAATACCTCTTGAGATAAAAACACGACGTTTTGGCGAAAAAAAATTCGGTTTTCGCTGAGTAAAGGTGCTTTTTGGTCAAAAAAGCTGTTTTTTGCTGAGAAAATTGGAAATTTGCTGAGAATTTTCTTTTGCTCAAAACACGACGTTTTCACTGCTAAACGCAAGTTTTGGCCGAGAAAAGCACATTTTGGGTGTCCAAAACACTGTTTTGCTGGAAAAAAAAACTTTTTAGCCCAAAAAACTGAAAAATGGCCATTTTGGCTCTCAAAACCAGGTTTTTCGCTTACGGCGTGACCTGTTTGCTGAAACCCCCACTTTTTGCTCATGATAATACCTCTTGAGATAAAAACACGACGTTTTGGCGAAAAAAAATTCGGTTTTCGCTGAGTAAAGGTGCTTTTTGGTCAAAAAAGCTGTTTTTTGCTGAGAAAATTGGAAATTTGCTGAGAATTTTCTTTTGCTCAAAACACGACGTTTTCACTGCTAAACGCAAGTTTTGGCCGAGAAAAGCACATTTTGGGTGTCCAAAACACTGTTTTGCTGGAAAAAAAAACTTTTTAGCCCAAAAAACTGAAAAATGGCCATTTTGGCTCTCAAAACCAGGTTTTTCGCTTACGGCGTGACCTGTTTGCTGAAACCCCCACTTTTTGCTCATGATAATACCTCTTGAGATAAAAACACGACGTTTTGGCGAAAAAAAATTCGGTTTTCGCTGAGTAAAGGTGCTTTTTGGTCAAAAAAGCTGTTTTTTGCTGAGAAAATTGGAAATTTGCTGAGAATTTTCTTTTGCTCAAAACACGACGTTTTCACTGCTAAACGCAAGTTTTGGCCGAGAAAAGCACATTTTGGGTGTCCAAAACACTGTTTTGCTGGAAAAAAAAACTTTTTAGCCCAAAAAACTGAAAAATGGCCATTTTGGCTCTCAAAACCAGGTTTTTCGCTTACGGCGTGACCTGTTTGCTGAAACCCCCACTTTTTGCTCATGATAATACCTCTTGAGATAAAAACACGACGTTTTGGCGAAAAAAAATTCGGTTTTCGCTGAGTAAAGGTGCTTTTTGGTCAAAAAAGCTGTTTTTTGCTGAGAAAATTGGAAATTTGCTGAGAATTTTCTTTTGCTCAAAACACGACGTTTTCACTGCTAAACGCAAGTTTTGGCCGAGAAAAGCACATTTTGGGTGTCCAAAACACTGTTTTGCTGGAAAAAAAAACTTTTTAGCCCAAAAAACTGAAAAATGGCCATTTTGGCTCTCAAAACCAGGTTTTTCGCTTACGGCGTGACCTGTTTGCTGAAACCCCCACTTTTTGCTCATGATAATACCTCTTGAGATAAAAACACGACGTTTTGGCGAAAAAAAATTCGGTTTTCGCTGAGTAAAGGTGCTTTTTGTTCAAAAAAGCTGTTTTTTGCTGAGAAAATTGGAAATTTGCTGAGAATTTTCTTTTGCTCAAAACACGACGTTTTCACTGCTAAACGCAAGTTTTGGCCGAGAAAAGCACATTTTGGGTGTCCAAAACACTGTTTTGCTGGAAAAAAAAACTTTTTAGCCCAAAAAACTGAAAAATGGCCATTTTGGCTCTCAAAACCAGGTTTTTCGCTTACGGCGTGACCTGTTTGCTGAAACCCCCACTTTTTGCTCATGATAATACCTCTTGAGATCAAAACACGACGTTTTGGCGAAAAAAAATTCGGTTTTCGCTGAGTAAAGGTGCTTTTTGGTCAAAAAAGCTGTTTTTTGCTGAGAAAATTGGAAATTTGCTGAGAATTTTCTTTTGCTCAAAACACGACGTTTTCACTGCTAAACGCAAGTTTTGGCCGAGAAAAGCACATTTTGGGTGTCCAAAACACTGTTTTGCTGGAAAAAAAAACTTTTTAGCCCAAAAAACTGAAAAATGGCCATTTTGGCTCTCAAAACCAGGTTTTTCGCTTACGGCGTGACCTGTTTGCTGAAACCCCCACTTTTTGCTCATGATAATACCTCTTGAGATAAAAACACGACGTTTTGGCGAAAAAAAATTCGGTTTTGGCTGAGTAAAGGTGCTTTTTGGTCAAAAAAGCTGTTTTTTGCTGAGAAAATTGGAAATTTGCTGAGAATTTTCTTTTGCTCAAAACACGACGTTTTCACTGCTAAACGCAAGTTTTGGCCGAGAAAAGCACATTTTGGGTGTCCAAAACACTGTTTTGCTGGAAAAAAAAACTTTTTAGCCCAAAAAACTGAAAAATGGCCATTTTGGCTCTCAAAACCAGGTTTTTCGCTTACGGCGTGACCTGTTTGCTGAAACCCCCACTTTTTGCTCATGATAATACCTCTTGAGATAAAAACACGACGTTTTGGCGAAAAAAAATTCGGTTTTCGCTGAGTAAAGGTGCTTTTTGGTCAAAAAAGCTGTTTTTTGCTGAGAAAATTGGAAATTTGCTGAGAATTTTCTTTTGCTCAAAACACGACGTTTTCACTGCTAAACGCAAGTTTTGGCCGAGAAAAGCACATTTTGGGTGTCCAAAACACTGTTTTGCTGGAAAAAAAAACTTTTTAGCCCAAAAAACTGAAAAATGGCCATTTTGGCTCTCAAAACCAGGTTTTTCGCTTACGGCGTGACCTGTTTGCTGAAACCCCCACTTTTTGCTCATGATAATACCTCTTGAGATAAAAACACGACGTTTTGGCGAAAAAAAATTCGGTTTTCGCTGAGTAAAGGTGCTTTTTGGTCAAAAAAGCTGTTTTTTGCTGAGAAAATTGGAAATTTGCTGAGAATTTTCTTTTGCTCAAAACACGACGTTTTCACTGCTAAACACAAGTTTTGACCGAGAAAAGCACATTTTGGGTGTCCAAAAAACTGTTTTGCTGGAAAAAAAACTTTTTAGCCCAAAAAACTGAAAAATGGCCATTTTGGCTCTCAAAACCAGGTTTTTCGCTTACGGCGTGACCTGTTTGCTGAAACCCCCACTTTTTGCTCATGATAATACCTCTTGAGATAAAAACACGACGTTTTGGCGAAAAAAAATTCGGTTTTCGCTGAGTAAAGGTGCTTTTTGGTCAAAAAAGCTGTTTTTTGCTGAGAAAATTGGAAATTTGCTGAGAATTTTCTTTTGCTCAAAACACGACGTTTTCACTGCTAAACGCAAGTTTTGGCCGAGAAAAGCACATTTTGGGTGTCCAAAACACTGTTTTGCTGGAAAAAAAAACTTTTTAGCCCAAAAAACTGAAAAATGGCCATTTTGGCTCTCAAAACCAGGTTTTTCGCTTACGGCGTGACCTGTTTGCTGAAACCCCCACTTTTTGCTCATGATAATACCTCTTGAGATAAAAACACGACGTTTTGGCGAAAAAACATTCGGTTTTCGCTGAGTAAAGGTGCTTTTTGGTCAAAAAAGCTGTTTTTTGCTGAGAAAATTGGAAATTTGCTGAGAATTTTCTTTTGCTCAAAACACGACGTTTTCACTGCTAAACGCAAGTTTTGGCCGAGAAAAGCACATTTTGGGTGTCCAAAACACTGTTTTGCTGGAAAAAAAAACTTTTTAGCCCAAAAAACTGAAAAATGGCCATTTTGGCTCTCAAAACCAGGTTTTTCGCTTACGGCGTGACCTGTTTGCTGAAACCCCCACTTTTTGCTCATGATAATACCTCTTGAGATAAAAACACGACGTTTTGGCGAAAAAAAATTCGGTTTTGGCTGAGTAAAGGTGCTTTTTGGTCAAAAAAGCTGTTTTTTGCTGAGAAAATTGGAAATTTGCTGAGAATTTTCTTTTGCTCAAAACACGACGTTTTCACTGCTAAACGCAAGTTTTGGCCGAGAAAAGCACATTTTGGGTGTCCAAAACACTGTTTTGCTGGAAAAAAAAACTTTTTAGCCCAAAAAACTGAAAAATGGCCATTTTGGCTCTCAAAACCAGGTTTTTCGCTTACGGCGTGACCTGTTTGCTGAAACCCCCACTTTTTGCTCATGATAATACCTCTTGAGATAAAAACACGACGTTTTGGCGAAAAAAAATTCGGTTTTCGCTGAGTAAAGGTGCTTTTTGGTCAAAAAAGCTGTTTTTTGCTGAGAAAATTGGAAATTTGCTGAGAATTTTCTTTTGCTCAAAACACGACGTTTTTACTGCTAAACGCAAGTTTTGGCCGAGAAAAGCACATTTTGGGTGTCCAAAACACTGTTTTGCTGGAAAAAAAAACTTTTTAGCCCAAAAAACTGAAAAATGGCCATTTTGGCTCTCAAAACCAGGTTTTTCGCTTACGGCGTGACCTGTTTGCTGAAACCCCCACTTTTTGCTCATGATAATACCTCTTGAGATAAAAACACGACGTTTTGGCGAAAAAAAATTCGGTTTTGGCTGAGTAAAGGTGCTTTTTGGTCAAAAAAGCTGTTTTTTGCTGAGAAAATTGGAAATTTGCTGAGAATTTTCTTTTGCTCAAAACACGACGTTTTCACTGCTAAACGCAAGTTTTGGCCGAGAAAAGCACATTTTGGGTGTCCAAAACACTGTTTTGCTGGAAAAAAAAACTTTTTAGCCCAAAAAACTGAAAAATGGCCATTTTGGCTCTCAAAACCAGGTTTTTCGCTTACGGCGTGACCTGTTTGCTGAAACCCCCACTTTTTGCTCATGATAATACCTCTTGAGATAAAAACACGACGTTTTGGCGAAAAAAAATTCGGTTTTCGCTGAGTAAAGGTGCTTTTTGGTCAAAAAAGCTGTTTTTTGCTGAGAAAATTGGAAATTTGCTGAGAATTTTCTTTTGCTCAAAACACGACGTTTTCACTGCTAAACGCAAGTTTTGGCCGAGAAAAGCACATTTTGGGTGTCCAAAACACTGTTTTGCTGGAAAAAAAAACTTTTTAGCCCAAAAAACTGAAAAATGGCCATTTTGGCTCTCAAAACCAGGTTTTTCGCTTACGGCGTGACCTGTTTGCTGAAACCCCCACTTTTTGCTCATGATAATACCTCTTGAGATAAAAACACGACGTTTTGGCGAAAAAAAATTCGGTTTTCGCTGAGTAAAGGTGCTTTTTGGTCAAAAAAGCTGTTTTTTGCTGAGAAAATTGGAAATTTGCTGAGAATTTTCTTTTGCTCAAAACACGACGTTTTCACTGCTAAACGCAAGTTTTGGCCGAGAAAAGCACATTTTGGGTGTCCAAAACACTGTTTTGCTGGAAAAAAAAAACTTTTTAGCCCAAAAAACTGAAAAATGGCCATTTTGGCTCTCAAAACCAGGTTTTTCGCTTACGGCGTGACCTGTTTGCTGAAACCCCCACTTTTTGCTCATGATAATACCTCTTGAGATAAAAACACGACGTTTTGGCGAAAAAAAATTCGGTTTTGGCTGAGTAAAGGTGCTTTTTGGTCAAAAAAGCTGTTTTTTGCTGAGAAAATTGGAAATTTGCTGAGAATTTTCTTTTGCTCAAAACACGACGTTTTCACTGCTAAACGCAAGTTTTGGCCGAGAAAAGCACATTTTGGGTGTCCAAAACACTGTTTTGCTGGGAAAAAAAACTTTTTAGCCCAAAAAACTGAAAAATGGCCATTTTGGCTCTCAAAACCAGGTTTTTCGCTTACGGCGTGACCTGTTTGCTGAAACCCCCACTTTTTGCTCATGATAATACCTCTTGAGATAAAAACACGACGTTTTGGCGAAAAAAAATTCGGTTTTCGCTGAGTAAAGGTGCTTTTTGGTCAAAAAAGCTGTTTTTTGCTGAGAAAATTGGAAATTTGCTGAGAATTTTCTTTTGCTCAAAACACGACGTTTTCACTGCTAAACGCAAGTTTTGGCCGAGAAAAGCACATTTTGGGTGTCCAAAACACTGTTTTGCTGGAAAAAAAAACTTTTTAGCCCAAAAAACTGAAAAATGGCCATTTTGGCTCTCAAAACCAGGTTTTTCGCTTACGGCGTGACCTGTTTGCTGAAACCCCCACTTTTTGCTCATGATAATACCTCTTGAGATAAAAACACGACGTTTTGGCGAAAAAAAATTCGGTTTTGGCTGAGTAAAGGTGCTTTTTGGTCAAAAAAGCTGTTTTTTGCTGAGAAAATTGGAAATTTGCTGAGAATTTTCTTTTGCTCAAAACACGACGTTTTCACTGCTAAACGCAAGTTTTGGCCGAGAAAAGCACATTTTGGGTGTCCAAAACACTGTTTTGCTGGAAAAAAAGACTTTTTAGCCCAAAAAACTGAAAAATGGCCATTTTGGCTCTCAAAACCAGGTTTTTCGCTTACGGCGTGACCTGTTTGCTGAAACCCCCACTTTTTGCTCATGATAATACCTCTGGAGATAAAAACACGACGTTTTGGCGAAAAAAAATTCGGTTTTGGCTGAGTAAAGGTGCTTTTTGGTCAAAAAAGCTGTTTTTTGCTGAGAAAATTGGAAATTTGCTGAGAATTTTCTTTTGCTCAAAACACGACGTTTTCACTGCTAAACGCAAGTTTTGGCCGAGAAAAGCACATTTTGGGTGTCCAAAACACTGTTTTGCTGGGAAAAAAAACTTTTTAGCCCAAAAAACTGAAAAATGGCCATTTTGGCTCTCAAAACCAGGTTTTTCGCTTACGGCGTGACCTGTTTGCTGAAACCCCCACTTTTTGCTCATGATAATACCTCTTGAGATAAAAACACGACGTTTTGGCGAAAAAAAATTCGGTTTTCGCTGAGTAAAGGTGCTTTTTGGTCAAAAAAGCTGTTTTTTGCTGAGAAAATTGGAAATTTGCTGAGAATTTTCTTTTGCTCAAAACACGACGTTTTCACTGCTAAACGCAAGTTTTGGCCGAGAAAAGCACATTTTGGGTGTCCAAAACACTGTTTTGCTGGAAAAAAAAACTTTTTAGCCCAAAAAACTGAAAAATGGCGTGACCTGTTTGCTGAAACCCCCACTTTTTGCTCATGATAATACCTCTTGAGATAAAAACACGACGTTTTGGCGAAAAAATATTCGGTTTTCGCTGAGTAAAGGTGCTTTTTGGTCAAAAAAGCTGTTTTTTGCTGAGAAAATTGGAAATTTGCTGAGAATTTTCTTTAGCTCAAAACACGACGTTTTCACTGCTAAACGCAAGTTTTTGGGTGTCCAAAACACTGTTTTGCTGGAAAAAAAAACTTTTTAGCCCAAAAAACTGAAAAATGGCGTGACCTGTTTGCTGAAACCCCCACTTTTTGCTCATGATAATACCTCTTGAGATAAAAACACGACGTTTTGGCGAAAAAAAATTCGGTTTTCGCTGAGTAAAGGTGCTTTTTGGTCAAAAAAGCTGTTTTTTGCTGAGAAAATTGGAAATTTGCTGAGAATTTTCTTTTGCTCAAAACACGACGTTTTCACTGCTAAACGCAAGTTTTGGCCGAGAAAAGCACATTTTGGGTGTCCAAAACACTGTTTTGCTGGAAAAAAAAACTTTTTAGCCCAAAAAACTGAAAAATGGCCATTTTGGCTCTCAAAACCAGGTTTTTCGCTTACGGCGTGACCTGTTTGCTGAAACCCCCACTTTTTGCTCATGATAATACCTCTTGAGATAAAAACACGACGTTTTGGCGAAAAAAAATTCGGTTTTCGCTGAGTAAAGGTGCTTTTTGGTCAAAAAAGCTGTTTTTTGCTGAGAAAATTGGAAATTTGCTGAGAATTTTCTTTTGCTCAAAACACGACGTTTTCACTGCTAAACGCAAGTTTTTGGGTGTCCAAAACACTGTTTTGCTGGAAAAAAAAACTTTTTAGCCCAAAAAACTGAAAAATGGCGTGACCTGTTTGCTGAAACCCCCACTTTTTGCTCATGATAATACCTCTTGAGATAAAAACACGACGTTTTGGCGAAAAAAAATTCGGTTTTCGCTGAGTAAAGGTGCTTTTTGGTCAAAAAAGCTGTTTTTTGCTGAGAAAATTGGAAATTTGCTGAGAATTTTCTTTTGCTCAAAACACGACGTTTTCACTGCTAAACGCAAGTTTTGGCCGAGAAAAGCACATTTTGGGTGTCCAAAACACTGTTTTGCTGGAAAAAAAAACTTTTTAGCCCAAAAAACTGAAAAATGGCCATTTTGGCTCTCAAAACCAGGTTTTTCGCTTACGGCGTGACCTGTTTGCTGAAACCCCCACTTTTTGCTCATGATAATACCTCTTGAGATAAAAACACGACGTTTTGGCGAAAAAAAAATTCGGTTTTCGCTGAGTAAAGGTGCTTTTTGGTCAAAAAAGCTGTTTTTTTGCTGAGAAAATTGGAAATTTGCTGAGAATTTTCTTTTGCTCAAAACACGACGTTTTCACTGCTAAACGCAAGTTTTGGCCGAGAAAAGCACATTTTGGGTGTCCAAAACACTGTTTTGCTGGAAAAAAAACTTTTTAGCCCAAAAAACTGAAAAATGGCCATTTTGGCTCTCAAAACCAGGTTTTTCGCTTACGGCGTGACCTGTTTGCTGAAACCCCCACTTTTTGCTCATGATAATACCTCTTGAGATAAAAACACGACGTTTTGGCGAAAAAAAATTCGGTTTTCGCTGAGTAAAGGTGCTTTTTGGTCAAAAAAGCTGTTTTTTGCTGAGAAAATTGGAAATTTGCTGAGAATTTTCTTTTGCTCAAAACACGACGTTTTCACTGCTAAACGCAAGTTTTTGGGTGTCCAAAACACTGTTTTGCTGGAAAAAAAAACTTTTTAGCCCAAAAAACTGAAAAATGGCGTGACCTGTTTGCTGAAACCCCCACTTTTTGCTCATGATAATACCTCTTGAGATAAAAACACGACGTTTTGGCGAAAAAAAATTCGGTTTTGGCTGAGTAAAGGTGCTTTTTGGTCAAAAAAGCTGTTTTTTGCTGAGAAAATTGGAAATTTGCTGAGAATTTTCTTTTGCTCAAAACACGACGTTTTCACTGCTAAACGCAAGTTTTGGCCGAGAAAAGCACATTTTGGGTGTCCAAAACACTGTTTTGCTGGGAAAAAAAACTTTTTAGCCCAAAAAACTGAAAAATGGCCATTTTGGCTCTCAAAACCAGGTTTTTCGCTTACGGCGTGACCTGTTTGCTGAAACCCCCACTTTTTGCTCATGATAATACCTCTTGAGATAAAAACACGACGTTTTGGCGAAAAAAAATTCGGTTTTCGCTGAGTAAAGGTGCTTTTTGGTCAAAAAAGCTGTTTTTTGCTGAGAAAATTGGAAATTTGCTGAGAATTTTCTTTAGCTCAAAACACGACGTTTTCACTGCTAAACGCAAGTTTTTGGGTGTCCAAAACACTGTTTTGCTGGAAAAAAAAACTTTTTAGCCCAAAAAACTGAAAAATGGCGTGACCTGTTTGCTGAAACCCCCACTTTTTGCTCATGATAATACCTCTTGAGATAAAAACACGACGTTTTGGCGAAAAAAAATTCGGTTTTCGCTGAGTAAAGGTGCTTTTTGGTCAAAAAAGCTGTTTTTTGCTGAGAAAATTGGAAATTTGCTGAGAATTTTCTTTAGCTCAAAACACGACGTTTTCACTGCTAAACGCAAGTTTTTGGGTGTCCAAAACACTGTTTTGCTGGAAAAAAAAACTTTTTAGCCCAAAAAACTGAAAAATGGCGTGACCTGTTTGCTGAAACCCCCACTTTTTGCTCATGATAATACCTCTTGAGATAAAAACACGACGTTTTGGCGAAAAAAAATTCGGTTTTCGCTGAGTAAAGGTGCTTTTTGGTCAAAAAAGCTGTTTTTTGCTGAGAAAATTGGAAATTTGCTGAGAATTTTCTTTTGCTCAAAACACGACGTTTTCACTGCTAAACGCAAGTTTTGGCCGAGAAAAGCACATTTTGGGTGTCCAAAACACTGTTTTGCTGGAAAAAAAAACTTTTTAGCCCAAAAAACTGAAAAATGGCGTGACCTGTTTGCTGAAACCCCCACTTTTTGCTCATGATAATACCTCTTGAGATAAAAACACGACGTTTTGGCGAAAAAATATTCGGTTTTCGCTGAGTAAAGGTGCTTTTTGGTCAAAAAAGCTGTTTTTTGCTGAGAAAATTGGAAATTTGCTGAGAATTTTCTTTTGCTCAAAACACGACGTTTTCACTGCTAAACGCAAGTTTTTGGGTGTCCAAAACACTGTTTTGCTGGAAAAAAAAACTTTTTAGCCCAAAAAACTGAAAAATGGCGTGACCTGTTTGCTGAAACCCCCACTTTTTGCTCATGATAATACCTCTTGAGATAAAAACACGACGTTTTGGCGAAAAAAAATTCGGTTTTCGCTGAGTAAAGGTGCTTTTTGGTCAAAAAAGCTGTTTTTTGCTGAGAAAATTGGAAATTTGCTGAGAATTTTCTTTTGCTCAAAACACGACGTTTTCACTGCTAAACGCAAGTTTTTGGGTGTCCAAAACACTGTTTTGCTGGAAAAAAAAACTTTTTAGCCCAAAAAACTGAAAAATGGCGTGACCTGTTTGCTGAAACCCCCACTTTTTGCTCATGATAATACCTCTTGAGATAAAAACACGACGTTTTGGCGAAAAAATATTCGGTTTTCGCTGAGTAAAGGTGCTTTTTGGTCAAAAAAGCTGTTTTTTGCTGAGAAAATTGGAAATTTGCTGAGAATTTTCTTTTGCTCAAAACACGACGTTTTCACTGCTAAACGCAAGTTTTGGCCGAGAAAAGCACATTTTGGGTGTCCAAAACACTGTTTTGCTGGAAAAAAAAACTTTTTAGCCCAAAAAACTGAAAAATGGCGTGACCTGTTTGCTGAAACCCCCACTTTTTGCTCATGATAATACCTCTTGAGATAAAAACACGACGTTTTGGCGAAAAAATATTCGGTTTTCGCTGAGTAAAGGTGCTTTTTGGTCAAAAAAGCTGTTTTTTGCTGAGAAAATTGGAAATTTGCTGAGAATTTTCTTTAGCTCAAAACACGACGTTTTCACTGCTAAACGCAAGTTTTTGGGTGTCCAAAACACTGTTTTGCTGGAAAAAAAAACTTTTTAGCCCAAAAAACTGAAAAATGGCGTGACCTGTTTGCTGAAACCCCCACTTTTTGCTCATGATAATACCTCTAGAGATAAAAACACGACGTTTTGGCGAAAAAAAATTCGGTTTTCGCTGAGTAAAGGTGCTTTTTGGTCAAAAAAGCTGTTTTTTGCTGAGAAAATTGGAAATTTGCTGAGAATTTTCTTTTGCTCAAAACACGACGTTTTCACTGCTAAACGCAAGTTTTGGCCGAGAAAAGCACATTTTGGGTGTCCAAAACACTGTTTTGCTGGAAAAAAAAACTTTTTAGCCCAAAAAACTGAAAAATGGCCATTTTGGCTCTCAAAACCAGGTTTTTCGCTTACGGCGTGACCTGTTTGCTGAAACCCCCACTTTTTGCTCATGATAATACCTCTTGAGATAAAAACACGACGTTTTGGCGAAAAAAAATTCGGTTTTCGCTGAGTAAAGGTGCTTTTTGGTCAAAAAAGCTGTTTTTTGCTGAGAAAATTGGAAATTTGCTGAGAATTTTCTTTTGCTCAAAACACGACGTTTTCACTGCTAAACGCAAGTTTTTGGGTGTCCAAAACACTGTTTTGCTGGAAAAAAAAACTTTTTAGCCCAAAAAACTGAAAAATGGCGTGACCTGTTTGCTGAAACCCCCACTTTTTGCTCATGATAATACCTCTTGAGATAAAAACACGACGTTTTGGCGAAAAAAAATTCGGTTTTCGCTGAGTAAAGGTGCTTTTTGGTCAAAAAAGCTGTTTTTTGCTGAGAAAATTGGAAATTTGCTGAGAATTTTCTTTTGCTCAAAACACGACGTTTTCACTGCTAAACGCAAGTTTTGGCCGAGAAAAGCACATTTTGGGTGTCCAAAACACTGTTTTGCTGGAAAAAAAAACTTTTTAGCCCAAAAAACTGAAAAATGGCCATTTTGGCTCTCAAAACCAGGTTTTTCGCTTACGGCGTGACCTGTTTGCTGAAACCCCCACTTTTTGCTCATGATAATACCTCTTGAGATAAAAACACGACGTTTTGGCGAAAAAAAAATTCGGTTTTCGCTGAGTAAAGGTGCTTTTTGGTCAAAAAAGCTGTTTTTTTGCTGAGAAAATTGGAAATTTGCTGAGAATTTTCTTTTGCTCAAAACACGACGTTTTCACTGCTAAACGCAAGTTTTGGCCGAGAAAAGCACATTTTGGGTGTCCAAAACACTGTTTTGCTGGAAAAAAAACTTTTTAGCCCAAAAAACTGAAAAATGGCCATTTTGGCTCTCAAAACCAGGTTTTTCGCTTACGGCGTGACCTGTTTGCTGAAACCCCCACTTTTTGCTCATGATAATACCTCTTGAGATAAAAACACGACGTTTTGGCGAAAAAAAATTCGGTTTTCGCTGAGTAAAGGTGCTTTTTGGTCAAAAAAGCTGTTTTTTGCTGAGAAAATTGGAAATTTGCTGAGAATTTTCTTTTGCTCAAAACACGACGTTTTCACTGCTAAACGCAAGTTTTTGGGTGTCCAAAACACTGTTTTGCTGGAAAAAAAAACTTTTTAGCCCAAAAAACTGAAAAATGGCGTGACCTGTTTGCTGAAACCCCCACTTTTTGCTCATGATAATACCTCTTGAGATAAAAACACGACGTTTTGGCGAAAAAATATTCGGTTTTCGCTGAGTAAAGGTGCTTTTTGGTCAAAAAAGCTGTTTTTTGCTGAGAAAATTGGAAATTTGCTGAGAATTTTCTTTAGCTCAAAACACGACGTTTTCACTGCTAAACGCAAGTTTTTGGGTGTCCAAAACACTGTTTTGCTGGAAAAAAAAACTTTTTAGCCCAAAAAACTGAAAAATGGCGTGACCTGTTTGCTGAAACCCCCACTTTTTGCTCATGATAATACCTCTTGAGATAAAAACACGACGTTTTGGCGAAAAAAAATTCGGTTTTGGCTGAGTAAAGGTGCTTTTTGGTCAAAAAAGCTGTTTTTTGCTGAGAAAATTGGAAATTTGCTGAGAATTTTCTTTTGCTCAAAACACGACGTTTTCACTGCTAAACGCAAGTTTTGGCCGAGAAAAGCACATTTTGGGTGTCCAAAACACTGTTTTGCTGGAAAAAAAAACTTTTTAGCCCAAAAAACTGAAAAATGGCCATTTTGGCTCTCAAAACCAGGTTTTTCGCTTACGGCGTGACCTGTTTGCTGAAACCCCCACTTTTTGCTCATGATAATACCTCTTGAGATAAAAACACGACGTTTTGGCGAAAAAAAATTCGGTTTTCGCTGAGTAAAGGTGCTTTTTGGTCAAAAAAGCTGTTTTTTGCTGAGAAAATTGGAAATTTGCTGAGAATTTTCTTTTGCTCAAAACACGACGTTTTCACTGCTAAACGCAAGTTTTTGGGTGTCCAAAACACTGTTTTGCTGGAAAAAAAAACTTTTTAGCCCAAAAAACTGAAAAATGGCGTGACCTGTTTGCTGAAACCCCCACTTTTTGCTCATGATAATACCTCTTGAGATAAAAACACGACGTTTTGGCGAAAAAAAATTCGGTTTTCGCTGAGTAAAGGTGCTTTTTGGTCAAAAAAGCTGTTTTTTGCTGAGAAAATTGGAAATTTGCTGAGAATTTTCTTTTGCTCAAAACACGACGTTTTCACTGCTAAACGCAAGTTTTGGCCGAGAAAAGCACATTTTGGGTGTCCAAAACACTGTTTTGCTGGAAAAAAAAACTTTTTAGCCCAAAAAACTGAAAAATGGCCATTTTGGCTCTCAAAACCAGGTTTTTCGCTTACGGCGTGACCTGTTTGCTGAAACCCCCACTTTTTGCTCATGATAATACCTCTTGAGATAAAAACACGACGTTTTGGCGAAAAAAAAATTCGGTTTTCGCTGAGTAAAGGTGCTTTTTGGTCAAAAAAGCTGTTTTTTTGCTGAGAAAATTGGAAATTTGCTGAGAATTTTCTTTTGCTCAAAACACGACGTTTTCACTGCTAAACGCAAGTTTTGGCCGAGAAAAGCACATTTTGGGTGTCCAAAACACTGTTTTGCTGGAAAAAAAACTTTTTAGCCCAAAAAACTGAAAAATGGCCATTTTGGCTCTCAAAACCAGGTTTTTCGCTTACGGCGTGACCTGTTTGCTGAAACCCCCACTTTTTGCTCATGATAATACCTCTTGAGATAAAAACACGACGTTTTGGCGAAAAAAAATTCGGTTTTCGCTGAGTAAAGGTGCTTTTTGGTCAAAAAAGCTGTTTTTTGCTGAGAAAATTGGAAATTTGCTGAGAATTTTCTTTTGCTCAAAACACGACGTTTTCACTGCTAAACGCAAGTTTTTGGGTGTCCAAAACACTGTTTTGCTGGAAAAAAAAACTTTTTAGCCCAAAAAACTGAAAAATGGCGTGACCTGTTTGCTGAAACCCCCACTTTTTGCTCATGATAATACCTCTTGAGATAAAAACACGACGTTTTGGCGAAAAAATATTCGGTTTTCGCTGAGTAAAGGTGCTTTTTGGTCAAAAAAGCTGTTTTTTGCTGAGAAAATTGGAAATTTGCTGAGAATTTTCTTTAGCTCAAAACACGACGTTTTCACTGCTAAACGCAAGTTTTTGGGTGTCCAAAACACTGTTTTGCTGGAAAAAAAAACTTTTTAGCCCAAAAAACTGAAAAATGGCGTGACCTGTTTGCTGAAACCCCCACTTTTTGCTCATGATAATACCTCTTGAGATAAAAACACGACGTTTTGGCGAAAAAAAATTCGGTTTTGGCTGAGTAAAGGTGCTTTTTGGTCAAAAAAGCTGTTTTTTGCTGAGAAAATTGGAAATTTGCTGAGAATTTTCTTTTGCTCAAAACACGACGTTTTCACTGCTAAACGCAAGTTTTGGCCGAGAAAAGCACATTTTGGGTGTCCAAAACACTGTTTTGCTGGAAAAAAAAACTTTTTAGCCCAAAAAACTGAAAAATGGCCATTTTCGCTCTCAAAACCAGGTTTTTCGCTTACGGCGTGACCTGTTTGCTGAAACCCCCACTTTTTGCTCATGATAATACCTCTTGAGATAAAAACACGACGTTTTGGCGAAAAAAAATTCGGTTTTCGCTGAGTAAAGGTGCTTTTTGGTCAAAAAAGCTGTTTTTTGCTGAGAAAATTGGAAATTTGCTGAGAATTTTCTTTAGCTCAAAACACGACGTTTTCACTGCTAAACGCAAGTTTTTGGGTGTCCAAAACACTGTTTTGCTGGAAAAAAAAACTTTTTAGCCCAAAAAACTGAAAAATGGCGTGACCTGTTTGCTGAAACCCCCACTTTTTGCTCATGATAATACCTCTTGAGATAAAAACACGACGTTTTGGCGAAAAAAAATTCGGTTTTGGCTGAGTAAAGGTGCTTTTTGGTCAAAAAAGCTGTTTTTTGCTGAGAAAATTGGAAATTTGCTGAGAATTTTCTTTTGCTCAAAACACGACGTTTTCACTGCTAAACGCAAGTTTTGGCCGAGAAAAGCACATTTTGGGTGTCCAAAACACTGTTTTGCTGGAAAAAAAAACTTTTTAGCCCAAAAAACTGAAAAATGGCCATTTTGGCTCTCAAAACCAGGTTTTTCGCTTACGGCGTGACCTGTTTGCTGAAACCCCCACTTTTTGCTCATGATAATACCTCTTGAGATAAAAACACGACGTTTTGGCGAAAAAAAATTCGGTTTTCGCTGAGTAAAGGTGCTTTTTGGTCAAAAAAGCTGTTTTTTGCTGAGAAAATTGGAAATTTGCTGAGAATTTTCTTTTGCTCAAAACACGACGTTTTCACTGCTAAACGCAAGTTTTTGGGTGTCCAAAACACTGTTTTGCTGGAAAAAAAAACTTTTTAGCCCAAAAAACTGAAAAATGGCGTGACCTGTTTGCTGAAACCCCCACTTTTTGCTCATGATAATAGCTCTTGAGATAAAAACACGACGTTTTGGCGAAAAAAAAATTCGGTTTTCGCTGAGTAAAGGTGCTTTTTGGTCAAAAAAGCTGTTTTTTTGCTGAGAAAATTGGAAATTTGCTGAGAATTTTCTTTTGCTCAAAACACGACGTTTTCACTGCTAAACGCAAGTTTTGGCCGAGAAAAGCACATTTTGGGTGTCCAAAACACTGTTTTGCTGGAAAAAAAATCTTTTTAGCCCAAAAAACTGAAAAATGGCCATTTTGGCTCTCAAAACCAGGTTTTTCGCTTACGGCGTGACCTGTTTGCTGAAACCCCCACTTTTTGCTCATGATAATACCTCTTGAGATAAAAACACGACGTTTTGGCGAAAAAAAATTCGGTTTTCGCTGAGTAAAGGTGCTTTTTGGTCAAAAAAGCTGTTTTTTTGCTGAGAAAATTGGAAATTTGCTGAGAATTTTCTTTTGCTCAAAACACGACGTTTTCACTGCTAAACGCAAGTTTTGGCCGAGAAAAGCACATTTTGGGTGTCCAAAACACTGTTTTGCTGGAAAAAAAAACTTTTTAGCCCAAAAAACTGAAAAATGGCCATTTTGGCTCTCAAAACCAGGTTTTTCGCTTACGGCGTGACCTGTTTGCTGAAACCCCCACTTTTTGCTCATGATAATACCTCTTGAGATAAAAACACGACGTTTTGGCGAAAAAAAATTCGGTTTTCGCTGAGTAAAGGTGCTTTTTGGTCAAAAAAGCTGTTTTTTGCTGAGAAAATTGGAAATTTGCTGAGAATTTTCTTTTGCTCAAAACACGACGTTTTCACTGCTAAACGCAAGTTTTGGCCGAGAAAAGCACATTTTGGGTGTCCAAAACACTGTTTTGCTGGAAAAAAAAACTTTTTAGCCCAAAAAACTGAAAAATGGCCATTTTGGCTCTCAAAACCAGGTTTTTCGCTTACGGCGTGACCTGTTTGCTGAAACCCCCACTTTTTGCTCATGATAATACCTCTTGAGATAAAAACACGACGTTTTGGCGAAAAAAAATTCGGTTTTCGCTGAGTAAAGGTGCTTTTTGGTCAAAAAAGCTGTTTTTTGCTGAGAAAATTGGAAATTTGCTGAGAATTTTCTTTTGCTCAAAACACGACGTTTTCACTGCTAAACGCAAGTTTTGGCCGAGAAAAGCACATTTTGGGTGTCCAAAACACTGTTTTGCTGGAAAAAAAAACTTTTTAGCCCAAAAAACTGAAAAATGGCCATTTTGGCTCTCAAAACCAGGTTTTTCGCTTACGGCGTGACCTGTTTGCTGAAACCCCCACTTTTTGCTCATGATAATACCTCTTGAGATAAAAACACGACGTTTTGGCGAAAAAAAATTCGGTTTTGGCTGAGTAAAGGTGCTTTTTGGTCAAAAAAGCTGTTTTTTGCTGAGAAAATTGGAAATTTGCTGAGAATTTTCTTTTGCTCAAAACACGACGTTTTCACTGCTAAACGCAAGTTTTGGCCGAGAAAAGCACATTTTGGGTGTCCAAAACACTGTTTTGCTGGAAAAAAAAACTTTTTTGCCCAAAAAACTGAAAAATGGCCATTTTGGCTCTCAAAACCAGGTTTTTCGCTTACGGCGTGACCTGTTTGCTGAAACCCCCACTTTTTGCTCATGATAATACCTCTTGAGATAAAAACACGACGTTTTGGCGAAAAAAAATTCGGTTTTCGCTGAGTAAAGGTGCTTTTTGGTCAAAAAAGCTGTTTTTTGCTGAGAAAATTGGAAATTTGCTGAGAATTTTCTTTTGCTCAAAACACGACGTTTTCACTGCTAAACGCAAGTTTTGGCCGAGAAAAGCACATTTTGGGTGTCCAAAACACTGTTTTGCTGGAAAAAAAAACTTTTTAGCCCAAAAAACTGAAAAATGGCCATTTTGGCTCTCAAAACCAGGTTTTTCGCTTACGGCGTGACCTGTTTGCTGAAACCCCCACTTTTTGCTCATGATAATACCTCTTGAGATAAAAACACGACGTTTTGGCGAAAAAAAATTCGGTTTTCGCTGAGTAAAGGTGCTTTTTGGTCAAAAAAGCTGTTTTTTGCTGAGAAAATTGGAAATTTGCTGAGAATTTTCTTTTGCTCAAAACACGACGTTTTCACTGCTAAACGCAAGTTTTGGCCGAGAAAAGCACATTTTGGGTGTCCAAAACACTGTTTTGCTGGAAAAAAAAACTTTTTAGCCCAAAAAACTGAAAAATGGCCATTTTGGCTCTCAAAACCAGGTTTTTCGCTTACGGCGTGACCTGTTTGCTGAAACCCCCACTTTTTGCTCATGATAATACCTCTTGAGATAAAAACACGACGTTTTGGCGAAAAAAAATTCGGTTTTCGCTGAGTAAAGGTGCTTTTTGGTCAAAAAAGCTGTTTTTTGCTGAGAAAATTGGAAATTTGCTGAGAATTTTCTTTTGCTCAAAACACGACGTTTTCACTGCTAAACGCAAGTTTTGGCCGAGAAAAGCACATTTTGGGTGTCCAAAACACTGTTTTGCTGGGAAAAAAAACTTTTTAGCCCAAAAAACTGAAAAATGGCCATTTTGGCTCTCAAAACCAGGTTTTTCGCTTACGGCGTGACCTGTTTGCTGAAACCCCCACTTTTTGCTCATGATAATACCTCTTGAGATAAAAACACGACGTTTTGGCGAAAAAAAATTCGGTTTTCGCTGAGTAAAGGTGCTTTTTGGTCAAAAAAGCTGTTTTTTGCTGAGAAAATTGGAAATTTGCTGAGAATTTTCTTTTGCTCAAAACACGACGTTTTCACTGCTAAACGCAAGTTTTGGCCGAGAAAAGCACATTTTGGGTGTCCAAAACACTGTTTTGCTGGAAAAAAAAACTTTTTAGCCCAAAAAACTGAAAAATGGCCATTTTGGCTCTCAAAACCAGGTTTTTCGCTTACGGCGTGACCTGTTTGCTGAAACCCCCACTTTTTGCTCATGATAATACCTCTTGAGATAAAAACACGACGTTTTGGCGAAAAAAAATTCGGTTTTCGCTGAGTAAAGGTGCTTTTTGGTCAAAAAAGCTGTTTTTTGCTGAGAAAATTGGAAATTTGCTGAGAATTTTCTTTTGCTCAAAACACGACGTTTTCACTGCTAAACGCAAGTTTTGGCCGAGAAAAGCACATTTTGGGTGTCCAAAACACTGTTTTGCTGGAAAAAAAAACTTTTTAGCCCAAAAAACTGAAAAATGGCCATTTTGGCTCTCAAAACCAGGTTTTTCGCTTACGGCGTGACCTGTTTGCTGAAACCCCCACTTTTTGCTCATGATAATACCTCTTGAGATAAAAACACGACGTTTTGGCGAAAAAAAATTCGGTTTTCGCTGAGTAAAGGTGCTTTTTGGTCAAAAAAGCTGTTTTTTGCTGAGAAAATTGGAAATTTGCTGAGAATTTTCTTTTGCTCAAAACACGACGTTTTCACTGCTAAACGCAAGTTTTGGCCGAGAAAAGCACATTTTGGGTGTCCAAAACACTGTTTTGCTGGAAAAAAAAACTTTTTAGCCCAAAAAACTGAAAAATGGCCATTTTGGCTCTCAAAACCAGGTTTTTCGCTTACGGCGTGACCTGTTTGCTGAAACCCCCACTTTTTGCTCATGATAATACCTCTTGAGATAAAAACACGACGTTTTGGCGAAAAAAAATTCGGTTTTCGCTGAGTAAAGGTGCTTTTTGGTCAAAAAAGCTGTTTTTTGCTGAGAAAATTGGAAATTTGCTGAGAATTTTCTTTTGCTCAAAACACGACGTTTTCACTGCTAAACGCAAGTTTTGGCCGAGAAAAGCACATTTTGGGTGTCCAAAACACTGTTTTGCTGGAAAAAAAAACTTTTTAGCCCAAAAAACTGAAAAATGGCCATTTTGGCTCTCAAAACCAGGTTTTTCGCTTACGGCGTGACCTGTTTGCTGAAACCCCCACTTTTTGCTCATGATAATACCTCTTGAGATAAAAACACGACGTTTTGGCGAAAAAAAATTCGGTTTTCGCTGAGTAAAGGTGCTTTTTGGTCAAAAAAGCTGTTTTTTGCTGAGAAAATTGGAAATTTGCTGAGAATTTTCTTTTGCTCAAAACACGACGTTTTCACTGCTAAACGCAAGTTTTGGCCGAGAAAAGCACATTTTGGGTGTCCAAAACACTGTTTTGCTGGAAAAAAAAACTTTTTAGCCCAAAAAACTGAAAAATGGCCATTTTGGCTCTCAAAACCAGGTTTTTCGCTTACGGCGTGACCTGTTTGCTGAAACCCCCACTTTTTGCTCATGATAATACCTCTTGAGATAAAAACACGACGTTTTGGCGAAAAAAAATTCGGTTTTCGCTGAGTAAAGGTGCTTTTTGGTCAAAAAAGCTGTTTTTTGCTGAGAAAATTGGAAATTTGCTGAGAATTTTCTTTTGCTCAAAACACGACGTTTTCACTGCTAAACGCAAGTTTTGGCCGAGAAAAGCACATTTTGGGTGTCCAAAACACTGTTTTGCTGGAAAAAAAAACTTTTTAGCCCAAAAAACTGAAAAATGGCCATTTTGGCTCTCAAAACCAGGTTTTTCGCTTACGGCGTGACCTGTTTGCTGAAACCCCCACTTTTTGCTCATGATAATACCTCTTGAGATAAAAACACGACGTTTTGGCGAAAAAAAATTCGGTTTTCGCTGAGTAAAGGTGCTTTTTGGTCAAAAAAGCTGTTTTTTGCTGAGAAAATTGGAAATTTGCTGAGAATTTTCTTTTGCTCAAAACACGACGTTTTCACTGCTAAACGCAAGTTTTGGCCGAGAAAAGCACATTTTGGGTGTCCAAAACACTGTTTTGCTGGAAAAAAAAACTTTTTAGCCCAAAAAACTGAAAAATGGCCATTTTGGCTCTCAAAACCAGGTTTTTCGCTTACGGCGTGACCTGTTTGCTGAAACCCCCACTTTTTGCTCATGATAATACCTCTTGAGATAAAAACACGACGTTTTGGCGAAAAAAAATTCGGTTTTCGCTGAGTAAAGGTGCTTTTTGGTCAAAAAAGCTGTTTTTTGCTGAGAAAATTGGAAATTTGCTGAGAATTTTCTTTTGCTCAAAACACGACGTTTTCACTGCTAAACGCAAGTTTTGGCCGAGAAAAGCACATTTTGGGTGTCCAAAACACTGTTTTGCTGGAAAAAAAAACTTTTTAGCCCAAAAAACTGAAAAATGGCCATTTTGGCTCTCAAAACCAGGTTTTTCGCTTACGGCGTGACCTGTTTGCTGAAACCCCCACTTTTTGCTCATGATAATACCTCTTGAGATAAAAACACGACGTTTTGGCGAAAAAAAATTCGGTTTTCGCTGAGTAAAGGTGCTTTTTGGTCAAAAAAGCTGTTTTTTGCTGAGAAAATTGGAAATTTGCTGAGAATTTTCTTTTGCTCAAAACACGACGTTTTCACTGCTAAACGCAAGTTTTGGCCGAGAAAAGCACATTTTGGGTGTCCAAAACACTGTTTTGCTGGAAAAAAAAAACTTTTTAGCCCAAAAAACTGAAAAATGGCCATTTTGGCTCTCAAAACCAGGTTTTTCGCTTACGGCGTGACCTGTTTGCTGAAACCCCCACTTTTTGCTCATGATAATACCTCTTGAGATTAAAACACGACGTTTTGGCGAAAAAAAATTCGGTTTTCGCTGAGTAAAGGTGCTTTTTGGTCAAAAAAGCTGTTTTTTGCTGAGAAAATTGGAAATTTGCTGAGAATTTTCTTTTGCTCAAAACACGACGTTTTCACTGCTAAACGCAAGTTTTGGCCGAGAAAAGCACATTTTGGGTGTCCAAAACACTGTTTTGCTGGAAAAAAAAACTTTTTAGCCCAAAAAACTGAAAAATGGCCATTTTGGCTCTCAAAACCAGGTTTTTCGCTTACGGCGTGACCTGTTTGCTGAAACCCCCACTTTTTGCTCATGATAATACCTCTTGAGATAAAAACACGACGTTTTGGCGAAAAAAAATTCGGTTTTCGCTGAGTAAAGGTGCTTTTTGGTCAAAAAAGCTGTTTTTTGCTGAGAAAATTGGAAATTTGCTGAGAATTTTCTTTTGCTCAAAACACGACGTTTTCACTGCTAAACGCAAGTTTTGGCCGAGAAAAGCACATTTTGGGTGTCCAAAACACTGTTTTGCTGGAAAAAAAAACTTTTTAGCCCAAAAAACTGAAAAATGGCCATTTTGGCTCTCAAAACCAGGTTTTTCGCTTACGGCGTGACCTGTTTGCTGAAACCCCCACTTTTTGCTCATGATAATACCTCTTGAGATAAAAACACGACGTTTTGGCGAAAAAAAATTCGGTTTTCGCTGAGTAAAGGTGCTTTTTGGTCAAAAAAGCTGTTTTTTGCTGAGAAAATTGGAAATTTGCTGAGAATTTTCTTTTGCTCAAAACACGACGTTTTCACTGCTAAACGCAAGTTTTGGCCGAGAAAAGCACATTTTGGGTGTCCAAAACACTGTTTTGCTGGAAAAAAAAACTTTTTAGCCCAAAAAACTGAAAAATGGCCATTTTGGCTCTCAAAACCAGGTTTTTCGCTTACGGCGTGACCTGTTTGCTGAAACCCCCACTTTTTGCTCATGATAATACCTCTTGAGATAAAAACACGACGTTTTGGCGAAAAAAAATTCGGTTTTCGCTGAGTAAAGGTGCTTTTTGGTCAAAAAAGCTGTTTTTTGCTGAGAAAATTGGAAATTTGCTGAGAATTTTCTTTTGCTCAAAACACGACGTTTTCACTGCTAAACGCAAGTTTTGGCCGAGAAAAGCACATTTTGGGTGTCCAAAACACTGTTTTGCTGGAAAAAAAAACTTTTTAGCCCAAAAAACTGAAAAATGGCCATTTTGGCTCTCAAAACCAGGTTTTTCGCTTACGGCGTGACCTGTTTGCTGAAACCCCCACTTTTTGCTCATGATAATACCTCTTGAGATAAAAACACGACGTTTTGGCGAAAAAAAATTCGGTTTTCGCTGAGTAAAGGTGCTTTTTGGTCAAAAAAGCTGTTTTTTGCTGAGAAAATTGGAAATTTGCTGAGAATTTTCTTTTGCTCAAAACACGACGTTTTCACTGCTAAACGCAAGTTTTGGCCGAGAAAAGCACATTTTGGGTGTCCAAAACACTGTTTTGCTGGAAAAAAAAACTTTTTAGCCCAAAAAACTGAAAAATGGCCATTTTGGCTCTCAAAACCAGGTTTTTCGCTTACGGCGTGACCTGTTTGCTGAAACCCCCACTTTTTGCTCATGATAATACCTCTTGAGATAAAAACACGACGTTTTGGCGAAAAAAAATTCGGTTTTCGCTGAGTAAAGGTGCTTTTTGGTCAAAAAAGCTGTTTTTTGCTGAGAAAATTGGAAATTTGCTGAGAATTTTCTTTTGCTCAAAACACGACGTTTTCACTGCTAAACGCAAGTTTTGGCCGAGAAAAGCACATTTTGGGTGTCCAAAACACTGTTTTGCTGGAAAAAAAAACTTTTTAGCCCAAAAAACTGAAAAATGGCCATTTTGGCTCTAAAAACCAGGTTTTTCGCTTACGGCGTGACCTGTTTGCTGAAACCCCCACTTTTTGCTCATGATAATACCTCTTGAGATAAAAACACGACGTTTTGGCGAAAAAAAATTCGGTTTTCGCTGAGTAAAGGTGCTTTTTGGTCAAAAAAGCTGTTTTTTCCTGAGAAAATTGGAAATTTGCTGAGAATTTTCTTTTGCTCAAAACACGACGTTTTCACTGCTAAACGCAAGTTTTGGCCGAGAAAAGCACATTTTGGGTGTCCAAAACACTGTTTTGCTGGAAAAAAAAACTTTTTAGCCCAAAAAACTGAAAAATGGCCATTTTGGCTCTCAAAACCAGGTTTTTCGCTTACGGCGTGACCTGTTTGCTGAAACCCCCACTTTTTGCTCATGATAATACCTCTTGAGATAAAAACACGACGTTTTGGCGAAAAAAAATTCGGTTTTCGCTGAGTAAAGGTGCTTTTTGGTCAAAAAAGCTGTTTTTTGCTGAGAAAATTGGAAATTTGCTGAGAATTTTCTTTTGCTCAAAACACGACGTTTTCACTGCTAAACGCAAGTTTTGGCCGAGAAAAGCACATTTTGGGTGTCCAAAACACTGTTTTGCTGGAAAAAAAAACTTTTTAGCCCATAAAACTGAAAAATGGCCATTTTGGCTCTCAAAACCAGGTTTTTCGCTTACGACGTGACCTGTTTGCTGAAACCCCCACTTTTTGCTCATGATAATACCTCTTGAGATAAAAACACGACGTTTTGGCGAAAAAAAATTCGGTTTTGGCTGAGTAAAGGTGCTTTTTGGTCAAAAAAGCTGTTTTTTGCTGAGAAAATTGGAAATTTGCTGAGAATTTTCTTTTGCTCAAAACACGACGTTTTTACTGCTAAACGCAAGTTTTGGCCGAGAAAAGCACATTTTGGGTGTCCAAAACACTGTTTTGCTGGAAAAAAAAACTTTTTAGCCCAAAAAACTGAAAAATGGCCATTTTGGCTCTAAAAACCAGGTTTTTCGCTTACGGCGTGACCTGTTTGCTGAAACCCCCACTTTTTGCTCATGATAATACCTCTTGAGATAAAAACACGACGTTTTGGCGAAAAAAAATTCGGTTTTCGCTGAGTAAAGGTGCTTTTTGGTCAAAAAAGCTGTTTTTTCCTGAGAAAATTGGAAATTTGCTGAGAATTTTCTTTTGCTCAAAACACGACGTTTTCACTGCTAAACGCAAGTTTTGGCCGAGAAAAGCACATTTTGGGTGTCCAAAACACTGTTTTGCTGGAAAAAAAAACTTTTTAGCCCAAAAAACTGAAAAATGGCCATTTTGGCTCTCAAAACCAGGTTTTTCGCTTACGGCGTGACCTGTTTGCTGAAACCCCCACTTTTTGCTCATGATAATACCTCTTGAGATAAAAACACGACGTTTTGGCGAAAAAAAATTCGGTTTTCGCTGAGTAAAGGTGCTTTTTGGTCAAAAAAGCTGTTTTTTGCTGAGAAAATTGGAAATTTGCTGAGAATTTTCTTTTGCTCAAAACACGACGTTTTCACTGCTAAACGCAAGTTTTGGCCGAGAAAAGCACATTTTGGGTGTCCAAAACACTGTTTTGCTGGAAAAAAAAACTTTTTAGCCCATAAAACTGAAAAATGGCCATTTTGGCTCTCAAAACCAGGTTTTTCGCTTACGACGTGACCTGTTTGCTGAAACCCCCACTTTTTGCTCATGATAATACCTCTTGAGATAAAAACACGACGTTTTGGCGAAAAAAAATTCGGTTTTGGCTGAGTAAAGGTGCTTTTTGGTCAAAAAAGCTGTTTTTTGCTGAGAAAATTGGAAATTTGCTGAGAATTTTCTTTTGCTCAAAACACGACGTTTTTACTGCTAAACGCAAGTTTTGGCCGAGAAAAGCACATTTTGGGTGTCCAAAACACTGTTTTGCTGGAAAAAAAAACTTTTTAGCCCAAAAAACTGAAAAATGGCCATTTTGGCTCTCAAAACCAGGTTTTTCGCTTACGGCGTGACCTGTTTGCTGAAACCCCCACTTTTTGCTCATGATAATACCTCTTGAGATAAAAACACGACGTTTTGGCGAAAAAAAATTCGGTTTTGGCTGAGTAAAGGTGCTTTTTGGTCAAAAAAGCTGTTTTTTGCTGAGAAAATTGGAAATTTGCTGAGAATTTTCTTTTGCTCAAAACACGACGTTTTTACTGCTAAACGCAAGTTTTGGCCGAGAAAAGCACATTTTGGGTGTCCAAAACACTGTTTTGCTGGAAAAAAGAACTTTTTAGCCCAAAAAACTGAAAAATGGCCATTTTGGCTCTCAAAACCAGGTTTTTCGCTTACGGCGTGACCTGTTTGCTGAAACCCCCACTTTTTGCTCATGATAATACCTCTTGAGATAAAAACACGACGTTTTGGCGAAAAAAAATTCGGTTTTCGCTGAGTAAAGGTGCTTTTTGGTCAAAAAAGCTGTTTTTTGCTGAGAAAATTGGAAATTTGCTGAGAATTTTCTTTTGCTCAAAACACGACGTTTTCACTGCTAAACGCAACTTTTGGCCGAGAAAAGCACATTTTGGGTGTCCAAAACACTGTTTTGCTGGGAAAAAAAACTTTTTAGCCCAAAAAACTGAAAAATGGCCATTTTGGCTCTCAAAACCAGGTTTTTCGCTTACGGCGTGACCTGTTTGCTGAAACCCCCACTTTTTGCTCATGATAATACCTCTTGAGATAAAAACACGACGTTTTGGCGAAAAAAAATTCGGTTTTGGCTGAGTAAAGGTGCTTTTTGGTCAAAAAAGCTGTTTTTTGCTGAGAAAATTGGAAATTTGCTGAGAATTTTCTTTTGCTCAAAACACGACGTTTTCACTGCTAAACGCAAGTTTTGGCCGAGAAAAGCACATTTTGGGTGTCCAAAACACTGTTTTGCTGGAAAAAAAAACTTTTTAGCCCAAAAAACTGAAAAATGGCCATTTTGGCTCTCAAAACCAGGTTTTTCGCTTACGGCGTGACCTGTTTGCTGAAACCCCCACTTTTTGCTCATGATAATACCTCTTGAGATAAAAACACGACGTTTTGGCGAAAAAAAATTCGGTTTTCGCTGAGTAAAGGTGCTTTTTGGTCAAAAAAGCTGTTTTTTGCTGAGAAAATTGGAAATTTGCTGAGAATTTTCTTTTGCTCAAAACACGACGTTTTCACTGCTAAACGCAAGTTTTGGCCGAGAAAAGCACATTTTGGGTGTCCAAAACACTGTTTTGCTGGGAAAAAAAACTTTTTAGCCCAAAAAACTGAAAAATGGCCATTTTGGCTCTCAAAACCAGGTTTTTCGCTTACGGCGTGACCTGTTTGCTGAAACCCCCACTTTTTGCTCATGATAATACCTCTTGAGATAAAAACACGACGTTTTGGCGAAAAAAAATTCGGTTTTCGCTGAGTAAAGGTGCTTTTTGGTCAAAAAAGCTGTTTTTTGCTGAGAAAATTGGAAATTTGCTGAGAATTTTCTTTTGCTCAAAACACGACGTTTTCACTGCTAAACGCAAGTTTTGGCCGAGAAAAGCACATTTTGGGTGTCCAAAACACTGTTTTGCTGGGAAAAAAAACTTTTTAGCCCAAAAAACTGAAAAATGGCCATTTTGGCTCTCAAAACCAGGTTTTTCGCTTACGGCGTGACCTGTTTGCTGAAACCCCCACTTTTTGCTCATGATAATACCTCTTGAGATAAAAACACGACGTTTTGGCGAAAAAAAATTCGGTTTTCGCTGAGTAAAGGTGCTTTTTGGTCAAAAAAGCTGTTTTTTGCTGAGAAAATTGGAAATTTGCTGAGAATTTTCTTTTGCTCAAAACACGACGTTTTCACTGCTAAACGCAAGTTTTGGCCGAGAAAAGCACATTTTGGGTGTCCAAAACACTGTTTTGCTGGAAAAAAAAACTTTTTAGCCCAAAAAACTGAAAAATGGCCATTTTGGCTCTCAAAACCAGGTTTTTCGCTTACGGCGTGACCTGTTTGCTGAAACCCCCACTTTTTGCTCATGATAATACCTCTTGAGATAAAAACACGACGTTTTGGCGGAAAAAAATTCGGTTTTGGCTAAGTAAAGGTGCTTTTTGGTCAAAAAAGCTGTTTTTTGCTGAGAAAATTGGAAATTTGCTGAGAATTTTCTTTTGCTCAAAACACGACGTTTTCACTGCTAAACGCAAGTTTTGGCCGAGAAAAGCACATTTTGGGTGTCCAAAACACTGTTTTGCTGGAAAAAAGAACTTTTTAGCCCAAAAAACTGAAAAATGGCCATTTTGGCTCTCAAAACCAGGTTTTTCGCTTACGGCGTGACCTGTTTGCTGAAACCCCCACTTTTTGCTCATGATAATACCTCTTGAGATAAAAACACGACGTTTTGGCGAAAAAAAATTCGGTTTTCGCTGAGTAAAGGTGCTTTTTGGTCAAAAAAGCTGTTTTTTGCTGAGAAAATTGGAAATTTGCTGAGAATTTTCTTTTGCTCAAAACACGACGTTTTCACTGCTAAACGCAACTTTTGGCCGAGAAAAGCACATTTTGGGTGTCCAAAACACTGTTTTGCTGGGAAAAAAAACTTTTTAGCCCAAAAAACTGAAAAATGGCCATTTTGGCTCTCAAAACCAGGTTTTTCGCTTACGGCGTGACCTGTTTGCTGAAACCCCCACTTTTTGCTCATGATAATACCTCTTGAGATAAAAACACGACGTTTTGGCGAAATAAAATTCGGTTTTGGCTGAGTAAAGGTGCTTTTTGGTCAAAAAAGCTGTTTTTTGCTGAGAAAATTGGAAATTTGCTGAGAATTTTCTTTTGCTCAAAACACGACGTTTTCACTGCTAAACGCAAGTTTTGGCCGAGAAAAGCACATTTTGGGTGTCCAAAACACTGTTTTGCTGGAAAAAAAAACTTTTTAGCCCAAAAAACTGAAAAATGGCCATTTTGGCTCTCAAAACCAGGTTTTTCGCTTACGGCGTGACCTGTTTGCTGAAACCCCCACTTTTTGCTCATGATAATACCTCTTGAGATAAAAACACGACGTTTTGGCGAAAAAAAATTCGGTTTTGGCTGAGTAAAGGTGCTTTTTGGTCAAAAAAGCTGTTTTTTGCTGAGAAAATTGGAAATTTGCTGAGAATTTTCTTTTGCTCAAAACACGACGTTTTCACTGCTAAACGCAAGTTTTGGCCGAGAAAAGCACATTTTGGGTGTCCAAAACACTGTTTTGCTGGAAAAAAAAACTTTTTAGCCCAAAAAACTGAAAAATGGCCATTTTGGCTCTCAAAACCAGGTTTTTCGCTTACGGCGTGACCTGTTTGCTGAAACCCCCACTTTTTGCTCATGATAATACCTCTTGAGATAAAAACACGACGTTTTGGCGGAAAAAAATTCGGTTTTGGCTGAGTAAAGGTGCTTTTTGGTCAAAAAAGCTGTTTTTTGCTGAGAAAATTGGAAATTTGCTGAGAATTTTCTTTTGCTCAAAACACGACGTTTTCACTGCTAAACGCAAGTTTTGGCCGAGAAAAGCACATTTTGGGTGTCCAAAACACTGTTTTGCTGGAAAAAAAAACTTTTTAGCCCAAAAAACTGAAAAATGGCCATTTTGGCTCTCAAAACCAGGTTTTTCGCTTACGGCGTGACCTGTTTGCTGAAACCCCCACTTTTTGCTCATGATAATACCTCTTGAGATAAAAACACGACGTTTTGGCGGAAAAAAATTCGGTTTTGGCTAAGTAAAGGTGCTTTTTGGTCAAAAAAGCTGTTTTTTGCTGAGAAAATTGGAAATTTGCTGAGAATTTTCTTTTGCTCAAAACACGACGTTTTCACTGCTAAACGCAAGTTTTGGCCGAGAAAAGCACATTTTGGGTGTCCAAAACACTGTTTTGCTGGAAAAAAAAACTTTTTAGCCCAAAAAACTGAAAAATGGCCATTTTGGCTCTCAAAACCAGGTTTTTCGCTTACGGCGTGACCTGTTTGCTGAAACCCCCACTTTTTGCTCATGATAATACCTCTTGAGATAAAAACACGACGTTTTGGCGAAAAAAAATTCGGTTTTCGCTGAGTAAAGGTGCTTTTTGGTCAAAAAAGCTGTTTTTTGCTGAGAAAATTGGAAATTTGCTGAGAATTTTCTTTTGCTCAAAACACGACGTTTTCACTGCTAAACGCAACTTTTGGCCGAGAAAAGCACATTTTTGGTGTCCAAAACACTGTTTTGCCGGGAAAAAAAACTTTTTAGCCCAAAAAACTGAAAAATGGCCATTTTGGCTCTCAAAACCAGGTTTTTCGCTTACGGCGTGACCTGTTTGCTGAAACCCCCACTTTTTGCTCATGATAATACCTCTTGAGATAAAAACACGACGTTTTGGCGAAAAAAAATTCGGTTTTGGCTGAGTAAAGGTGCTTTTTGGTCAAAAAAGCTGTTTTTTGCTGAGAAAATTGGAAATTTGCTGAGAATTTTCTTTTGCTCAAAACACGACGTTTTCACTGCTAAACGCAAGTTTTGGCCGAGAAAAGCACATTTTGGGTGTCCAAAACACTGTTTTGCTGGAAAAAAAAACTTTTTAGCCCAAAAAACTGAAAAATGGCCATTTTGGCTCTCAAAACCAGGTTTTTCGCTTACGGCGTGACCTGTTTGCTGAAACCCCCACTTTTTGCTCATGATAATACCTCTTGAGATAAAAACACGACGTTTTGGCGAAAAAAAATTCGGTTTTGGCTGAGTAAAGGTGCTTTTTGGTCAAAAAAGCTGTTTTTTGCTGAGAAAATTGGAAATTTGCTGAGAATTTTCTTTTGCTCAAAACACGACGTTTTCACTGCTAAACGCAAGTTTTGGCCGAGAAAAGCACATTTTGGGTGTCCAAAACACTGTTTTGCTGGAAAAAAAAACTTTTTAGCCCAAAAAACTGAAAAATGGCCATTTTGGCTCTCAAAACCAGGTTTTTCGCTTACGGCGTGACCTGTTTGCTGAAACCCCCACTTTTTGCTCATGATAATACCTCTTGAGATAAAAACACGACGTTTTGGCGAAAAAAAATTCGGTTTTGGCTGAGTAAAGGTGCTTTTTGGTCAAAAAAGCTGTTTTTTGCTGAGAAAATTGGAAATTTGCTGAGAATTTTCTTTTGCTCAAAACACGACGTTTTCACTGCTAAACGCAAGTTTTGGCCGAGAAAAGCACATTTTGGGTGTCCAAAACACTGTTTTGCTGGAAAAAAAAACTTTTTAGCCCAAAAAACTGAAAAATGGCCATTTTGGCTCTCAAAACCAGGTTTTTCGCTTACGGCGTGACCTGTTTGCTGAAACCCCCACTTTTTGCTCATGATAATACCTCTTGAGATAAAAACACGACGTTTTGGCGAAAAAAAATTCGGTTTCTCTGAGTAAAGGTGCTTTTTGGTCAAAAAAGCTGTTTTTTGCTGAGAAAATTGGAAATTTGCTGAGAATTTTCTTTTGCTCAAAACACGACGTTTTCACTGCTAAACGCAAGTTTTGGCCGAGAAAAGCACATTTTGGGTGTCCAAAACACTGTTTTGCTGGAAAAAAAAACGTTTTAGCCCAAAAAACTGAAAAATGGCCATTTTGGCTCTCAAAACCAGGTTTTTCGCTTACGGCGTGACCTGTTTGCTGAAACCCCCACTTTTTGCTCATGATAATACCTCTTGAGATAAAAACACGACGTTTTGGCGAAAAAAAATTCGGTTTTCGCTGAGTAAAGGTGCTTTTTGGTCAAAAAAGCTGTTTTTTGCTGAGAAAATTGGAAATTTGCTGAGAATTTTCTTTTGCTCAAAACACGACGTTTTCACTGCTAAACGCAAGTTTTGGCCGAGAAAAGCACATTTTGGGTGTCCAAAACACTGTTTTGCTGGAAAAAAAAACTTTTTAGCCCAAAAAACTGAAAAATGGCCATTTTGGCTCTCAAAACCAGGTTTTTCGCTTACGTGACCTGTTTGCTGAAACCCCCACTTTTTGCTCATGATAATACCTCTTGAGATAAAAACACGACGTTTTGGCGAAAAAAAATTCGGTTTTCGCTGAGTAAAGGTGCTTTTTGGTCAAAAAAGCTGTTTTTTGCTGAGAAAATTGGAAATTTGTTGAGAATTTTCTTTTGCTCAAAACACGACGTTTTCACTGCTAAACGCAAGTTTTGGCCGAGAAAAGCACATTTTGGGTGTCCAAAACACTGTTTTGCTGGAAAAAAAAACTTTTTAGCCCAAAAAACTGAAAAATGGCCATTTTGGCTCTCAAAACCAGGTTTTTCGCTTACGGCGTGACCTGTTTGCTGAAACCCCCACTTTTTGCTCATGATAATACCTCTTGAGATAAAAACACGACGTTTTGGCGAAAAAAAATTCGGTTTTCGCTGAGTAAAGGTGCTTTTTGGTCAAAAAAGCTGTTTTTTGCTGAGAAAATTGGAAATTTGCTGAGAATTTTCTTTTGCTCAAAACACGACGTTTTCACTGCTAAACGCAAGTTTTGGCCGAGAAAAGCACATTTTGGGTGTCCAAAACACTGTTTTGCTGGAAAAAAAAACTTTTTAGCCCAAAAAACTGAAAAATGGCCATTTTGGCTCTCAAAACCAGGTTTTTCGCTTACGGCGTGACCTGTTTGCTGAAACCCCCACTTTTTGCTCATGATAATACCTCTTGAGATAAAAACACGACGTTTTGGCGAAAAAAAATTCGGTTTTCGCTGAGTAAAGGTGCTTTTTGGTCAAAAAAGCTGTTTTTTGCTGAGAAAATTGGAAATTTGCTGAGAATTTTCTTTTGCTCAAAACACGACGTTTTCACTGCTAAACGCAAGTTTTGGCCGAGAAAAGCACATTTTGGGTGTCCAAAACACTGTTTTGCTGGAAAAAAAAACTTTTTAGCCCAAAAAACTGAAAAATGGCCATTTTGGCTCTCAAAACCAGGTTTTTCGCTTACGGCGTGACCTGTTTGCTGAAACCCCCACTTTTTGCTCATGATAATACCTCTTGAGATAAAAACACGACGTTTTGGCGAAAAAAAATTCGGTTTTCGCTGAGTAAAGGTGCTTTTTGGTCAAAAAAGCTGTTTTTTGCTGAGAAAATTGGAAATTTGCTGAGAATTTTCTTTTGCTCAAAACACGACGTTTTCACTGCTAAACGCAAGTTTTGGCCGAGAAAAGCACATTTTGGGTGTCCAAAACACTGTTTTGCTGGAAAAAAAAAACTTTTTAGCCCAAAAAACTGAAAAATGGCCATTTTGGCTCTCAAAACCAGGTTTTTCGCTTACGGCGTGACCTGTTTGCTGAAACCCCCACTTTTTGCTCATGATAATACCTCTTGAGATAAAAACACGACGTTTTGGCGAAAAAAAATTCGGTTTTCGCTGAGTAAAGGTGCTTTTTGGTCAAAAAAGCTGTTTTTGGCTGAGAAAATTGGAAATTTGCTGAGAATTTTCTTTTGCTCAAAACACGACGTTTTCACTGCTAAACGCAAGTTTTGGCCGAGAAAAGCACATTTTGGGTGTCCAAAACACTGTTTTGCTGGAAAAAAAAACTTTTTAGCCCAAAAAACTGAAAAATGGCCATTTTGGCTCTCAAAACCAGGTTTTTCGCTTACGGCGTGACCTGTTTGCTGAAACCCCCACTTTTTGCTCATGATAATACCTCTTGAGATAAAAACACGACGTTTTGGAGAAAAAAAATTCGGTTTTCGCTGAGTAAAGGTGCTTTTTGGTCAAAAAAGCTGTTTTTTGCTGAGAAAATTGGAAATTTGCTGAGAATTTTCTTTTGCTCAAAACACGACGTTTTCACTGCTAAACGCAAGTTTTGGCCGAGAAAAGCACATTTTGGGTGTCCAAAACACTGTTTTGCTGGAAAAAAAAAACTTTTTAGCCCAAAAAACTGAAAAATGGCCATTTTGGCTCTCAAAACCAGGTTTTTCGCTTACGGCGTGACCTGTTTGCTGAAACCCCCACTTTTTGCTCATGATAATACCTCTTGAGATAAAAACACGACGTTTTGGCGAAAAAAAATTCGGTTTTCGCTGAGTAAAGGTGCTTTTTGGTCAAAAAAGCTGTTTTTGGCTGAGAAAATTGGAAATTTGCTGAGAATTTTCTTTTGCTCAAAACACGACGTTTTCACTGCTAAACGCAAGTTTTGGCCGAGAAAAGCACATTTTGGGTGTCCAAAACACTGTTTTGCTGGAAAAAAAAACTTTTTAGCCCAAAAAACTGAAAAATGGCCATTTTGGCTCTCAAAACCAGGTTTTTCACTTACGGCGTGACCTGTTTGCTGAAACCCCCACTTTTTGCTCATGATAATACCTCTTGAGATAAAAACACGACGTTTTGGCGAAAAAAAATTCGGTTTTGGCTGAGTAAAGGTGCTTTTTGGTCAAAAAAGCTGTTTTTTGCTGAGAAAATTGGAAATTTGCTGAGAATTTTCTTTTGCTCAAAACACGACGTTTTCACTGCTAAACGCAAGTTTTGGCCGAGAAAAGCACATTTTGGGTGTCCAAAACACTGTTTTGCTGGGAAAAAAAACTTTTTAGCCCAAAAAACTGAAAAATGGCCATTTTGGCTCTCAAAACCAGGTTTTTCGCTTACGGCGTGACCTGTTTGCTGAAACCCCCACTTTTTGCTCATGATAATACCTCTTGAGATAAAAACACGACGTTTTGGCGAAAAAAAATTCGGTTTTCGCTGAGTAAAGGTGCTTTTTGGTCAAAAAAGCTGTTTTTTGCTGAGAAAATTGGAAATTTGCTGAGAATTTTCTTTTGCTCAAAACACGACGTTTTCACTGCTAAACGCAAGTTTTGGCCGAGAAAAGCACATTTTGGGTGTCCAAAACACTGTTTTGCTGGAAAAAAAAACTTTTTAGCCCAAAAAACTGAAAAATGGCCATTTTGGCTCTCAAAACCAGGTTTTTCGCTTACGGCGTGACCTGTTTGCTGAAACCCCCACTTTTTGCTCATGATAATACCTCTTGAGATAAAAACACGACGTTTTGGCGAAAAAAAATTCGGTTTTCGCTGAGTAAAGGTGCTTTTTGGTCAAAAAAGCTGTTTTTTGCTGAGAAAATTGGAAATTTGCTGAGAATTTTCTTTTGCTCAAAACACGACGTTTTCACTGCTAAACGCAAGTTTTGGCCGAGAAAAGCACATTTTGGGTGTCCAAAACACTGTTTTGCTGGGAAAAAAAACTTTTTAGCCCAAAAAACTGAAAAATGGCCATTTTGGCTCTCAAAACCAGGTTTTTCGCTTACGGCGTGACCTGTTTGCTGAAACCCCCACTTTTTGCTCATGATAATACCTCTTGAGATCAAAACACGACGTTTTGGCGAAAAAAAATTCGGTTTTCGCTGAGTAAAGGTGCTTTTTGGTCAAAAAAGCTGTTTTTTGCTGAGAAAATTGGAAATTTGCAGAGAATTTTCTTTTGCTCAAAACACGACGTTTTCACTGCTAAACGCAAGTTTTGGCCGAGAAAAGCACATTTTGGGTGTCCAAAATACTGTTTTGCTGGAAAAAAAAACTTTTTAGCCCAAAAAACTGAAAAATGGCCATTTTGGCTCTCAAAACCAGGTTTTTCGCTTACGGCGTGACCTGTTTGCTGAAACCCCCACTTTTTGCTCATGATAATACCTCTTGAGATAAAAACACGACGTTTTGGCGAAAAAAAATTCGGTTTTCGCTGAGTAAAGGTGCTTTTTGGTCAAAAAAGCTGTTTTTTGCTGAGAAAATTGGAAATTTGCTGAGAATTTTCTTTTGCTCAAAACACGACGTTTTCACTGCTAAACGCAAGTTTTGGCCGAGAAAAGCACATTTTGGGTGTCCAAAACACTGTTTTGCTGGAAAAAAAAACTTTTTAGCCCAAAAAACTGAAAAATGGCCATTTTGGCTCTCAAAACCAGGTTTTTCGCTTACGGCGTGACCTGTTTGCTGAAACCCCCACTTTTTGCTCATGATAATACCTCTTGAGATAAAAACACGACGTTTTGGCGAAAAAAAATTCGGTTTTCGCTGAGTAAAGGTGCTTTTTGGTCAAAAAAGCTGTTTTTTGCTGAGAAAATTGGAAATTTGCAGAGAATTTTCTTTTGCTCAAAACACGACGTTTTCACTGCTAAACGCAAGTTTTGGCCGAGAAAAGCACATTTTGGGTGTCCAAAACACTGTTTTGCTGGAAAAAAACACTTTTTAGCCCAAAAAACTGAAAAATGGCCATTTTGGCTCTCAAAACCAGGTTTTTCGCTTACGGCGTGACCTGTTTGCTGAAACCCCCACTTTTTGCTCATGATAATACCTCTTGAGATAAAAACACGACGTTTTGGCGAAAAAAAATTCGGTTTTCGCTGAGTAAAGGTGCTTTTTGGTCAAAAAAGCTGTTTTTTGCTGAGAAAATTGGAAATTTGCTGAGAATTTTCTTTTGCTCAAAACACGACGTTTTCACTGCTAAACGCAAGTTTTGGCCGAGAAAAGCACATTTTGGGTGTCCAAAACACTGTTTTGCTGGAAAAAACAACTTTTTAGCCCAAAAAACTGAAAAATGGCCATTTTGGCTCTCAAAACCAGGTTTTTCGCTTACGGCGTGACCTGTTTGCTGAAACCCCCACTTTTTGCTCATGATAATACCTCTTGAGATCAAAACACGACGTTTTGGCGAAAAAAAATTCGGTTTTCGCTGAGTAAAGGTGCTTTTTGGTCAAAAAAGCTGTTTTTTGCTGAGAAAATTGGAAATTTGCTGAGAATTTTCTTTTGCTCAAAACACGACGTTTTCACTGCTAAACGCAAGTTTTGGCCGAGAAAAGCACATTTTGGGTGTCCAAAACACTGTTTTGCTGGAAAAAAAAACTTTTTAGCCCAAAAAACTGAAAAATGGCCATTTTGGCTCTCAAAACCAGGTTTTTCGCTTACGGCGTGACCTGTTTGCTGAAACCCCCACTTTTTGCTCATGATAATACCTCTTGAGATAAAAACACGACGTTTTGGCGAAAAAAAATTCGGTTTTCGCTGAGTAAAGGTGCTTTTTGGTCAAAAAAGCTGTTTTTTGCTGAGAAAATTGGAAATTTGCTGAGAATTTTCTTTTGCTCAAAACACGACGTTTTCACTGCTAGACGCAAGTTTTGGCCGAGAAAAGCACATTTTGGGTGTCCAAAACACTGTTTTGCTGGAAAAAAAAACTTTTTAGCCCAAAAAACTGAAAAATGGCCATTTTGGCTCTCAAAACCAGGTTTTTCGCTTACGGCGTGACCTGTTTGCTGAAACCCCCACTTTTTGCTCATGATAATACCTCTTGAGATAAAAACACGACGTTTTGGCGAAAAAAAATTCGGTTTTCGCTGAGTAAAGGTGCTTTTTGGTCAAAAAAGCTGTTTTTTGCTGAGAAAATTGGAAATTTGCTGAGAATTTTCTTTTGCTCAAAACACGACGTTTTCACTGCTAAACGCAAGTTTTGGCCGAGAAAAGCACATTTTGGGTGTCCAAAACACTGTTTTGCTGGAAAAAAAAACTTTTTAGCCCAAAAAACTGAAAAATGGCCATTTTGGCTCTCAAAACCAGGTTTTTCGCTTACGGCGTGACCTGTTTGCTGAAACCCCCACTTTTTGCTCATGATAATACCTCTTGAGATAAAAACACGACGTTTTGGCGAAAAAAAATTCGGTTTTCGCTGAGTAAAGGTGCTTTTTGGTCAAAAAAGCTGTTTTTTGCTGAGAAAATTGGAAATTTGCTGAGAATTTTCTTTTGCTCAAAACACGACGTTTTCACTGCTAAACGCAAGTTTTGGCCGAGAAAAGCACATTTTGGGTGTCCAAAACACTGTTTTGCTGGAAAAAAAAACTTTTTCGCCCAAAAAACTGAAAAATGGCCATTTTGGCTCTCAAAACCAGGTTTTTCGCTTACGGCGTGACCTGTTTGCTGAAACCCCCCACTTTTTGCTCATGATAATACCTCTTGAGATAAAAACACGACGTTTTGGCGAAAAAAAATTCGGTTTTCGCTGAGTAAAGGTGCTTTTTGGTCAAAAAAGCTGTTTTTTGCTGAGAAAATTGGAAATTTGCTGAGAATTTTCTTTTGCTCAAAACACGACGTTTTCACTGCTAAACGCAAGTTTTGGCCGAGAAAAGCACATTTTGGGTGTCCAAAACACTGTTTTGCTGGAAAAAAAAACTTTTTAGCCCAAAAAACTGAAAAATGGCCATTTTGGCTCTCAAAACCAGGTTTTTCGCTTACGGCGTGACCTGTTTGCTGAAACCCCCACTTTTTGCTCATGATAATACCTCTTGAGATAAAAACACGACGTTTTGGCGAAAAAAAATTCGGTTTTCGCTGAGTAAAGGTGCTTTTTGGTCAAAAAAGCTGTTTTTTGCTGAGAAAATTGGAAATTTGCTGAGAATTTTCTTTTGCTCAAAACACGACGTTTTCACTGCTAAACGCAAGTTTTGGCCGAGAAAAGCACATTTTGGGTGTCCAAAACACTGTTTTGCTGGAAAAAAAAACTTTTTAGCCCAAAAAACTGAAAAATGGCCATTTTGGCTCTCAAAACCAGGTTTTTCGCTTACGGCGTGACCTGTTTGCTGAAACCCCCACTTTTTGCTCATGATAATACCTCTTGAGATAAAAACACGACGTTTTGGCGAAAAAAAATTCGGTTTTCGCTGAGTAAAGGTGCTTTTTGGTCAAAAAAGCTGTTTTTTGCTGAGAAAATTGGAAATTTGCTGAGAATTTTCTTTTGCTCAAAACACGACGTTTCACTGCTAAACGCAAGTTTTGGCCGAGAAAAGCACATTTTGGGTGTCCAAAACACTGTTTTGCTGGAAAAAAAAACTTTTTAGCCCAAAAAACTGAAAAATGGCCATTTTGGCTCTCAAAACCAGGTTTTTCGCTTACGGCGTGACCTGTTTGCTGAAACCCCCACTTTTTGCTCATGATAATACCTCTTGAGATAAAAACACGACGTTTTGGCGAAAAAAAATTCGGTTTTCGCTGAGTAAAGGTGCTTTTTGGTCAAAAAAGCTGTTTTTTGCTGAGAAAATTGGAAATTTGCTGAGAATTTTCTTTTGCTCAAAACACGACGTTTTCACTGCTAAACGCAAGTTTTGGCCGAGAAAAGCACATTTTGGGTGTCCAAAACACTGTTTTGCTGGAAAAAAAAACTTTTTAGCCCAAAAAACTGAAAAATGGCCATTTTGGCTCTCAAAACCAGGTTTTTCGCTTACGGCGTGACCTGTTTGCTGAAACCCCCACTTTTTGCTCATGATAATACCTCTTGAGATAAAAACACGACGTTTTGGCGAAAAAAAATTCGGTTTTCGCTGAGTAAAGGTGCTTTTTGGTCAAAAAAGCTGTTTTTTGCTGAGAAAATTGGAAATTTGCTGAGAATTTTCTTTTGCTCAAAACACGACGTTTTCACTGCTAAACGCAAGTTTTGGCCGAGAAAAGCACATTTTGGGTGTCCAAAACACTGTTTTGCTGGAAAAAAAAACTTTTTAGCCCAAAAAACTGAAAAATGGCCATTTTGGCTCTCAAAACCAGGTTTTTCGCTTACGGCGTGACCTGTTTGCTGAAACCCCCACTTTTTGCTCATGATAATACCTCTTGAGATAAAAACACGACGTTTTGGCGAAAAAAAATTCGGTTTTCGCTGAGTAAAGGTGCTTTTTGGTCAAAAAAGCTGTTTTTTGCTGAGAAAATTGGAAATTTGCTGAGAATTTTCTTTTGCTCAAAACACGACGTTTTCACTGCTAAACGCAAGTTTTGGCCGAGAAAAGCACATTTTGGGTGTCCAAAACACTGTTTTGCTGCAAAAAAAAAACTTTTTCGCCCAAAAAACTGAAAAATGGCCATTTTGGCTCTCAAAACCAGGTTTTTCGCTTACGGCGTGACCTGTTTGCTGAAACCCCCACTTTTTGCTCATGATAATACCTCTTGAGATAAAAACACGACGTTTTGGCGAAAAAAAATTCGGTTTTCGCTGAGTAAAGGTGCTTTTTGGTCAAAAAAGCTGTTTTTTGCTGAGAAAATTGGAAATTTGCTGAGAATTTTCTTTTGCTCAAAACACGACGTTTTCACTGCTAAACGCAAGTTTTGGCCGAGAAAAGCACATTTTGGGTGTCCAAAACACTGTTTTGCTGGAAAAAAAAACTTTTTAGCCCAAAAAACTGAAAAATGGCCATTTTGGCTCTCAAAACCAGGTTTTTCGCTTACGGCGTGACCTGTTTGCTGAAACCCCCACTTTTTGCTCATGATAATACCTCTTGAGATAAAAACACGACGTTTTGGCGAAAAAAAATTCGGTTTTCGCTGAGTAAAGGTGCTTTTTGGTCAAAAAAGCTGTTTTTTGCTGAGAAAATTGGAAATTTGCTGAGAATTTTCTTTTGCTCAAAACACGACGTTTTCACTGCTAAACGCAAGTTTTGGCCGAGAAAAGCACATTTTGGGTGTCCAAAACACTGTTTTGCTGGAAAAAAAAACTTTTTAGCCCAAAAAACTGAAAAATGGCCATTTTGGCTCTCAAAACCAGGTTTTTCGCTTACGGCGTGACCTGTTTGCTGAAACCCCCACTTTTTGCTCATGATAATACCTCTTGAGATAAAAACACGACGTTTTGGCGAAAAAAAATTCGGTTTTCGCTGAGTAAAGGTGCTTTTTGGTCAAAAAAGCTGTTTTTTGCTGAGAAAATTGGAAATTTGCTGAGAATTTTCTTTTGCTCAAAACACGACGTTTTCACTGCTAAACGCAAGTTTTGGCCGAGAAAAGCACATTTTGGGTGTCCAAAACACTGTTTTGCTGCAAAAAAAAAACTTTTTAGCCCAAAAAACTGAAAAATGGCCATTTTGGCTCTCAAAACCAGGTTTTTCGCTTACGGCGTGACCTGTTTGCTGAAACCCCCACTTTTTGCTCATGATAATACCTCTTGAGATAAAAACACGACGTTTTGGCAAAAAAAAATTCGGTTTTCGCTGAGTAAAGGTGCTTTTTGGTCAAAAAAGCTGTTTTTTGCTGAGAATTTTCTTTTGCTCAAAACACGACGTTTTCACTGCTAAACGCAAGTTTTGGCCGAGAAAAGCACATTTTGGGTGTCCAAAACACTGTTTTGCTGGAAAAAAAAACTTTTTAGCCCAAAAAACTGAAAAATGGCCATTTTGGCTCTCAAAACCAGGTTTTTCGCTTACGGCGTGACCTGTTTGCTGAAACCCCCACTTTTTGCTCATGATAATACCTCTTGAGATAAAAACACGACGTTTTGGCGAAAAAAAATTCGGTTTTCGCTGAGTAAAGGTGCTTTTTGGTCAAAAAAGCTGTTTTTTGCTGAGAAAATTGGAAATTTGCTGAGAATTTTCTTTTGCTCAAAACACGACGTTTTCACTGCTAAACGCAAGTTTTGGCCGAGAAAAGCACATTTTGGGTGTCCAAAACACTGTTTTGCTGGAAAAAAAAACTTTTTAGCCCAAAAAACTGAAAAATGGCCATTTTGGCTCTCAAAACCAGGTTTTTCGCTTACGGCGTGACCTGTTTGCTGAAACCCCCACTTTTTGCTCATGATAATACCTCTTGAGATAAAAACACGACGTTTTGGCGAAAAAAAATTCGGTTTTCGCTGAGTAAAGGTGCTTTTTGGTCAAAAAAGCTGTTTTTTGCTGAGAAAATTGGAAATTTGCTGAGAATTTTCTTTTGCTCAAAACACGACGTTTTCGCTGCTAAACGCAAGTTTTGGCCGAGAAAAGCACATTTTGGGTGTCCAAAACACTGTTTTGCTGGAAAAAAAAACTTTTTAGCCCAAAAAACTGAAAAATGGCCATTTTGGCTCTCAAAACCAGGTTTTTCGCTTACGGCGTGACCTGTTTGCTGAAACCCCCACTTTTTGCTCATGATAATACCTCTTGAGATAAAAACACGACGTTTTGGCGAAAAAAAATTCGGTTTTCGCTGAGTAAAGGTGCTTTTTGGTCAAAAAAGCTGTTTTTTGCTGAGAAAATTGGAAATTTGCTGAGAATTTTCTTTTGCTCAAAACACGACGTTTTCACTGCTAAACGCAAGTTTTGGCCGAGAAAAGCACATTTTGGGTGTCCAAAACACTGTTTTGCTGGAAAAAAAAACTTTTTAGCCCAAAAAACTGAAAAATGGCCATTTTGGCTCTCAAAACCAGGTTTTTCGCTTACGGCGTGACCTGTTTGCTGAAACCCCCACTTTTTGCTCATGATAATACCTCTTGAGATAAAAACACGACGTTTTGGCGAAAAAAAATTCGGTTTTCGCTGAGTAAAGGTGCTTTTTGGTCAAAAAAGCTGTTTTTTGCTGAGAAAATTGGAAATTTGCTGAGAATTTTCTTTTGCTCAAAACACGACGTTTTCACTGCTAAACGCAAGTTTTGGCCGAGAAAAGCACATTTTGGGTGTCCAAAACACTGTTTTGCTGCAAAAAAAAAACTTTTTAGCCCAAAAAACTGAAAAATGGCCATTTTGGCTCTCAAAACCAGGTTTTTCGCTTACGGCGTGACCTGTTTGCTGAAACCCCCACTTTTTGCTCATGATAATACCTCTTGAGATAAAAACACGACGTTTTGGCAAAAAAAAATTCGGTTTTCGCTGAGTAAAGGTGCTTTTTGGTCAAAAAAGCTGTTTTTTGCTGAGAAAATTGGAAATTTGCTGAGAATTTTCTTTTGCTCAAAACACGACGTTTTCACTGCTAAACGCAAGTTTTGGCCGAGAAAAGCACATTTTGGGTGTCCAAAACACTGTTTTGCTGGAAAAAAAAACTTTTTAGCCCAAAAAACTGAAAAATGGCCATTTTGGCTCTCAAAACCAGGTTTTTCGCTTACGGCGTGACCTGTTTGCTGAAACCCCCACTTTTTGCTCATGATAATACCTCTTGAGATAAAAACACGACGTTTTGGCGAAAAAAAATTCGGTTTTCGCTGAGTAAAGGTGCTTTTTGGTCAAAAAAGCTGTTTTTTGCTGAGAAAATTGGAAATTTGCTGAGAATTTTCTTTTGCTCAAAACACGACGTTTTCACTGCTAAACGCAAGTTTTGGCCGAGAAAAGCACATTTTGGGTGTCCAAAACACTGTTTTGCTGGAAAAAAAAACTTTTTAGCCCAAAAAACTGAAAAATGGCCATTTTGGCTCTCAAAACCAGGTTTTTCGCTTACGGCGTGACCTGTTTGCTGAAACCCCCACTTTTTGCTCATGATAATACCTCTTGAGATAAAAACACGACGTTTTGGCGAAAAAAAATTCGGTTTTCGCTGAGTAAAGGTGCTTTTTGGTCAAAAAAGCTGTTTTTTGCTGAGAAAATTGGAAATTTGCTGAGAATTTTCTTTTGCTCAAAACACGACGTTTTCACTGCTAAACGCAAGTTTTGGCCGAGAAAAGCACATTTTGGGTGTCCAAAACACTGTTTTGCTGGAAAAAAAAACTTTTTAGCCCAAAAAACTGAAAAATGGCCATTTTGGCTCTCAAAACCAGGTTTTTCGCTTACGGCGTGACCTGTTTGCTGAAACCCCCACTTTTTGCTCATGATAATACCTCTTGAGATAAAAACACGACGTTTTGGCGAAAAAAAATTCGGTTTTGGCTGAGTAAAGGTGCTTTTTGGTCAAAAAAGCTGTTTTTTGCTGAGAAAATTGGAAATTTGCTGAGAATTTTCTTTTGCTCAAAACACGACGTTTTCACTGCTAAACGCAAGTTTTGGCCGAGAAAAGCACATTTTGGGTGTCCAAAACACTGTTTTGCTGGAAAAAAAAACTTTTTAGCCCAAAAAACTGAAAAATGGCCATTTTGGCTCTCAAAACCAGGTTTTTCGCTTACGGCGTGACCTGTTTGCTGAAACCCCCACTTTTTGCTCATGATAATACCTCTTGAGATAAAAACACGACGTTTTGGCGAAAAAAAATTCGGTTTTCGCTGAGTAAAGGTGCTTTTTGGTCAAAAAAGCTGTTTTTTGCTGAGAAAATTGGAAATTTGCTGAGAATTTTCTTTTGCTCAAAACACGACGTTTTCACTGCTAAACGCAAGTTTTGGCCGAGAAAAGCACATTTTGGGTGTCCAAAACACTGTTTTGCTGGAAAAAAAAACTTTTTAGCCCAAAAAACTGAAAAATGGCCATTTTGGCTCTCAAAACCAGGTTTTTCGCTTACGGCGTGACCTGTTTGCTGAAACCCCCACTTTTTGCTCATGATAATACCTCTTGAGATAAAAACACGACGTTTTGGCGAAAAAAAATTCGGTTTTCGCTGAGTAAAGGTGCTTTTTGGTCAAAAAAGCTGTTTTTTGCTGAGAAAATTGGAAATTTGCTGAGAATTTTCTTTTGCTCAAAACACGACGTTTTCACTGCTAAACGCAAGTTTTGGCCGAGAAAAGCACATTTTGGGTGTCCAAAACACTGTTTTGCGGCAAAAAAAAAACTTTTTAGCCCAAAAAACTGAAAAATGGCCATTTTGGCTCTCAAAACCAGGTTTTTCGCTTACGGCGTGACCTGTTTGCTGAAACCCCCACTTTTTGCTCATGATAATACCTCTTGAGATAAAAACACGACGTTTTGGCGAAAAAAAATTCGGTTTTCGCTGAGTAAAGGTGCTTTTGGGTCAAAAAAGCTGTTTTTTGCTGAGAAAATTGGAAATTTGCTGAGAATTTTCTTTTGCTCAAAACACGACGTTTTCACTGCTAAACGCAAGTTTTGGCCGAGAAAAGCACATTTTGGGTGTCCAAAACACTGTTTTGCTGGAAAAAAAAACTTTTTAGCCCAAAAAACTGAAAAATGGCCATTTTGGCTCTCAAAACCAGGTTTTTCGCTTACGGCGTGACCTGTTTGCTGAAACCCCCACTTTTTGCTCATGATAATACCTCTTGAGATAAAAACACGACGTTTTGGCGAAAAAAAATTCGGTTTTCGCTGAGTAAAGGTGCTTTTTGGTCAAAAAAGCTGTTTTTTGCTGAGAAAATTGGAAATTTGCTGAGAATTTTCTTTTGCTCAAAACACGACGTTTTCACTGCTAAACGCAAGTTTTGGCCGAGAAAAGCACATTTTGGGTGTCCAAAACACTGTTTTGCTGGAAAAAAAAACTTTTTAGCCCAAAAAACTGAAAAATGGCCATTTTGGCTCTCAAAACAAGGTTTTTCGCTTACGGCGTGACCTGTTTGCTGAAACCCCCACTTTTTGCTCATGATAATACCTCTTGAGATAAAAACACGACGTTTTGGCGAAAAAAAATTCGGTTTTCGCTGAGTAAAGGTGCTTTTTGGTCAAAAAAGCTGTTTTTTGCTGAGAAAATTGGAAATTTGCTGAGAATTTTCTTTTGCTCAAAACACGACGTTTTCACTGCTAAACGCAAGTTTTGGCCGAGAAAAGCACATTTTGGGTGTCCAAAACACTGTTTTGCTGGAAAAAAAAACTTTTTAGCCCAAAAAACTGAAAAATGGCCATTTTGGCTCTCAAAACCAGGTTTTTCGCTTACGGCGTGACCTGTTTGCTGAAACCCCCACTTTTTGCTCATGATAATACCTCTTGAGATAAAAACACGACGTTTTGGCGAAAAAAAATTCGGTTTTCGCTGAGTAAAGGTGCTTTTTGGTCAAAAAAGCTGTTTTTTGCTGAGAAAATTGGAAATTTGCTGAGAATTTTCTTTTGCTCAAAACACGACGTTTTCACTGCTAAACGCAAGTTTTGGCCGAGAAAAGCACATTTTGGGTGTCCAAAACACTGTTTTGCTGGAAAAAAAAACTTTTTAGCCCAAAAAACTGAAAAATGGCCATTTTGGCTCTCAAAACCAGGTTTTTCGCTTACGGCGTGACCTGTTTGCTGAAACCCCCACTTTTTGCTCATGATAATACCTCTTGAGATAAAAACACGACGTTTTGGCGAAAAAAAATTCGGTTTTGGCTGAGTAAAGGTGCTTTTTGGTCAAAAAAGCTGTTTTTTGCTGAGAAAATTGGAAATTTGCTGAGAATTTTCTTTTGCTCAAAACACGACGTTTTCACTGCTAAACGCAAGTTTTGGCCGAGAAAAGCACATTTTGGGTGTCCAAAACACTGTTTTGCTGGAAAAAAAAACTTTTTAGCCCAAAAAACTGAAAAATGGCCATTTTGGCTCTCAACACCAGGTTTTTCGCTTACGGCGTGACCTGTTTGCTGAAACCCCCACTTTTTGCTCATGATAATACCTCTTGAGATAAAAACACGACGTTTTGGCGAAAAAAAATTCGGTTTTGGCTGAGTAAAGGTGCTTTTTGGTCAAAAAAGCTGTTTTTTGCTGAGAAAATTGGAAATTTGCTGAGAATTTTCTTTTGCTCAAAACACGACGTTTTCACTGCTAAACGCAAGTTTTGGCCGAGAAAAGCACATTTTGGGTGTCCAAAACACTGTTTTGCTGGAAAAAAAAACTTTTTAGCCCAAAAAACTGAAAAATGGCCATTTTGGCTCTCAAAACCAGGTTTTTCGCTTACGGCGTGACCTGTTTGCTGAAACCCCCACTTTTTGCTCATGATAATACCTCTTGAGATAAAAACACGACGTTTTGGCGAAAAAAAATTCGGTTTTCGCTGAGTAAAGGTGCTTTTTGGTCAAAAAAGCTGTTTTTTGCTGAGAAAATTGGAAATTTGCTGAGAATTTTCTTTTGCTCAAAACACGACGTTTTCACTGCTAAACGCAAGTTTTGGCCGAGAAAAGCACATTTTGGGTGTCCAAAACACTGTTTTGCTGGAAAAAAAAACTTTTTAGCCCAAAAAACTGAAAAATGGCCATTTTGGCTCTCAAAACCAGGTTTTTCGCTTACGGCGTGACCTGTTTGCTGAAACCCCCACTTTTTGCTCATGATAATACCTCTTGAGATAAAAACACGACGTTTTGGCGAAAAAAAATTCGGTTTTCGCTGAGTAAAGGTGCTTTTTGGTCAAAAAAGCTGTTTTTTGCTAAGAAAATTGGAAATTTGCTGAGAATTTTCTTTTGCTCAAAACACGACGTTTTCACTGCTAAACGCAAGTTTTGGCCGAGAAAAGCACATTTTGGGTGTCCAAAACACTGTTTTGCTGGAAAAAAAAACTTTTTAGCCCAAAAAACTGAAAAATGGCCATTTTGGCTCTCAAAACCAGGTTTTTCGCTTACGGCGTGACCTGTTTGCTGAAACCCCCACTTTTTGCTCATGATAATACCTCTTGAGATAAAAACACGACGTTTTGGCGAAAAAAAATTCGGTTTTCGCTGAGTAAAGGTGCTTTTTGGTCAAAAAAGCTGTTTTTTGCTGAGAAAATTGGAAATTTGCTGAGAATTTTCTTTTGCTCAAAACACGACGTTTTCACTGCTAAACGCAAGTTTTGGCCGAGAAAAGCACATTTTGGGTGTCCAAAACACTGTTTTGCTGGAAAAAAAAACTTTTTAGCCCAAAAAACTGAAAAATGGCCATTTTGGCTCTCAAAACCAGGTTTTTCGCTTACGGCGTGACCTGTTTGCTGAAACCCCCACTTTTTGCTCATGATAATACCTCTTGAGATAAAAACACGACGTTTTGGCGAAAAAAAATTCGGTTTTCGCTGAGTAAAGGTGCTTTTTGGTCAAAAAAGCTGTTTTTTGCTGAGAAAATTGGAAATTTGCTGAGAATTTTCTTTTGCTCAAAACACGACGTTTTCACTGCTAAACGCAAGTTTTGGCCGAGAAAAGCACATTTTGGGTGTCCAAAACACTGTTTTGCTGGAAAAAAAAACTTTTTAGCCCAAAAAACTGAAAAATGGCCATTTTGGCTCTCAAAACCAGGTTTTTCGCTTACGGCGTGACCTGTTTGCTGAAACCCCCACTTTTTGCTCATGATAATACCTCTTGAGATAAAAACACGACGTTTTGGCGAAAAAAAATTCGGTTTTCGCTGAGTAAAGGTGCTTTTTGGTCAAAAAAGCTGTTTTTTGCTGAGAAAATTGGAAATTTGCTGAGAATTTTCTTTTGCTCAAAACACGACGTTTTCACTGCTAAACGCAAGTTTTGGCCGAGAAAAGCACATTTTGGGTGTCCAAAACACTGTTTTGCTGGAAAAAAAAACTTTTTAGCCCAAAAAACTGAAAAATGGCCATTTTGGCTCTCAAAACCAGGTTTTTCGCTTACGGCGTGACCTGTTTGCTGAAACCCCCACTTTTTGCTCATGATAATACCTCTTGAGATAACAACACGACGTTTTGGCGAAAAAAAATTCGGTTTTGGCTGAGTAAAGGTGCTTTTTGGTCAAAAAAGCTGTTTTTTGCTGAGAAAATTGGAAATTTGCTGAGAATTTTCTTTTGCTCAAAACACGACGTTTTCACTGCTAAACGCAAGTTTTGGCCGAGAAAAGCACATTTTGGGTGTCCAAAACACTGTTTTGCTGGAAAAAAAAAATTTTTTAGCCCAAAAAACTGAAAAATGGCCATTTTGGCTCTCAAAACCAGGTTTTTCGCTTACGGCGTGACCTGTTTGCTGAAACCCCCACTTTTTGCTCATGATAATACCTCTTGAGATAAAAACACGACGTTTTGGCGAAAAAAAATTCGGTTTTGGCTGAGTAAAGGTGCTTTTTGGTCAAAAAAGCTGTTTTTTGCTGAGAAAATTGGAAATTTGCTGAGAATTTTTTTTTGCTCAAAACACGACGTTTTCACTGCTAAACGCAAGTTTTGGCCGAGAAAAGCACATTTTGGGTGTCCAAAACACTGTTTTGCTGGAAAAAAAAACTTTTTAGCCCAAAAAACTGAAAAATGGCCATTTTGGCTCTCAAAACCAGGTTTTTCGCTTACGGCGTGACCTGTTTGCTGAAACCCCCACTTTTTGCTCATGATAATACCTCTTGAGATAAAAACACGACGTTTTGGCGAAAAAAAATTCGGTTTTCGCTGAGTAAAGGTGCTTTTTGGTCAAAAAAGCTGTTTTTTGCTGAGAAAATTGGAAATTTGCTGAGAATTTTCTTTTGCTCAAAACACGACGTTTTCACTGCTAAACGCAAGTTTTGGCCGAGAAAAGCACATTTTGGGTGTCCAAAACACTGTTTTGCTGGAAAAAAAAACTTTTTAGCCCAAAAAACTGAAAAATGGCCATTTTGGCTCTCAAAACCAGGTTTTTCGCTTACGGCGTGACCTGTTTGCTGAAACCCCCACTTTTTGCTCATGATAATACCTCTTGAGATAAAAACACGACGTTTTGGCGAAAAAACATTCGGTTTTCGCTGAGTAAAGGTGCTTTTTGGTCAAAAAAGCTGTTTTTTGCTGAGAAAATTGGAAATTTGCTGAGAATTTTCTTTTGCTCAAAACACGACGTTTTCACTGCTAAACGCAAGTTTTGGCCGAGAAAAGCACATTTTGGGTGTCCAAAACACTGTTTTGCTGGAAAAAAAAACTTTTTAGCCCAAAAAACTGAAAAATGGCCATTTTGGCTCTCAAAACCAGGTTTTTCGCTTACGGCGTGACCTGTTTGCTGAAACCCCCACTTTTTGCTCATGATAATACCTCTTGAGATAAAAACACGACGTTTTGGCGAAAAAAAATTCGGTTTTCGCTGAGTAAAGGTGCTTTTTGGTCAAAAAAGCTGTTTTTTGCTGAGAAAATTGGAAATTTGCTGAGAATTTTCTTTTGCTCAAAACACGACGTTTTCACTGCTAAACGCAAGTTTTGGCCGAGAAAAGCACATTTTGGGTGTCCAAAACACTGTTTTGCTGGAAAAAAAAACTTTTTAGCCCAAAAAACTGAAAAATGGCCATTTTGGCTCTCAAAACCAGGTTTTTCGCTTACGGCGTGACCTGTTTGCTGAAACCCCCACTTTTTGCTCATGATAATACCTCTTGAGATAAAAACACGACGTTTTGGCGAAAAAACATTCGGTTTTCGCTGAGTAAAGGTGCTTTTTGGTCAAAAAAGCTGTTTTTTGCTGAGAAAATTGGAAATTTGCTGAGAATTTTCTTTTGCTCAAAACACGACGTTTTCACTGCTAAACGCAAGTTTTGGCCGAGAAAAGCACATTTTGGGTGTCCAAAACACTGTTTTGCTGGAAAAAAAAACTTTTTAGCCCAAAAAACTGAAAAATGGCCATTTTGGCTCTCAAAACCAGGTTTTTCGCTTACGGCGTGACCTGTTTGCTGAAACCCCCACTTTTTGCTCATGATAATACCTCTTGAGATAAAAACACGACGTTTTGGCGAAAAAAAATTCGGTTTTCGCTGAGTAAAGGTGCTTTTTGGTCAAAAAAGCTGTTTTTTGCTGAGAAAATTGGAAATTTGCTGAGAATTTTCTTTTGCTCAAAACACGACGTTTTCACTGCTAAACGCAAGTTTTGGCCGAGAAAAGCACATTTTGGGTGTCCAAAACACTGTTTTGCTGGAAAAAAAAACTTTGTAGCCCAAAAAACTGAAAAATGGCCATTTTGGCTCTCAAAACCAGGTTTTTCGCTTACGGCGTGACCTGTTTGCTGAAACCCCCACTTTTTGCTCATGATAATACCTCTTGAGATAAAAACACGACGTTTTGGCGAAAAAAAATTCGGTTTTCGCTGAGTAAAGGTGCTTTTGGGTCAAAAAAGCTGTTTTTTGCTGAGAAAATTGGAAATTTGCTGAGAATTTTCTTTTGCTCAAAACACGACGTTTTCACTGCTAAACGCAAGTTTTGGCCGAGAAAAGCACATTTTGGGTGTCCAAAACACTGTTTTGCTGGGAAAAAAAACTTTTTAGCCCAAAAAACTGAAAAATGGCCATTTTGGCTCTCAAAACCAGGTTTTTCGCTTACGGCGTGACCTGTTTGCTGAAACCCCCACTTTTTGCTCATGATAATACCTCTTGAGATAAAAACACGACGTTTTGGCGAAAAAAAATTCGGTTTTCGCTGAGTAAAGGTGCTTTTTGGTCAAAAAAGCTGTTTTTTGCTGAGAAAATTGGAAATTTGCTGAGAATTTTCTTTTGCTCAAAACACGACGTTTTCACTGCTAAACGCAAGTTTTGGCCGAGAAAAGCACATTTTGGGTGTCCAAAACACTGTTTTGCTGGAAAAAAAAACTTTTTAGCCCAAAAAACTGAAAAATGGCCATTTTGGCTCTCAAAACCAGGTTTTTCGCTTACGGCGTGACCTGTTTGCTGAAACCCCCACTTTTTGCTCATGATAATACCTCTTGAGATAAAAACACGACGTTTTGGCGAAAAAAAATTCGGTTTTGGCTGAGTAAAGGTGCTTTTTGGTCAAAAAAGCTGTTTTTTGCTGAGAAAATTGGAAATTTGCTGAGAATTTTCTTTTGCTCAAAACACGACGTTTTCACTGCTAAACGCAAGTTTTGGCCGAGAAAAGCACATTTTGGGTGTCCAAAACACTGTTTTGCTGGAAAAAAAAACTTTTTAGCCCAAAAAACTGAAAAATGGCCATTTTGGCTCTCAAAACCAGGTTTTTCGCTTACGGCGTGACCTGTTTGCTGAAACCCCCACTTTTTGCTCATGATAATACCTCTTGAGATAAAAACACGACGTTTTGGCGAAAAAAAATTCGGTTTTGGCTGAGTAAAGGTGCTTTTTGGTCAAAAAAGCTGTTTTTTGCTGAGAAAATTGGAAATTTGCTGAGAATTTTCTTTTGCTCAAAACACGACGTTTTCACTGCTAAACGCAAGTTTTGGCCGAGAAAAGCACATTTTGGGTGTCCAAAACACTGTTTTGCTGGAAAAAAAAACTTTTTAGCCCAAAAAACTGAAAAATGGCCATTTTGGCTCTCAAAACCAGGTTTTTCGCTTACGGCGTGACCTGTTTGCTGAAACCCCCACTTTTTGCTCATGATAATACCTCTTGAGATAAAAACACGACGTTTTGGCGAAAAAAAATTCGGTTTTCGCTGAGTAAAGGTGCTTTTTGGTCAAAAAAGCTGTTTTTTGCTGAGAAAATTGGAAATTTGCTGAGAATTTTCTTTTGCTCAAAACACGACGTTTTCACTGCTAAACGCAAGTTTTGGCCGAGAAAAGCACATTTTGGGTGTCCAAAACACTGTTTTGCTGGAAAAAAAAACTTTTTAGCCCAAAAAACTGAAAAATGGCCATTTTGGCTCTCAAAACCAGGTTTTTCGCTTACGGCGTGACCTGTTTGCTGAAACCCCCACTTTTTGCTCATGATAATACCTCTTGAGATAAAAACACGACGTTTTGGCGAAAAAAAATTCGGTTTTCGCTGAGTAAAGGTGCTTTTTGGTCAAAAAAGCTGTTTTTTGCTGAGAAAATTGGAAATTTGCTGAGAATTTTCTTTTGCTCAAAACACGACGTTTTCACTGCTAAACGCAAGTTTTGGCCGAGAAAAGCACATTTTGGGTGTCCAAAACACTGTTTTGCTGGAAAAAAAAACTTTTTAGCCCAAAAAACTGAAAAATGGCCATTTTGGCTCTCAAAACCAGGTTTTTCGCTTACGGCGTGACCTGTTTGCTGAAACCCCCACTTTTTGCTCATGATAATACCTCTTGAGATAAAAACACGACGTTTTGGCGAAAAAAAATTCGGTTTTCGCTGAGTAAAGGTGCTTTTTGGTCAAAAAAGCTGTTTTTTGCTGAGAAAATTGGAAATTTGCTAAGAATTTTCTTTTGCTCAAAACACGACGTTTTCACTGCTAAACGCAAGTTTTGGCCGAGAAAAGCACATTTTGGGTGTCCAAAACACTGTTTTGCTGGAAAAAAAAACTTTTTAGCCCAAAAAACTGAAAAATGGCCATTTTGGCTCTCAAAACCAGGTTTTTCGCTTACGGCGTGACCTGTTTGCTGAAACCCCCACTTTTTGCTCATGATAATACCTCTTGAGATAAAAACACGACGTTTTGGCGAAAAAAAATTCGGTTTTCGCTGAGTAAAGGTGCTTTTGGGTCAAAAAAGCTGTTTTTTGCTGAGAAAATTGGAAATTTGCTGAGAATTTTCTTTTGCTCAAAACACGACGTTTTCACTGCTAAACGCAAGTTTTGGCCGAGAAAAGCACATTTTGGGTGTCCAAAACACTGTTTTGCTGGAAAAAAAAACTTTTTAGCCCAAAAAACTGAAAAATGGCCATTTTGGCTCTCAAAACCAGGTTTTTCGCTTACGGCGTGACCTGTTTGCTGAAACCCCCACTTTTTGCTCATGATAATACCTCTTGAGATAAAAACACGACGTTTTGGCGAAAAAAAATTCGGTTTTCGCTGAGTAAAGGTGCTTTTTGGTCAAAAAAGCTGTTTTTTGCTGAGAAAATTGGAAATTTGCTGAGAATTTTCTTTTGCTCAAAACACGACGTTTTCACTGCTAAACGCAAGTTTTGGCCGAGAAAAGCACATTTTGGGTGTCCAAAACACTGTTTTCCTGGAAAAAAAAACTTTTTAGCCCAAAAAACTGAAAAATGGCCATTTTGGCTCTCAAAACCAGGTTTTTCGCTTACGGCGTGACCTGTTTGCTGAAACCCCCACTTTTTGCTCATGATAATACCTCTTGAGATAAAAACACGACGTTTTGGCGAAAAAAAATTCGGTTTTGGCTGAGTAAAGGTGCTTTTTGGTCAAAAAAGCTGTTTTTTGCTGAGAAAATTGGAAATTTGCTGAGAATTTTCTTTTGCTCAAAACACGACGTTTTCACTGCTAAACGCAAGTTTTGGCCGAGAAAAGCACATTTTGGGTGTCCAAAACACTGTTTTGCTGGAAAAAAAAACTTTTTAGCCCAAAAAACTGAAAAATGGCCATTTTGGCTCTCAAAACCAGGTTTTTCGCTTACGGCGTGACCTGTTTGCTGAAACCCCCACTTTTTGCTCATGATAATACCTCTTGAGATAAAAACACGACGTTTTGGCGAAAAAAAATTCGGTTTTCGCTGAGTAAAGGTGCTTTTGGGTCAAAAAAGCTGTTTTTTGCTGAGAAAATTGGAAATTTGCTGAGAATTTTCTTTTGCTCAAAACACGACGTTTTCACTGCTAAACGCAAGTTTTGGCCGAGAAAAGCACATTTTGGGTGTCCAAAACACTGTTTTGCTGGGAAAAAAAACTTTTTAGCCCAAAAAACTGAAAAATGGCCATTTTGGCTCTCAAAACCAGGTTTTTCGCTTACGGCGTGACCTGTTTGCTGAAACCCCCACTTTTTGCTCATGATAATACCTCTTGAGATAAAAACACGACGTTTTGGCGAAAAAAAATTCGGTTTTGGCTGAGTAAAGGTGCTTTTTGGTCAAAAAAGCTGTTTTTTGCTGAGAAAATTGGAAATTTGCTGAGAATTTTCTTTTGCTCAAAACACGACGTTTTCACTGCTAAACGCAAGTTTTGGCCGAGAAAAGCACATTTTGGGTGTCCAAAACACTGTTTTGCTGGAAAAAAAAACTTTTTAGCCCAAAAAACTGAAAAATGGCCATTTTGGCTCTCAAAACCAGGTTTTTCGCTTACGGCGTGACCTGTTTGCTGAAACCCCCACTTTTTGCTCATGATAATACCTCTTGAGATAAAAACACGACGTTTTGGCGAAAAAAAATTCGGTTTTCGCTGAGTAAAGGTGCTTTTGGGTCAAAAAAGCTGTTTTTTGCTGAGAAAATTGGAAATTTGCTGAGAATTTTCTTTTGCTCAAAACACGACGTTTTCACTGCTAAACGCAAGTTTTGGCCGAGAAAAGCACATTTTGGGTGTCCAAAACACTGTTTTGCTGGAAAAAAAAAACTTTTTAGCCCAAAAAACTGAAAAATGGCCATTTTGGCTCTCAAAACCAGGTTTTTCGCTTACGGCGTGACCTGTTTGCTGAAACCCCCACTTTTTGCTCATGATAATACCTCTTGAGATAAAAACACGACGTTTTGGCGAAAAAAAATTCGGTTTTCGCTGAGTAAAGGTGCTTTTTGGTCAAAAAAGCTGTTTTTTGCTGAGAAAATTGGAAATTTGCTGAGAATTTTCTTTTGCTCAAAACACGACGTTTTCACTGCTAAACGCAAGTTTTGGCCGAGAAAAGCACATTTTGGGTGTCCAAAACACTGTTTTGCTGGAAAAAAAAACTTTTTAGCCCAAAAAACTGAAAAATGGCCATTTTGGCTCTCAAAACCAGGTTTTTCGCTTACGGCGTGACCTGTTTGCTGAAACCCCCACTTTTTGCTCATGATAATACCTCTTGAGATAAAAACACGACGTTTTGGCGAAAAAAAATTCGGTTTTCGCTGAGTAAAGGTGCTTTTTGGTCAAAAAAGCTGTTTTTTGCTGAGAAAATTGGAAATTTGCTGAGAATTTTCTTTTGCTCAAAACACGACGTTTTCACTGCTAAACGCAAGTTTTGGCCGAGAAAAGCACATTTTGGGTGTCCAAAACACTGTTTTGCTGGAAAAAAAAACTTTTTAGCCCAAAAAACTGAAAAATGGCCATTTTGGCTCTCAAAACCAGGTTTTTCGCTTACGGCGTGACCTGTTTGCTGAAACCCCCACTTTTTGCTCATGATAATACCTCTTGAGATAAAAACACGACGTTTTGGCGAAAAAAAATTCGGTTTTCGCTGAGTAAAGGTGCTTTTTGGTCAAAAAAGCTGTTTTTTGCTGAGAAAATTGGAAATTTGCTGAGAATTTTCTTTTGCTCAAAACACGACGTTTTCACTGCTAAACGCAAGTTTTGGCCGAGAAAAGCACATTTTGGGTGTCCAAAACACTGTTTTGCTGGAAAAAAAAACTTTGTAGCCCAAAAAACTGAAAAATGGCCATTTTGGCTCTCAAAACCAGGTTTTTCGCTTACGGCGTGACCTGTTTGCTGAAACCCCCACTTTTTGCTCATGATAATACCTCTTGAGATAAAAACACGACGTTTTGGCGAAAAAAAATTCGGTTTTCGCTGAGTAAAGGTGCTTTTTGGTCAAAAAAGCTGTTTTTTGCTGAGAAAATTGGAAATTTGCTGAGAATTTTCTTTTGCTCAAAACACGACGTTTTCACTGCTAAACGCAAGTTTTGGCCGAGAAAAGCACATTTTGGGTGTCCAAAACACTGTTTTGCTGGAAAAAAAAACTTTTTAGCCCAAAAAACTGAAAAATGGCCATTTTGGCTCTCAAAACCAGGTTTTTCGCTTACGGCGTGACCTGTTTGCTGAAACCCCCACTTTTTTGCTCATGATAATACCTCTTGAGATAAAAACACGCATTTTGGCGAAAAAAAATTCGGTTTTCGCTGAGTAAAGGTGCTTTTTGGTCAAAAAAGCTGTTTTTTGCTGAGAAAATTGGAAATTTGCTGAGAATTTTCTTTTGCTCAAAACACGACGTTTTCACTGCTAAACGCAAGTTTTGGCCGAGAAAAGCACATTTTGGGTGTCCAAAACACTGTTTTGCTGGAAAAAAAAACTTTTTAGCCCAAAAAACTGAAAAATGGCCATTTTGGCTCTCAAAACCAGGTTTTTCGCTTACGGCGTGACCTGTTTGCTGAAACCCCCACTTTTTGCTCATGATAATACCTCTTGAGATAAAAAACACGACGTTTTGGCGAAAAAAAATTCGGTTTTCGCTGAGTAAAGGTGCTTTTTGGTCAAAAAAGCTGTTTTTTACTGAGAAAATTGGAAATTTGCTGAGAATTTTCTTTTGCTCAAAACACGACGTTTTCACTGCTAAACGCAAGTTTTGGCCGAGAAAAGCACATTTTGGGTGTCCAAAACACTGTTTTGCTGGAAAAAAAAACTTTTTAGCCCAAAAAAACTGAAAAATGGCCATTTTGGCTCTCAAAACCAGGTTTTTCGCTTACGGCGTGACCTGTTTGCTGAAACCCCCACTTTTTGCTCATGATAATACCTCTTGAGATAAAAAACACGCATTTTGGCGAAAAAAAAATTCGGTTTTCGCTGAGTAAAGGTGCTTTTTGGTCAAAAAAGCTGTTTTTTGCTGAGAAAATTGGAAATTTGCTGAGAATTTTCTTTTGCTCAAAACACGACGTTTTCACTGCTAAACGCAAGTTTTGGCCGAGAAAAGCACATTTTGGGTGTCCAAAACACTGTTTTGCTGGAAAAAAAAACTTTTTAGCCCAAAAAACTGAAAAATGGCCATTTTGGCTCTCAAAACCAGGTTTTTCGCTTACGGCGTGACCTGTTTGCTGAAACCCCCACTTTTTGCTCATGATAATACCTCTTGAGATAAAAACACGACGTTTTGGCGAAAAAAAAATTCGGTTTTGGCTGAGTAAAGGTGCTTTTTGGTCAAAAAAGCTGTTTTTTGCTGAGAAAATTGGAAATTTGCTGAGAATTTTCTTTTGCTCAAAACACGACGTTTTCACTGCTAAACGCAAGTTTTGGCCGAGAAAAGCACATTTTGGGTGTCCAAAACACTGTTTTGCTGGAAAAAAAAACTTTTTAGCCCAAAAAACTGAAAAATGGCCATTTTGGCTCTCAAAACCAGGTTTTTCGCTTACGGCGTGACCTGTTTGCTGAAACCCCCACTTTTTGCTCATGATAATACCTCTTGAGATAAAAACACGACGTTTTGGCGAAAAAAAATTCGGTTTTCGCTGAGTAAAGGTGCTTTTTGGTCAAAAAAGCTGTTTTTTGCTGAGAAAATTGGAAATTTGCTGAGAATTTTCTTTTGCTCAAAACACGACGTTTTCACTGCTAAACGCAAGTTTTGGCCGAGAAAAGCACATTTTGGGTGTCCAAAACACTGTTTTGCTGGAAAAAAAAACTTTTTAGCCCAAAAAACTGAAAAATGGCCATTTTGGCTCTCAAAACCAGGTTTTTCGCTTACGGCGTGACCTGTTTGCTGAAACCCCCACTTTTTGCTCATGATAATACCTCTTGAGATAAAAACACGCATTTTGGCGAAAAAAAATTCGGTTTTCGCTGAGTAAAGGTGCTTTTTGGTCAAAAAAGCTGTTTTTTTGCTGAGAAAATTGGAAATTTGCTGAGAATTTTCTTTTGCTCAAAACACGACGTTTTCACTGCTAAACGCAAGTTTTGGCCGAGAAAAGCACATTTTGGGTGTCCAAAACACTGTTTTGCTGGAAAAAAAAACTTTTTAGCCCAAAAAACTGAAAAATGGCCATTTTGGCTCTCAAAACCAGGTTTTTCGCTTACGGCGTGACCTGTTTGCTGAAACCCCCACTTTTTGCTCATGATAATACCTCTTGAGATAAAAACACGACGTTTTGGCGAAAAAAAAATTCGGTTTTGGCTGAGTAAAGGTGCTTTTTGGTCAAAAAAGCTGTTTTTTGCTGAGAAAATTGGAAATTTGCTGAGAATTTTCTTTTGCTCAAAACACGACGTTTTCACTGCTAAACGCAAGTTTTGGCCGAGAAAAGCACATTTTGGGTGTCCAAAACACTGTTTTGCTGGAAAAAAAAACTTTTTAGCCCAAAAAACTGAAAAATGGCCATTTTGGCTCTCAAAACCAGGTTTTTCGCTTACGGCGTGACCTGTTTGCTGAAACCCCCACTTTTTGCTCATGATAATACCTCTTGAGATAAAAACACGACGTTTTGGCGAAAAAAAATTCGGTTTTGGCTGAGTAAAGGTGCTTTTTGGTCAAAAAAGCTGTTTTTTGCTGAGAAAATTGGAAATTTGCTGAGAATTTTCTTTTGCTCAAAACACGACGTTTTCACTGCTAAACGCAAGTTTTGGCCGAGAAAAGCACATTTTGGGTGTCCAAAACACTGTTTTGCTGGAAAAAAAAACTTTTTAGCCCAAAAAACTGAAAAATGGCCATTTTGGCTCTCAAAACCAGGTTTTTCGCTTACGGCGTGACCTGTTTGCTGAAACCCCCACTTTTTGCTCATGATAATACCTCTTGAGATAAAAACACGACGTTTTGGCGAAAAAAAATTCGGTTTTCGCTGAGTAAAGGTGCTTTTTGGTCAAAAAAGCTGTTTTTTGCTGAGAAAATTGGAAATTTGCTGAGAATTTTCTTTTGCTCAAAACACGACGTTTTCACTGCTAAACGCAAGTTTTGGCCGAGAAAAGCACATTTTGGGTGTCCAAAACACTGTTTTGCTGGAAAAAAAAACTTTTTAGCCCAAAAAACTGAAAAATGGCCATTTTGGCTCTCAAAACCAGGTTTTTCGCTTACGGCGTGACCTGTTTGCTGAAACCCCCACTTTTTGCTCATGATAATACCTCTTGAGATAAAAACACGACGTTTTGGCGAAAAAAAATTCGGTTTTGGCTGAGTAAAGGTGCTTTTGGGTCAAAAAAGCTGTTTTTTGCTGAGAAAATTGGAAATTTGCTGAGAATTTTGTTTTGCTCAAAACACGACGTTTTCACTGCTAAACGCAAGTTTTGGCCGAGAAAAGCACATTTTGGGTGTCCAAAACACTGTTTTGCTGGAAAAAAAAACTTTTTAGCCCAAAAAACTGAAAAATGGCCATTTTGGCTCTCAAAACCAGGTTTTTCGCTTACGGCGTGACCTGTTTGCTGAAACCCCCACTTTTTGCTCATGATAATACCTCTTGAGATAAAAACACGACGTTTTGGCGAAAAAAAATTCGGTTTTGGCTGAGTAAAGGTGCTTTTGGGTCAAAAAAGCTGTTTTTTGCTGAGAAAATTGGAAATTTGCTGAGAATTTTGTTTTGCTCAAAACACGACGTTTTCACTGCTAAACGCAAGTTTTGGCCGAGAAAAGCACATTTTGGGTGTCCAAAATACTGTTTTGCTGGAAAAAAAAACTTTTTAGCCCAAAAAACTGAAAAATGGCCATTTTGGCTCTCAAAACCAGGTTTTTCGCTTACGGCGTGACCTGTTTGCTGAAACCCCCACTTTTTGCTCATGATAATACCTCTTGAGATAAAAACACGACGTTTTGGCGAAAAAAAATTCGGTTTTGGCTGAGTAAAGGTGCTTTTTGGTCAAAAAAGCTGTTTTTTGCTGAGAAAATTGGAAATTTGCTGAGAATTTTGTTTTGCTCAAAACACGACGTTTTCACTGCTAAACGCAAGTTTTGGCCGAGAAAAGCACATTTTGGGTGTCCAAAACACTGTTTTGCTGGAAAAAAAAACTTTTTAGCCCAAAAAACTGAAAAATGGCCATTTTGGCTCTCAAAACCAGGTTTTTCGCTTACGGCGTGACCTGTTTGCTGAAACCCCCACTTTTTGCTCATGATAATACCTCTTGAGATAAAAACACGACGTTTTGGCGAAAAAAAATTCGGTTTTGGCTGAGTAAAGGTGCTTTTTGGTCAAAAAAGCTGTTTTTTGCTGAGAAAATTGGAAATTTGCTGAGAATTTTCTTTTGCTCAAAACACGACGTTTTCACTGCTAAACGCAAGTTTTGGCCGAGAAAAGCACATTTTGGGTGTCCAAAACACTGTTTTGCTGGGAAAAAAAACTTTTTAGCCCAAAAAACTGAAAAATGGCCATTTTGGCTCTCAAAACCAGGTTTTTCGCTTACGGCGTGACCTGTTTGCTGAAACCCCCACTTTTTGCTCATGATAATACCTCTTGAGATAAAAACACGACGTTTTGGCGAAAAAAAATTCGGTTTTCGCTGAGTAAAGGTGCTTTTGGGTCAAAAAAGCTGTTTTTTGCTGAGAAAATTGGAAATTTGCTGAGAATTTTCTTTTGCTCAAAACACGACGTTTTCACTGCTAAACGCAAGTTTTGGCCGAGAAAAGCACATTTTGGGTGTCCAAAACACTGTTTTGCTGGAAAAAAAAACTTTTTAGCCCAAAAAACTGAAAAATGGCCATTTTGGCTCTCAAAACCAGGTTTTTCGCTTACGGCGTGACCTGTTTGCTGAAACCCCCACTTTTTGCTCATGATAATACCTCTTGAGATAAAAACACGACGTTTTGGCGAAAAAAAATTCGGTTTTCGCTGAGTAAAGGTGCTTTTTGGTCAAAAAAGCTGTTTTTTGCTGAGAAAATTGGAAATTTGCTGAGAATTTTCTTTTGCTCAAAACACGACGTTTTCACTGCTAAACGCAAGTTTTGGCCGAGAAAAGCACATTTTGGGTGTCCAAAAAACTGTTTTGCTGGAAAAAAAACTTTTTAGCCCAAAAAACTGAAAAATGGCCATTTTGGCTCTCAAAACCAGGTTTTTCGCTTACGGCGTGACCTGTTTGCTGAAACCCCCACTTTTTGCTCATGATAATACCTCTTGAGATAAAAACACGACGTTTTGGCGAAAAAAAATTCGGTTTTCGCTGAGTAAAGGTGCTTTTTGGTCAAAAAAGCTGTTTTTTGCTGAGAAAATTGGAAATTTGCTGAGAATTTTCTTTTGCTCAAAACACGACGTTTTCACTGCTAAACGCAAGTTTTGGCCGAGAAAAGCACATTTTGGGTGTCCAAAACACTGTTTTGCTGGAAAAAAAAACTTTTTAGCCCAAAAAACTGAAAAATGGCCATTTTGGCTCTCAAAACCAGGTTTTTCGCTTACGGCGTGACCTGTTTGCTGAAACCCCCACTTTTTGCTCATGATAATACCTCTTGAGATAAAAACACGACGTTTTGGCGAAAAAACATTCGGTTTTCGCTGAGTAAAGGTGCTTTTTGGTCAAAAAAGCTGTTTTTTGCTGAGAAAATTGGAAATTTGCTGAGAATTTTCTTTTGCTCAAAACACGACGTTTTCACTGCTAAACGCAAGTTTTGGCCGAGAAAAGCACATTTTGGGTGTCCAAAACACTGTTTTGCTGGACAAAAAAACTTTTTAGCCCAAAAAACTGAAAAATGGCCATTTTGGCTCTCAAAACCAGGTTTTTCGCTTACGGCGTGACCTGTTTGCTGAAACCCCCACTTTTTGCTCATGATAATACCTCTTGAGATAAAAACACGACGTTTTGGCGAAAAAAAATTCGGTTTTGGCTGAGTAAAGGTGCTTTTTGGTCAAAAAAGCTGTTTTTTGCTGAGAAAATTGGAAATTTGCTGAGAATTTTCTTTTGCTCAAAACACGACGTTTTCACTGCTAAACGCAAGTTTTGGCCGAGAAAAGCACATTTTGGGTGTCCAAAACACTGTTTTGCTGGAAAAAAAAACTTTTTAGCCCAAAAAACTGAAAAATGGCCATTTTGGCTCTCAAAACCAGGTTTTTCGCTTACGGCGTGACCTGTTTGCTGAAACCCCCACTTTTTGCTCATGATAATACCTCTTGAGATAAAAACACGACGTTTTGGCGAAAAAAAATTCGGTTTTCGCTGAGTAAAGGTGCTTTTTGGTCAAAAAAGCTGTTTTTTGCTGAGAAAATTGGAAATTTGCTGAGAATTTTCTTTTGCTCAAAACACGACGTTTTTACTGCTAAACGCAAGTTTTGGCCGAGAAAAGCACATTTTGGGTGTCCAAAACACTGTTTTGCTGGAAAAAAAAACTTTTTAGCCCAAAAAACTGAAAAATGGCCATTTTGGCTCTCAAAACCAGGTTTTTCGCTTACGGCGTGACCTGTTTGCTGAAACCCCCACTTTTTGCTCATGATAATACCTCTTGAGATAAAAACACGACGTTTTGGCGAAAAAAAATTCGGTTTTGGCTGAGTAAAGGTGCTTTTTGGTCAAAAAAGCTGTTTTTTGCTGAGAAAATTGGAAATTTGCTGAGAATTTTCTTTTGCTCAAAACACGACGTTTTCACTGCTAAACGCAAGTTTTGGCCGAGAAAAGCACATTTTGGGTGTCCAAAACACTGTTTTGCTGGAAAAAAAAACTTTTTAGCCCAAAAAACTGAAAAATGGCCATTTTGGCTCTCAAAACCAGGTTTTTCGCTTACGGCGTGACCTGTTTGCTGAAACCCCCACTTTTTGCTCATGATAATACCTCTTGAGATAAAAACACGACGTTTTGGCGAAAAAAAATTCGGTTTTCGCTGAGTAAAGGTGCTTTTTGGTCAAAAAAGCTGTTTTTTGCTGAGAAAATTGGAAATTTGCTGAGAATTTTCTTTTGCTCAAAACACGACGTTTTTACTGCTAAACGCAAGTTTTGGCCGAGAAAAGCACATTTTGGGTGTCCAAAACACTGTTTTGCTGGAAAAAAAAACTTTTTAGCCCAAAAAACTGAAAAATGGCCATTTTGGCTCTCAAAACCAGGTTTTTCGCTTACGGCGTGACCTGTTTGCTGAAACCCCCACTTTTTGCTCATGATAATACCTCTTGAGATAAAAACACGACGTTTTGGCGAAAAAAAATTCGGTTTTCGCTGAGTAAAGGTGCTTTTTGGTCAAAAAAGCTGTTTTTTGCTGAGAAAATTGGAAATTTGCTGAGAATTTTCTTTTGCTCAAAACACGACGTTTTCACTGCTAAACGCAAGTTTTGGCCGAGAAAAGCACATTTTGGGTGTCCAAAACACTGTTTTGCTGGAAAAAAAAACTTTTTAGCCCAAAAAACTGAAAAATGGCCATTTTGGCTCTCAAAACCAGGTTTTTCGCTTACGGCGTGACCTGTTTGCTGAAACCCCCACTTTTTGCTCATGATAATACCTCTTGAGATAAAAACACGACGTTTTGGCGAAAAAAAATTCGGTTTTGGCTGAGTAAAGGTGCTTTTTGGTCAAAAAAGCTGTTTTTTGCTGAGAAAATTGGAAATTTGCTGAGAATTTTCTTTTGCTCAAAACACGACGTTTTCACTGCTAAACGCAAGTTTTGGCCGAGAAAAGCACATTTTGGGTGTCCAAAACACTGTTTTCCTGGAAAAAAAAAACTTTTTAGCCCAAAAAACTGAAAAATGGCCATTTTGGCTCTCAAAACCAGGTTTTTCGCTTACGGCGTGACCTGTTTGCTGAAACCCCCACTTTTTGCTCATGATAATACCTCTTGAGATAAAAACACGACGTTTTGGCGAAAAAAAATTCGGTTTTGGCTGAGTAAAGGTGCTTTTTGGTCAAAAAAGCTGTTTTTTGCTGAGAAAATTGGAAATTTGCTGAGAATTTTCTTTTGCTCAAAACACGACGTTTTCACTGCTAAACGCAAGTTTTGGCCGAGAAAAGCACATTTTGGGTGTCCAAAACACTGTTTTGCTGGAAAAAAAAACTTTTTAGCCCAAAAAACTGAAAAATGGCCATTTTGGCTCTCAAAACCAGGTTTTTCGCTTACGGCGTGACCTGTTTCCTGAAACCCCCACTTTTTGCTCATGATAATACCTCTTGAGATAAAAACACGACGTTTTGGCGAAAAAAAATTCGGTTTTCGCTGAGTAAAGGTGCTTTTTGGTCAAAAAAGCTGTTTTTTGCTGAGAAAATTGGAAATTTGCTGAGAATTTTCTTTTGCTCAAAACACGACGTTTTCACTGCTAAACGCAAGTTTTGGCCGAGAAAAGCACATTTTGGTTGTCCAAAACACTGTTTTGCTGGAAAAAAAAACTTTTTAGCCCAAAAAACTGAAAAATGGCCATTTTGGCTCTCAAAACCAGGTTTTTCGCTTACGGCGTGACCTGTTTGCTGAAACCCCCACTTTTTGCTCATGATAATACCTCTGGAGATAAAAACACGACGTTTTGGCGAAAAAAAATTCGGTTTTGGCTGAGTAAAGGTGCTTTTTGGTCAAAAAAGCTGTTTTTTGCTGAGAAAATTGGAAATTTGCTGAGAATTTTCTTTTGCTCAAAACACGACGTTTTCACTGCTAAACGCAAGTTTTGGCCGAGAAAAGCACATTTTGGGTGTCCAAAACACTGTTTTGCTGGGAAAAAAAACTTTTTAGCCCAAAAAACTGAAAAATGGCCATTTTGGCTCTCAAAACCAGGTTTTTCGCTTACGGCGTGACCTGTTTGCTGAAACCCCCACTTTTTGCTCATGATAATACCTCTTGAGATAAAAACACGACGTTTTGGCGAAAAAAAATTCGGTTTTCGCTGAGTAAAGGTGCTTTTTGGTCAAAAAAGCTGTTTTTTGCTGAGAAAATTGGAAATTTGCTGAGAATTTTCTTTTGCTCAAAACACGACGTTTTCACTGCTAAACGCAAGTTTTGGCCGAGAAAAGCACATTTTGGGTGTCCAAAACACTGTTTTGCTGGAAAAAAAAACTTTTTAGCCCAAAAAACTGAAAAATGGCGTGACCTGTTTGCTGAAACCCCCACTTTTTGCTCATGATAATACCTCTTGAGATAAAAACACGACGTTTTGGCGAAAAAAAATTCGGTTTTCGCTGAGTAGAGGTGCTTTTTGGTCAAAAAAGCTGTTTTTTGCTGAGAAAATTGGAAATTTGCTGAGAATTTTCTTTTGCTCAAAACACGACGTTTTCACTGCTAAACGCAAGTTTTTGGGTGTCCAAAACACTGTTTTGTGGAAAAAAAAACTTTTTAGCCCAAAAAACTGAAAAATGGCGTGACCTGTTTGCTGAAACCCCCACTTTTTGCTCATGATAATACCTCTTGAGATAAAAACACGACGTTTTGGCGAAAAAAAATTCGGTTTTCGCTGAGTAAAGGTGCTTTTTGGTCAAAAAAGCTGTTTTTTGCTGAGAAAATTGGAAATTTGCTGAGAATTTTCTTTAGCTCAAAACACGACGTTTTCACTGCTAAACGCAAGTTTTTGGGTGTCCAAAACACTGTTTTGCTGGAAAAAAAAACTTTTTAGCCCAAAAAACTGAAAAATGGCGTGACCTGTTTGCTGAAACCCCCACTTTTTGCTCATGATAATACCTCTTGAGATAAAAACACGACGTTTTGGCGAAAAAAAATTCGGTTTTCGCTGAGTAAAGGTGCTTTTTGGTCAAAAAAGCTGTTTTTTGCTGAGAAAATTGGAAATTTGCTGAGAATTTTCTTTTGCTCAAAACACGACGTTTTCACTGCTAAACGCAAGTTTTGGCCGAGAAAAGCACATTTTGGGTGTCCAAAACACTGTTTTGCTGGAAAAAAAAACTTTTTAGCCCAAAAAACTGAAAAATGGCCATTTTGGCTCTCAAAACCAGGTTTTTCGCTTACGGCGTGACCTGTTTGCTGAAACCCCCACTTTTTGCTCATGATAATACCTCTTGAGATAAAAACACGACGTTTTGGCGAAAAAAAATTCGGTTTTCGCTGAGTAAAGGTGCTTTTTGGTCAAAAAAGCTGTTTTTTGCTGAGAAAATTGGAAATTTGCTGAGAATTTTCTTTTGCTCAAAACACGACGTTTTCACTGCTAAACGCAAGTTTTTGGGTGTCCAAAACACTGTTTTGCTGGAAAAAAAAACTTTTTAGCCCAAAAAACTGAAAAATGGCGTGACCTGTTTGCTGAAACCCCCACTTTTTGCTCATGATAATACCTCTTGAGATAAAAACACGACGTTTTGGCGAAAAAAAATTCGGTTTTGGCTGAGTAAAGGTGCTTTTTGGTCAAAAAAGCTGTTTTTTGCTGAGAAAATTGGAAATTTGCTGAGAATTTTCTTTTGCTCAAAACACGACGTTTTCACTGCTAAACGCAAGTTTTGGCCGAGAAAAGCACATTTTGGGTGTCCAAAACACTGTTTTGCTGGAAAAAAAAACTTTTTAGCCCAAAAAACTGAAAAATGGCCATTTTGGCTCTCAAAACCAGGTTTTTCGCTTACGGCGTGACCTGTTTGCTGAAACCCCCACTTTTTGCTCATGATAATACCTCTTGAGATAAAAACACGACGTTTTGGCGAAAAAAAATTCGGTTTTGGCTGAGTAAAGGTGCTTTTTGGTCAAAAAAGCTGTTTTTTGCTGAGAAAATTGGAAATTTGCTGAGAATTTTCTTTTGCTCAAAACACGACGTTTTCACTGCTAAACGCAAGTTTTGGCCGAGAAAAGCACATTTTGGGTGTCCAAAACACTGTTTTGCTGGAAAAAAAAACTTTTTAGCCCAAAAAACTGAAAAATGGCCATTTTGGCTCTCAAAACCAGGTTTTTCGCTTACGGCGTGACCTGTTTGCTGAAACCCCCACTTTTTGCTCATGATAATACCTCTTGAGATAAAAACACGACGTTTTGGCGAAAAAAAATTCGGTTTTGGCTGAGTAAAGGTGCTTTTTGGTCAAAAAAGCTGTTTTTTGCTGAGAAAATTGGAAATTTGCTGAGAATTTTCTTTTGCTCAAAACACGACGTTTTCACTGCTAAACGCAAGTTTTGGCCGAGAAAAGCACATTTTGGGTGTCCAAAACACTGTTTTGCTGGAAAAAAAAAACTTTTTAGCCCAAAAAACTGAAAAATGGCCATTTTGGCTCTCAAAACCAGGTTTTTCGCTTACGGCGTGACCTGTTTGCTGAAACCCCCACTTTTTGCTCATGATAATACCTCTTGAGATAAAAACACGACGTTTTGGCGAAAAAAAATTCGGTTTTCGCTGAGTAAAGGTGCTTTTTGGTCAAAAAAGCTGTTTTTTGCTGAGAAAATTGGAAATTTGCTGAGAATTTTCTTTTGCTCAAAACACGACGTTTTCACTGCTAAACGCAAGTTTTTGGGTGTCCAAAACACTGTTTTGCTGGAAAAAAAAACTTTTTAGCCCAAAAAACTGAAAAATGGCGTGACCTGTTTGCTGAAACCCCCACTTTTTGCTCATGATAATACCTCTTGAGATAAAAACACGACGTTTTGGCGAAAAAAAATTCGGTTTTGGCTGAGTAAAGGTGCTTTTTGGTCAAAAAAGCTGTTTTTTGCTGAGAAAATTGGAAATTTGCTGAGAATTTTCTTTTGCTCAAAACACGACGTTTTCACTGCTAAACGCAAGTTTTGGCCGAGAAAAGCACATTTTGGGTGTCCAAAACACTGTTTTGCTGGAAAAAAAAAACTTTTTAGCCCAAAAAACTGAAAAATGGCCATTTTGGCTCTCAAAACCAGGTTTTTCGCTTACGGCGTGACCTGTTTGCTGAAACCCCCACTTTTTGCTCATGATAATACCTCTTGAGATAAAAACACGACGTTTTGGCGAAAAAAAATTCGGTTTTCGCTGAGTAAAGGTGCTTTTTGGTCAAAAAAGCTGTTTTTTGCTGAGAAAATTGGAAATTTGCTGAGAATTTTCTTTTGCTCAAAACACGACGTTTTCACTGCTAAACGCAAGTTTTGGCCGAGAAAAGCACATTTTGGGTGTCCAAAACACTGTTTTGCTGGAAAAAAAAACTTTTTAGCCCAAAAAACTGAAAAATGGCCATTTTGGCTCTCAAAACCAGGTTTTTCGCTTACGGCGTGACCTGTTTGCTGAAACCCCCACTTTTTGCTCATGATAATACCTCTTGAGATAAAAACACGACGTTTTGGCGAAAAAAAATTCGGTTTTGGCTGAGTAAAGGTGCTTTTTGGTCAAAAAAGCTGTTTTTTGCTGAGAAAATTGGAAATTTGCTGAGAATTTTCTTTTGCTCAAAACACGACGTTTTCACTGCTAAACGCAAGTTTTGGCCGAGAAAAGCACATTTTGGGTGTCCAAAACACTGTTTTGCTGGAAAAAAAAACTTTTTAGCCCAAAAAACTGAAAAATGGCCATTTTGGCTCTCAAAACCAGGTTTTTCGCTTACGGCGTGACCTGTTTGCTGAAACCCCCACTTTTTGCTCATGATAATACCTCTTGAGATAAAAACACGACGTTTTGGCGAAAAAAAATTCGGTTTTCGCTGAGTAAAGGTGCTTTTTGGTCAAAAAAGCTGTTTTTTGCTGAGAAAATTGGAAATTTGCTGAGAATTTTCTTTTGCTCAAAACACGACGTTTTCACTGCTAAACGCAAGTTTTGGCCGAGAAAAGCACATTTTGGGTGTCCAAAACACTGTTTTGCTGGAAAAAAAAACTTTTTTGCCCAAAAAACTGAAAAATGGCCATTTTGGCTCTCAAAACCAGGTTTTTCGCTTACGGCGTGACCTGTTTGCTGAAACCCCCACTTTTTGCTCATGATAATACCTCTTGAGATAAAAACACGACGTTTTGGCGAAAAAAAATTCGGTTTTGGCTGAGTAAAGGTGCTTTTTGGTCAAAAAAGCTGTTTTTTGCTGAGAAAATTGGAAATTTGCTGAGAATTTTCTTTTGCTCAAAACACGACGTTTTCACTGCTAAACGCAAGTTTTGGCCGAGAAAAGCACATTTTGGGTGTCCAAAACACTGTTTTGCTGGAAAAAAAAACTTTTTAGCCCAAAAAACTGAAAAATGGCCATTTTGGCTCTCAAAACCAGGTTTTTCGCTTACGGCGTGACCTGTTTGCTGAAACCCCCACTTTTTGCTCATGATAATACCTCTTGAGATAAAAACACGACGTTTTGGCGAAAAAAAATTCGGTTTTCGCTGAGTAAAGGTGCTTTTTGGTCAAAAAAGCTGTTTTTTGCTGAGAAAATTGGAAATTTGCTGAGAATTTTCTTTTGCTCAAAACACGACGTTTTCACTGCTAAACGCAAGTTTTGGCCGAGAAAAGCACATTTTGGGTGTCCAAAACACTGTTTTGCTGGGAAAAAAAACTTTTTAGCCCAAAAAAATGAAAAATGGCCATTTTGGCTCTCAAAACCAGGTTTTTCGCTTATGGCGTGACCTGTTTGCTGAAACCCCCACTTTTTGCTCATGATAATACCTCTTGAGATAAAAACACGACGTTTTGGCGAAAAAAAATTCGGTTTTCGCTGAGTAAAGGTGCTTTTTGGTCAAAAAAGCTGTTTTTTGCTGAGAAAATTGGAAATTTGCTGAGAATTTTCTTTTGCTCAAAACACGACGTTTTCACTGCTAAACGCAAGTTTTGGCCGAGAAAAGCACATTTTGGGTGTCCAAAACACTGTTTTGCTGGAAAAAAAAACTTTTTAGCCCAAAAAACTGAAAAATGGCCATTTTGGCTCTCAAAACCAGGTTTTTCGCTTACGGCGTGACCTGTTTGCTGAAACCCCCACTTTTTGCTCATGATAATACCTCTTGAGATAAAAACACGACGTTTTGGCGAAAAAAAATTCGGTTTTCGCTGAGTAAAGGTGCTTTTTGGTCAAAAAAGCTGTTTTTTGCTGAGAAAATTGGAAATTTGCTGAGAATTTTCTTTTGCTCAAAACACGACGTTTTCACTGCTAAACGCAAGTTTTGGCCGAGAAAAGCACATTTTGGGTGTCCAAAACACTGTTTTGCTGGAAAAAAAAACTTTTTAGCCCAAAAAACTGAAAAATGGCCATTTTGGCTCTCAAAACCAGGTTTTTCGCTTACGGCGTGACCTGTTTGCTGAAACCCCCACTTTTTGCTCATGATAATACCTCTTGAGATAAAAACACGACGTTTTGGCGAAAAAAAATTCGGTTTTCGCTGAGTAAAGGTGCTTTTTGGTCAAAAAAGCTGTTTTTTGCTGAGAAAATTGGAAATTTGCTGAGAATTTTCTTTTGCTCAAAACACGACGTTTTCACTGCTAAACGCAAGTTTTGGCCGAGAAAAGCACATTTTGGGTGTCCAAAACACTGTTTTGCTGGAAAAAAAAACTTTTTAGCCCAAAAAACTGAAAAATGGCCATTTTGGCTCTCAAAACCAGGTTTTTCGCTTACGGCGTGACCTGTTTGCTGAAACCCCCACTTTTTGCTCATGATAATACCTCTTGAGATAAAAACACGACGTTTTGGCGAAAAAAAATTCGGTTTTCGCTGAGTAAAGGTGCTTTTTGGTCAAAAAAGCTGTTTTTTGCTGAGAAAATTGGAAATTTGCTGAGAATTTTCTTTTGCTCAAAACACGACGTTTTCACTGCTAAACGCAAGTTTTGGCCGAGAAAAGCACATTTTGGGTGTCCAAAACACTGTTTTGCTGGAAAAAAAAACTTTTTAGCCCAAAAAACTGAAAAATGGCCATTTTGGCTCTCAAAACCAGGTTTTTCGCTTACGGCGTGACCTGTTTGCTGAAACCCCCACTTTTTGCTCATGATAATACCTCTTGAGATAAAAACACGACGTTTTGGCGAAAAAAAATTCGGTTTTCGCTGAGTAAAGGTGCTTTTTGGTCAAAAAAGCTGTTTTTTGCTGAGAAAATTGGAAATTTGCTGAGAATTTTCTTTTGCTCAAAACACGACGTTTTCACTGCTAAACGCAAGTTTTGGCCGAGAAAAGCACATTTTGGGTGTCCAAAACACTGTTTTGCTGGAAAAAAAAACTTTTTAGCCCAAAAAACTGAAAAATGGCCATTTTGGCTCTCAAAACCAGGTTTTTCGCTTACGGCGTGACCTGTTTGCTGAAACCCCCACTTTTTGCTCATGATAATACCTCTTGAGATAAAAACACGACGTTTTGGCGAAAAAAAATTCGGTTTTCGCTGAGTAAAGGTGCTTTTTGGTCAAAAAAGCTGTTTTTTGCTGAGAAAATTGGAAATTTGCTGAGAATTTTCTTTTGCTCAAAACACGACGTTTTCACTGCTAAACGCAAGTTTTGGCCGAGAAAAGCACATTTTGGGTGTCCAAAACACTGTTTTGCTGGAAAAAAAAACTTTTTAGCCCAAAAAACTGAAAAATGGCCATTTTGGCTCTCAAAACCAGGTTTTTCGCTTACGGCGTGACCTGTTTGCTGAAACCCCCACTTTTTGCTCATGATAATACCTCTTGAGATAAAAACACGACGTTTTGGCGAAAAAAAATTCGGTTTTCGCTGAGTAAAGGTGCTTTTTGGTCAAAAAAGCTGTTTTTTGCTGAGAAAATTGGAAATTTGCTGAGAATTTTCTTTTGCTCAAAACACGACGTTTTCACTGCTAAACGCAAGTTTTGGCCGAGAAAAGCACATTTTGGGTGTCCAAAACACTGTTTTGCTGGAAAAAAAAACTTTTTAGCCCAAAAAACTGAAAAATGGCCATTTTGGCTCTCAAAACCAGGTTTTTCGCTTACGGCGTGACCTGTTTGCTGAAACCCCCACTTTTTGCTCATGATAATACCTCTTGAGATAAAAACACGACGTTTTGGCGAAAAAAAATTCGGTTTTCGCTGAGTAAAGGTGCTTTTTGGTCAAAAAAGCTGTTTTTTGCTGAGAAAATTGGAAATTTGCTGAGAATTTTCTTTTGCTCAAAACACGACGTTTTCACTGCTAAACGCAAGTTTTGGCCGAGAAAAGCACATTTTGGGTGTCCAAAACACTGTTTTGCTGGAAAAAAAAACTTTTTAGCCCAAAAAACTGAAAAATGGCCATTTTGGCTCTCAAAACCAGGTTTTTCGCTTACGGCGTGACCTGTTTGCTGAAACCCCCACTTTTTGCTCATGATAATACTTCTTGAGATAAAAACACGACGTTTTGGCGAAAAAAAATTCGGTTTTCGCTGAGTAAAGGTGCTTTTTGGTCAAAAAAGCTGTTTTTTCCTGAGAAAATTGGAAATTTGCTGAGAATTTTCTTTTGCTCAAAACACGACGTTTTCACTGCTAAACGCAAGTTTTGGCCGAGAAAAGCACATTTTGGGTGTCCAAAACACTGTTTTGCTGGAAAAAAAAACTTTTTAGCCCAAAAAACTGAAAAATGGCCATTTTGGCTCTCAAAACCAGGTTTTTCGCTTACGGCGTGACCTGTTTGCTGAAACCCCCACTTTTTGCTCATGATAATACCTCTTGAGATAAAAACACGACGTTTTGGCGAAAAAAAATTCGGTTTTCGCTGAGTAAAGGTGCTTTTTGGTCAAAAAAGCTGTTTTTTGCTGAGAAAATTGGAAATTTGCTGAGAATTTTCTTTTGCTCAAAACACGACGTTTTCACTGCTAAACGCAAGTTTTGGCCGAGAAAAGCACATTTTGGGTGTCCAAAACACTGTTTTGCTGGAAAAAAAAACTTTTTAGCCCAAAAAACTGAAAAATGGCCATTTTGGCTCTCAAAACCAGGTTTTTCGCTTACGGCGTGACCTGTTTGCTGAAACCCCCACTTTTTGCTCATGATAATACCTCTTGAGATAAAAACACGACGTTTTGGCGAAAAAAAATTCGGTTTTCGCTGAGTAAAGGTGCTTTTTGGTCAAAAAAGCTGTTTTTTGCTGAGAAAATTGGAAATTTGCTGAGAATTTTCTTTTGCTCAAAACACGACGTTTTCACTGCTAAACGCAAGTTTTGGCCGAGAAAAGCACATTTTCGGTGTCCAAAACACTGTTTTGCTGGAAAAAAAAAACTTTTTAGCCCAAAAAACTGAAAAATGGCCATTTTGGCTCTCAAAACCAGGTTTTTCGCTTACGGCGTGACCTGTTTGCTGAAACCCCCACTTTTTGCTCATGATAATACCTCTTGAGATAAAAACACGACGTTTTGGCGAAAAAAAATTCGGTTTTCGCTGAGTAAAGGTGCTTTTTGGTCAAAAAAGCTGTTTTTTGCTGAGAAAATTGGAAATTTGCTGAGAATTTTCTTTTGCTCAAAACACGACGTTTTCACTGCTAAACGCAAGTTTTGGCCGAGAAAAGCACATTTTGGGTGTCCAAAACACTGTTTTGCTGGAAAAAAAAACTTTTTAGCCCAAAAAACTGAAAAATGGCCATTTTGGCTCTCAAAACCAGGTTTTTCGCTTACGGCGTGACCTGTTTGCTGAAACCCCCACTTTTTGCTCATGATAATACCTCTTGAGATAAAAACACGACGTTTTGGCGAAAAAAAATTCGGTTTTCGCTGAGTAAAGGTGCTTTTTGGTCAAAAAAGCTGTTTTTTGCTGAGAAAATTGGAAATTTGCTGAGAATTTTCTTTTGCTCAAAACACGACGTTTTCACTGCTAAACGCAAGTTTTGGCCGAGAAAAGCACATTTTGGGTGTCCAAAACACTGTTTTGCTGGAAAAAAAAAACTTTTTAGCCCAAAAAACTGAAAAATGGCCATTTTGGCTCTCAAAACCAGGTTTTTCGCTTACGGCGTGACCTGTTTGCTGAAACCCCCACTTTTTGCTCATGATAATACCTCTTGAGATAAAAACACGACGTTTTGGCGAAAAAAAATTCGGTTTTCGCTGAGTAAAGGTGCTTTTGGTCAAAAAAGCTGTTTTTTGCTGAGAAAATTGGAAATTTGCTGAGAATTTTCTTTTGCTCAAAACACGACGTTTTCACTGCTAAACGCAAGTTTTGGCCGAGAAAAGCACATTTTGGGTGTCCAAAACACTGTTTTGCTGGAAAAAAAAACTTTTTAGCCCAAAAAACTGAAAAATGGCCATTTTGGCTCTCAAAACCAGGTTTTTCGCTTACGGCGTGACCTGTTTGCTGAAACCCCCACTTTTTGCTCATGATAATACCTCTTGAGATAAAAACACGACGTTTTGGCGAAAAAAAATTCGGTTTTCGCTGAGTAAAGGTGCTTTTTGGTCAAAAAAGCTGTTTTTTGCTGAGAAAATTGGAAATTTGCTGAGAATTTTCTTTTGCTCAAAACACGACGTTTTCACTGCTAAACGCAAGTTTTGGCCGAGAAAAGCACATTTTGGGTGTCGAAAACACTGTTTTGCTGGAAAAAAAAACTTTTTAGCCCAAAAAACTGAAAAATGGCCATTTTGGCTCTCAAAACCAGGTTTTTCGCTTACGGCGTGACCTGTTTGCTGAAACCCCCACTTTTTGCTCATGATAATACCTCTTGAGATAAAAACACGACGTTTTGGCGAAAAAAAATTCGGTTTTCGCTGAGTAAAGGTGCTTTTTGGTCAAAAAAGCTGTTTTTTGCTGAGAAAATTGGAAATTTGCTGAGAATTTTCTTTTGCTCAAAACACGACGTTTTCACTGCTAAACGCAAGTTTTGGCCGAGAAAAGCACATTTTGGGTGTCCAAAACACTGTTTTGCTGGAAAAAAAAACTTTTTAGCCCAAAAAACTGAAAAATGGCCATTTTGGCTCTCAAAACCAGGTTTTTCGCTTACGGCGTGACCTGTTTGCTGAAACCCCCACTTTTTGCTCATGATAATACCTCTTGAGATAAAAACACGACGTTTTGGCGAAAAAAAATTCGGTTTTCGCTGAGTAAAGGTGCTTTTTGGTCAAAAAAGCTGTTTTTTGCTGAGAAAATTGGAAATTTGCTGAGAATTTTCTTTTGCTCAAAACACGACGTTTTCACTGCTAAACGCAAGTTTTGGCCGAGAAAAGCACATTTTGGGTGTCCAAAACACTGTTTTGCTGGAAAAAAAAACTTTTTAGCCCAAAAAACTGAAAAATGGCCATTTTGGCTCTCAAAACCAGGTTTTTCGCTTACGGCGTGACCTGTTTGCTGAAACCCCCACTTTTTGCTCATGATAATACCTCTTGAGATAAAAACACGACGTTTTGGCGAAAAAACATTCGGTTTTCGCTGAGTAAAGGTGCTTTTTGGTCAAAAAAGCTGTTTTTTGCTGAGAAAATTGGAAATTTGCTGAGAATTTTCTTTTGCTCAAAACACGACGTTTTCACTGCTAAACGCAAGTTTTGGCCGAGAAAAGCACATTTTGGGTGTCCAAAACACTGTTTTGCTGGAAAAAAAAACTTTTTAGCCCAAAAAACTGAAAAATGGCCATTTTGGCTCTCAAAACCAGGTTTTTCGCTTACGGCGTGACCTGTTTGCTGAAACCCCCACTTTTTGCTCATGATAATACCTCTTGAGATAAAAACACGACGTTTTGGCGAAAAAAAATTCGGTTTTCGCTGAGTAAAGGTGCTTTTTGGTCAAAAAAGCTGTTTTTTGCTGAGAAAATTGGAAATTTGCTGAGAATTTTCTTTTGCTCAAAACACGACGTTTTCACTGCTAAACGCAAGTTTTGGCCGAGAAAAGCACATTTTGGGTGTCCAAAACACTGTTTTGCTGGAAAAAAAAACTTTTTAGCCCAAAAAACTGAAAAATGGCCATTTTGGCTCTCAAAACCAGGTTTTTCGCTTACGGCGTGACCTGTTTGCTGAAACCCCCACTTTTTGCTCATGATAATACCTCTTGAGATAAAAACACGACGTTTTGGCGAAAAAAAATTCGGTTTTCGCTGAGTAAAGGTGCTTTTTGGTCAAAAAAGCTGTTTTTTGCTGAGAAAATTGGAAATTTGCTGAGAATTTTCTTTTGCTCAAAACACGACGTTTTCACTGCTAAACGCAAGTTTTGGCCGAGAAAAGCACATTTTGGGTGTCCAAAACACTGTTTTGCTGGAAAAAAAAACTTTTTAGCCCAAAAAACTGAAAAATGGCCATTTTGGCTCTCAAAACCAGGTTTTTCGCTTACGGCGTGACCTGTTTGCTGAAACCCCCACTTTTTGCTCATGATAATACCTCTTGAGATAAAAACACGACGTTTTGGCGAAAAAAAATTCGGTTTTCGCTGAGTAAAGGTGCTTTTTGGTCAAAAAAGCTGTTTTTTGCTGAGAAAATTGGAAATTTGCTGAGAATTTTCTTTTGCTCAAAACACGACGTTTTCACTGCTAAACGCAAGTTTTGGCCGAGAAAAGCACATTTTGGGTGTCCAAAACACTGTTTTGCTGGAAAAAAAAACTTTTTAGCCCAAAAAACTGAAAAATGGCCATTTTGGCTCTCAAAACCAGGTTTTTCGCTTACGGCGTGACCTGTTTGCTGAAACCCCCACTTTTTGCTCATGATAATACCTCTTGAGATAAAAACACGACGTTTTGGCGAAAAAAAATTCGGTTTTCGCTGAGTAAAGGTGCTTTTTGGTCAAAAAAGCTGTTTTTTGCTGAGAAAATTGGAAATTTGCTGAGAATTTTCTTTTGCTCAAAACACGACGTTTTCACTGCTAAACGCAAGTTTTGGCCGAGAAAAGCACATTTTGGGTGTCCAAAACACTGTTTTGCTGGAAAAAAAAACTTTTTAGCCCAAAAAACTGAAAAATGGCCATTTTGGCTCTCAAAACCAGGTTTTTCGCTTACGGCGTGACCTGTTTGCTGAAACCCCCACTTTTTGCTCATGATAATACCTCTTGAGATAAAAACACGACGTTTTGGCGAAAAAAAATTCGGTTTTCGCTGAGTAAAGGTGCTTTTTGGTCAAAAAAGCTGTTTTTTGCTGAGAAAATTGGAAATTTGCTGAGAATTTTCTTTTGCTCAAAACACGACGTTTTCACTGCTAAACGCAAGTTTTGGCCGAGAAAAGCACATTTTGGGTGTCCAAAACACTGTTTTGCTGGAAAAAAAAACTTTTTAGCCCAAAAAACTGAAAAATGGCCATTTTGGCTCTCAAAACCAGGTTTTTCGCTTACGGCGTGACCTGTTTGCTGAAACCCCCACTTTTTGCTCATGATAATACCTCTTGAGATAAAAACACGACGTTTTGGCGAAAAAAAATTCGGTTTTCGCTGAGTAAAGGTGCTTTTTGGTCAAAAAAGCTGTTTTTTGCTGAGAAAATTGGAAATTTGCTGAGAATTTTCTTTTGCTCAAAACACGACGTTTTCACTGCTAAACGCAAGTTTTGGCCGAGAAAAGCACATTTTGGGTGTCCAAAACACTGTTTTGCTGGAAAAAAAAACTTTTTAGCCCAAAAAACTGAAAAATGGCCATTTTGGCTCTCAAAACCAGGTTTTTCGCTTACGGCGTGACCTGTTTGCTGAAACCCCCACTTTTTGCTCATGATAATACCTCTTGAGATAAAAACACGACGTTTTGGCGAAAAAAAATTCGGTTTTCGCTGAGTAAAGGTGCTTTTTGGTCAAAAAAGCTGTTTTTTGCTGAGAAAATTGGAAATTTGCTGAGAATTTTCTTTTGCTCAAAACACGACGTTTTCACTGCTAAACGCAAGTTTTGGCCGAGAAAAGCACATTTTGGGTGTCCAAAACACTGTTTTGCTGGAAAAAAAAACTTTTTAGCCCAAAAAACTGAAAAATGGCCATTTTGGCTCTCAAAACCAGGTTTTTCGCTTACGGCGTGACCTGTTTGCTGAAACCCCCACTTTTTGCTCATGATAATACCTCTTGAGATAAAAACACGACGTTTTGGCGAAAAAAAATTCGGTTTTCGCTGAGTAAAGGTGCTTTTTGGTCAAAAAAGCTGTTTTTTGCTGAGAAAATTGGAAATTTGCTGAGAATTTTCTTTTGCTCAAAACACGACGTTTTCACTGCTAAACGCAAGTTTTGGCCGAGAAAAGCACATTTTGGGTGTCCAAAACACTGTTTTGCTGGAAAAAAAAACTTTTTAGCCCAAAAAACTGAAAAATGGCCATTTTGGCTCTCAAAACCAGGTTTTTCGCTTACGGCGTGACCTGTTTGCTGAAACCCCCACTTTTTGCTCATGATAATACCTCTTGAGATAAAAACACGACGTTTTGGCGAAAAAAAATTCGGTTTTCGCTGAGTAAAGGTGCTTTTTGGTCAAAAAAGCTGTTTTTTGCTGAGAAAATTGGAAATTTGCTGAGAATTTTCTTTTGCTCAAAACACGACGTTTTCACTGCTAAACGCAAGTTTTGGCCGAGAAAAGCACATTTTGGGTGTCCAAAACACTGTTTTGCTGGAAAAAAAAACTTTTTAGCCCAAAAAACTGAAAAATGGCCATTTTGGCTCTCAAAACCAGGTTTTTCGCTTACGGCGTGACCTGTTTGCTGAAACCCCCACTTTTTGCTCATGATAATACCTCTTGAGATAAAAACACGACGTTTTGGCGAAAAAAAATTCGGTTTTCGCTGAGTAAAGGTGCTTTTTGGTCAAAAAAGCTGTTTTTTGCTGAGAAAATTGGAAATTTGCTGAGAATTTTCTTTTGCTCAAAACACGACGTTTTCACTGCTAAACGCAAGTTTTGGCCGAGAAAAGCACATTTTGGGTGTCCAAAACACTGTTTTGCTGGAAAAAAAAACTTTTTAGCCCAAAAAACTGAAAAATGGCCATTTTGGCTCTCAAAACCAGGTTTTTCGCTTACGGCGTGACCTGTTTGCTGAAACCCCCACTTTTTGCTCATGATAATACCTCTTGAGATAAAAACACGACGTTTTGGCGAAAAAAAATTCGGTTTTCGCTGAGTAAAGGTGCTTTTTGGTCAAAAAAGCTGTTTTTTGCTGAGAAAATTGGAAATTTGCTGAGAATTTTCTTTTGCTCAAAACACGACGTTTTCACTGCTAAACGCAAGTTTTGGCCGAGAAAAGCACATTTTGGGTGTCCAAAACACTGTTTTGCTGGAAAAAAAAACTTTTTAGCCCAAAAAACTGAAAAATGGCCATTTTGGCTCTCAAAACCAGGTTTTTCGCTTACGGCGTGACCTGTTTGCTGAAACCCCCACTTTTTGCTCATGATAATACCTCTTGAGATAAAAACACGACGTTTTGGCGAAAAAAAATTCGGTTTTCGCTGAGTAAAGGTGCTTTTTGGTCAAAAAAGCTGTTTTTTGCTGAGAAAATTGGAAATTTGCTGAGAATTTTCTTTTGCTCAAAACACGACGTTTTCACTGCTAAACGCAAGTTTTGGCCGAGAAAAGCACATTTTGGGTGTCCAAAACACTGTTTTGCTGGAAAAAAAAACTTTTTAGCCCAAAAAACTGAAAAATGGCCATTTTGGCTCTCAAAACCAGGTTTTTCGCTTACGGCGTGACCTGTTTGCTGAAACCCCCACTTTTTGCTCATGATAATACCTCTTGAGATAAAAACACGACGTTTTGGCGAAAAAAAATTCGGTTTTCGCTGAGTAAAGGTGCTTTTTGGTCAAAAAAGCTGTTTTTTGCTGAGAAAATTGGAAATTTGCTGAGAATTTTCTTTTGCTCAAAACACGACGTTTTCACTGCTAAACGCAAGTTTTGGCCGAGAAAAGCACATTTTGGGTGTCCAAAACACTGTTTTGCTGGAAAAAAAAACTTTTTAGCCCAAAAAACTGAAAAATGGCCATTTTGGCTCTCAAAACCAGGTTTTTCGCTTACGGCGTGACCTGTTTGCTGAAACCCCCACTTTTTGCTCATGATAATACCTCTTGAGATAAAAACACGACGTTTTGGCGAAAAAACATTCGGTTTTCGCTGAGTAAAGGTGCTTTTTGGTCAAAAAAGCTGTTTTTTGCTGAGAAAATTGGAAATTTGCTGAGAATTTTCTTTTGCTCAAAACACGACGTTTTCACTGCTAAACGCAAGTTTTGGCCGAGAAAAGCACATTTTGGGTGTCCAAAACACTGTTTTGCTGGAAAAAAAAACTTTTTAGCCCAAAAAACTGAAAAATGGCCATTTTGGCTCTCAAAACCAGGTTTTTCGCTTACGGCGTGACCTGTTTGCTGAAACCCCCACTTTTTGCTCATGATAATACCTCTTGAGATAAAAACACGACGTTTTGGCGAAAAAAAATTCGGTTTTCGCTGAGTAAAGGTGCTTTTTGGTCAAAAAAGCTGTTTTTTGCTGAGAAAATTGGAAATTTGCTGAGAATTTTCTTTTGCTCAAAACACGACGTTTTCACTGCTAAACGCAAGTTTTGGCCGAGAAAAGCACATTTTGGGTGTCCAAAACACTGTTTTGCTGGAAAAAAAAACTTTTTAGCCCAAAAAACTGAAAAATGGCCATTTTGGCTCTCAAAACCAGGTTTTTCGCTTACGGCGTGACCTGTTTGCTGAAACCCCCACTTTTTGCTCATGATAATACCTCTTGAGATAAAAACACGACGTTTTGGCGAAAAAAAATTCGGTTTTCGCTGAGTAAAGGTGCTTTTTGGTCAAAAAAGCTGTTTTTTGCTGAGAAAATTGGAAATTTGCTGAGAATTTTCTTTTGCTCAAAACACGACGTTTTCACTGCTAAACGCAAGTTTTGGCCGAGAAAAGCACATTTTGGGTGTCCAAAACACTGTTTTGCTGGAAAAAAAAACTTTTTAGCCCAAAAAACTGAAAAATGGCCATTTTGGCTCTCAAAACCAGGTTTTTCGCTTACGGCGTGACCTGTTTGCTGAAACCCCCACTTTTTGCTCATGATAATACCTCTTGAGATAAAAACACGACGTTTTGGCGAAAAAAAATTCGGTTTTCGCTGAGTAAAGGTGCTTTTTGGTCAAAAAAGCTGTTTTTTGCTGAGAAAATTGGAAATTTGCTGAGAATTTTCTTTTGCTCAAAACACGACGTTTTCACTGCTAAACGCAAGTTTTGGCCGAGAAAAGCACATTTTGGGTGTCCAAAACACTGTTTTGCTGGAAAAAAAAACTTTTTAGCCCAAAAAACTGAAAAATGGCCATTTTGGCTCTCAAAACCAGGTTTTTCGCTTACGGCGTGACCTGTTTGCTGAAACCCCCACTTTTTGCTCATGATAATACCTCTTGAGATAAAAACACGACGTTTTGGCGAAAAAAAATTCGGTTTTCGCTGAGTAAAGGTGCTTTTTGGTCAAAAAAGCTGTTTTTTGCTGAGAAAATTGGAAATTTGCTGAGAATTTTCTTTTGCTTAAAACACGACGTTTTCACTGCTAAACGCAAGTTTTGGCCGAGAAAAGCACATTTTGGGTGTCCAAAACACTGTTTTGCTGGAAAAAAAAACTTTTTAGCCCAAAAAACTGAAAAATGGCCATTTTGGCTCTCAAAACCAGGTTTTTCGCTTACGGCGTGACCTGTTTGCTGAAACCCCCACTTTTTGCTCATGATAATACCTCTTGAGATAAAAACACGACGTTTTGGCGAAAAAAAATTCGGTTTTCGCTGAGTAAAGGTGCTTTTTGGTCAAAAAAGCTGTTTTTTGCTGAGAAAATTGGAAATTTGCTGAGAATTTTCTTTTGCTCAAAACACGACGTTTTCACTGCTAAACGCAAGTTTTGGCCGAGAAAAGCACATTTTGGGTGTCCAAAACACTGTTTTGCTGGAAAAAAAAACTTTTTAGCCCAAAAAACTGAAAAATGGCCATTTTGGCTCTCAAAACCAGGTTTTTCGCTTACGGCGTGACCTGTTTGCTGAAACCCCCACTTTTTGCTCATGATAATACCTCTTGAGATAAAAACACGACGTTTTGGCGAAAAAAAATTCGGTTTTCGCTGAGTAAAGGTGCTTTTTGGTCAAAAAAGCTGTTTTTTGCTGAGAAAATTGGAAATTTGCTGAGAATTTTCTTTTGCTCAAAACACGACGTTTTCACTGCTAAACGCAAGTTTTGGCCGAGAAAAGCACATTTTGGGTGTCCAAAACACTGTTTTGCTGGAAAAAAAAACTTTTTAGCCCAAAAAACTGAAAAATGGCCATTTTGGCTCTCAAAACCAGGTTTTTCGCTTACGGCGTGACCTGTTTGCTGAAACCCCCACTTTTTGCTCATGATAATACCTCTTGAGATAAAAACACGACGTTTTGGCGAAAAAAAATTCGGTTTTCGCTGAGTAAAGGTGCTTTTTGGTCAAAAAAGCTGTTTTTTGCTGAGAAAATTGGAAATTTGCTGAGAATTTTCTTTTGCTCAAAACACGACGTTTTCACTGCTAAACGCAACTTTTGGCCGAGAAAAGCACATTTTGGGTGTCCAAAACACTGTTTTGCTGGAAAAAAAAACTTTTTAGCCCAAAAAACTGAAAAATGGCCATTTTGGCTCTCAAAACCAGGTTTTTCGCTTACGGCGTGACCTGTTTGCTGAAACCCCCACTTTTTGCTCATGATAATACCTCTTGAGATAAAAACACGACGTTTTGGCGAAAAAAAATTCGGTTTTCGCTGAGTAAAGGTGCTTTTTGGTCAAAAAAGCTGTTTTTTGCTGAGAAAATTGGAAATTTGCTGAGAATTTTCTTTTGCTCAAAACACGACGTTTTCACTGCTAAACGCAAGTTTTGGTCGAGAAAAGCACATTTTGGGTGTCCAAAACACTGTTTTGCTGGAAAAAAAAACTTTTTAGCCCAAAAAACTGAAAAATGGCCATTTTGGCTCTCAAAACCAGGTTTTTCGCTTACGGCGTGACCTGTTTGCTGAAACCCCCACTTTTTGCTCATGATAATACCTCTTGAGATAAAAACACGACGTTTTGGCGAAAAAAAATTCGGTTTTCGCTGAGTAAAGGTGCTTTTTGGTCAAAAAAGCTGTTTTTTGCTGAGAAAATTGGAAATTTGCTGAGAATTTTCTTTTGCTCAAAACACGACGTTTTCACTGCTAAACGCAAGTTTTGGCCGAGAAAAGCACATTTTGGGTGTCCAAAACACTGTTTTGCTGGAAAAAAATACTTTTTAGCCCAAAAAACTGAAAAATGGCCATTTTGGCTCTCAAAACCAGGTTTTTCGCTTACGGCGTGACCTGTTTGCTGAAACCCCCACTTTTTGCTCATGATAATACCTCTTGAGATAAAAACACGACGTTTTGGCGAAAAAAAATTCGGTTTTCGCTGAGTAAAGGTGCTTTTTGGTCAAAAAAGCTGTTTTTTGCTGAGAAAATTGGAAATTTGCTGAGAATTTTCTTTTGCTCAAAACACGACGTTTTCACTGCTAAACGCAACTTTTGGCCGAGAAAAGCACATTTTGGGTGTCCAAAACACTGTTTTGCTGGAAAAAAAAACTTTTTAGCCCAAAAAACTGAAAAATGGCCATTTTGGCTCTCAAAACCAGGTTTTTCGCTTACGGCGTGACCTGTTTGCTGAAACCCCCACTTTTTGCTCATGATAATACCTCTTGAGATAAAAACACGACGTTTTGGCGAAAAAAAATTCGGTTTTCGCTGAGTAAAGGTGCTTTTTGGTCAAAAAAGCTGTTTTTTGCTGAGAAAATTGGAAATTTGCTGAGAATTTTCTTTTGCTCAAAACACGACGTTTTCACTGCTAAACGCAAGTTTTGGCCGAGAAAAGCACATTTTGGGTGTCCAAAACACTGTTTTGCTGGAAAAAAAAACTTTTTAGCCCAAAAAACTGAAAAATGGCCATTTTGGCTCTCAAAACCAGGTTTTTCGCTTACGGCGTGACCTGTTTGCTGAAACCCCCACTTTTTGCTCATGATAATACCTCTTGAGATAAAAACACGACGTTTTGGCGAAAAAAAATTCGGTTTTTGCTGAGTAAAGGTGCTTTTTGGTCAAAAAAGCTGTTTTTTGCTGAGAAAATTGGAAATTTGCTGAGAATTTTCTTTTGCTCAAAACACGACGTTTTCACTGCTAAACGCAAGTTTTGGCCGAGAAAAGCACATTTTGGGTGTCCAAAACACTGTTTTGCTGGAAAAAAAAACTTTTTAGCCCAAAAAACTGAAAAATGGCCATTTTGGCTCTCAAAACCAGGTTTTTCGCTTACGGCGTGACCTGTTTGCTGAAACCCCCACTTTTTGCTCATGATAATACCTCTTGAGATAAAAACACGACGTTTTGGCGAAAAAAAATTCGGTTTTCGCTGAGTAAAGGTGCTTTTTGGTCAAAAAAGCTGTTTTTTGCTGAGAAAATTGGAAATTTGCTGAGAATTTTCTTTTGCTCAAAACACGACGTTTTCACTGCTAAACGCAAGTTTTGGCCGAGAAAAGCACATTTTGGGTGTCCAAAACACTGTTTTGCTGGAAAAAAAAACTTTTTAGCCCAAAAAACTGAAAAATGGCCATTTTGGCTCTCAAAACCAGGTTTTTCGCTTACGGCGTGACCTGTTTGCTGAAACCCCCACTTTTTGCTCATGATAATACCTCTTGAGATAAAAACACGACGTTTTGGCGAAAAAAAATTCGGTTTTCGCTGAGTAAAGGTGCTTTTTGGTCAAAAAAGCTGTTTTTTGCTGAGAAAATTGGAAATTTGCTGAGAATTTTCTTTTGCTCAAAACACGACGTTTTCACTGCTAAACGCAAGTTTTGGCCGAGAAAAGCACATTTTGGGTGTCCAAAACACTGTTTTGCTGGAAAAAAAAACTTTTTAGCCCAAAAAACTGAAAAATGGCCATTTTGGCTCTCAAAACCAGGTTTTTCGCTTACGGCGTGACCTGTTTGCTGAAACCCCCACTTTTTGCTCATGATAATACCTCTTGAGATAAAAACACGACGTTTTGGCGAAAAAAAATTCGGTTTTCGCTGAGTAAAGGTGCTTTTTGGTCAAAAAAGCTGTTTTTTGCTGAGAAAATTGGAAATTTGCTGAGAATTTTCTTTTGTTCAAAACACGACGTTTTCACTGCTAAACGCAAGTTTTGGCCGAGAAAAGCACATTTTGGGTGTCCAAAACACTGTTTTGCTGGAAAAAAAACTTTTTTAGCCCAAAAAACTGAAAAATGGCCATTTTGGCTCTCAAAACCAGGTTTTTCGCTTACGGCGTGACCTGTTTGCTGAAACCCCCACTTTTTGCTCATGATAATACCTCTTGAGATAAAAACACGACGTTTTGGCGAAAAAAAATTCGGTTTTCGCTGAGTAAAGGTGCTTTTTGGTCAAAAAAGCTGTTTTTTGCTGAGAAAATTGGAAATTTGCTGAGAATTTTCTTTTGCTCAAAACACGACGTTTTCACTGCTAAACGCAAGTTTTGGCCGAGAAAAGCACATTTTGGGTGTCCAAAACACTGTTTTGCTGGAAAAAAAAACTTTTTAGCCCAAAAAACTGAAAAATGGCCATTTTGGCTCTCAAAACCAGGTTTTTCGCTTACGGCGTGACCTGTTTGCTGAAACCCCCACTTTTTGCTCATGATAATACCTCTTGAGATAAAAACACGACGTTTTGGCGAAAAAAAATTCGGTTTTCGCTGAGTAAAGGTGCTTTTTGGTCAAAAAAGCTGTTTTTTGCTGAGAAAATTGGAAATTTGCTGAGAATTTTCTTTTGCTCAAAACACGACGTTTTCACTGCTAAACGCAAGTTTTGGCCGAGAAAAGCACATTTTGGGTGTCCAAAACACTGTTTTGCTGGAAAAAAAAACTTTTTAGCCCAAAAAACTGAAAAATGGCCATTTTGGCTCTCAAAACCAGGTTTTTCGCTTACGGCGTGACCTGTTTGCTGAAACCCCCACTTTTTGCTCATGATAATACCTCTTGAGATAAAAACACGACGTTTTGGCGAAAAAAAATTCGGTTTTCGCTGAGTAAAGGTGCTTTTTGGTCAAAAAAGCTGTTTTTTGCTGAGAAAATTGGAAATTTGCTGAGAATTTTCTTTTGCTCAAAACACGACGTTTTCACTGCTAAACGCAAGTTTTGGCCGAGAAAAGCACATTTTGGGTGTCCAAAACACTGTTTTGCTGGAAAAAAAAACTTTTTAGCCCAAAAAACTGAAAAATGGCCATTTTGGCTCTCAAAACCAGGTTTTTCGCTTACGGCGTGACCTGTTTGCTGAAACCCCCACTTTTTGCTCATGATAATACCTCTTGAGATAAAAACACGACGTTTTGGCGAAAAAAAATTCGGTTTTCGCTGAGTAAAGGTGCTTTTTGGTCAAAAAAGCTGTTTTTTGCTGAGAAAATTGGAAATTTGCTGAGAATTTTCTTTTGCTCAAAACACGACGTTTTCACTGCTAAACGCAAGTTTTGGCCGAGAAAAGCACATTTTGGGTGTCCAAAACACTGTTTTGCTGGAAAAAAAAACTTTTTAGCCCAAAAAACTGAAAAATGGCCATTTTGGCTCTCAAAACCAGGTTTTTCGCTTACGGCGTGACCTGTTTGCTGAAACCCCCACTTTTTGCTCATGATAATACCTCTTGAGATAAAAACACGACGTTTTGGCGAAAAAAAATTCGGTTTTCGCTGAGTAAAGGTGCTTTTTGGTCAAAAAAGCTGTTTTTTGCTGAGAAAATTGGAAATTTGCTGAGAATTTTCTTTTGCTCAAAACACGACGTTTTCACTGCTAAACGCAAGTTTTGGCCGAGAAAAGCACATTTTGGGTGTCCAAAACACTGTTTTGCTGGAAAAAAAAAACTTTTTAGCCCAAAAAACTGAAAAATGGCCATTTTGGCTCTCAAAACCAGGTTTTTCGCTTACGGCGTGACCTGTTTGCTGAAACCCCCACTTTTTGCTCATGATAATACCTCTTGAGATAAAAACACGACGTTTTGGCGAAAAAAAAATTCGGTTTTCGCTGAGTAAAGGTGCTTTTTGGTCAAAAAAGCTGTTTTTTGCTGAGAAAATTGGAAATTTGCTGAGAATTTTCTTTTGCTCAAAACACGACGTTTTACTGCTAAACGCAAGTTTTGGCCGAGAAAAGCACATTTTGGGTGTCCAAAACACTGTTTTGCTGGAAAAAAAAACTTTTAGCCCAAAAAACTGAAAAATGGCCATTTTGGCTCTCAAAACCAGGTTTTTCGCTTACGGCGTGACCTGTTTGCTGAAACCCCCACTTTTTGCTCATGATAATACCTCTTGAGATAAAAACACGACGTTTTGGCGAAAAAAAATTCGGTTTTCGCTGAGTAAAGGTGCTTTTTGGTCAAAAAAGCTGTTTTTTGCTGAGAAAATTGGAAATTTGCTGAGAATTTTCTTTTGCTCAAAACACGACGTTTTCACTGCTAAACGCAAGTTTTGGCCGAGAAAAGCACATTTTGGGTGTCCAAAACACTGTTTTGCTGGAAAAAAATACTTTTTAGCCCAAAAAACTGAAAAATGGCCATTTTGGCTCTCAAAACCAGGTTTTTCGCTTACGGCGTGACCTGTTTGCTGAAACCCCCACTTTTTGCTCATGATAATACCTCTTGAGATAAAAACACGACGTTTTGGCGAAAAAAAATTCGGTTTTCGCTGAGTAAAGGTGCTTTTTGGTCAAAAAAGCTGTTTTTTGCTGAGAAAATTGGAAATTTGCTGAGAATTTTCTTTTGCTCAAAACACGACGTTTTCACTGCTAAACGCAAGTTTTGGCCGAGAAAAGCACATTTTGGGTGTCCAAAACACTGTTTTGCTGGAAAAAAAAACTTTTTAGCCCAAAAAACTGAAAAATGGCCATTTTGGCTCTCAAAACCAGGTTTTTCGCTTACGGCGTGACCTGTTTGCTGAAACCCCCACTTTTTGCTCATGATAATACCTCTTGAGATAAAAACACGACGTTTTGGCGAAAAAAAATTCGGTTTTGGCTGAGTAAAGGTGCTTTTTGGTCAAAAAAGCTGTTTTTTTCTGAGAAAATTGGAAATTTGCTGAGAATTTTCTTTTGCTCAAAACACGACGTTTTCACTGCTAAACGCAAGTTTTGGCCGAGAAAAGCACATTTTGGGTGTCCAAAACACTGTTTTGCTGGAAAAAAAAACTTTTTAGCCCAAAAAACTGAAAAATGGCCATTTTGGCTCTCAAAACCAGGTTTTTCGCTTACGGCGTGACCTGTTTGCTGAAACCCCCACTTTTTGCTCATGATAATACCTCTTGAGATAAAAACACGACGTTTTGGCGAAAAAAAATTCGGTTTTCGCTGAGTAAAGGTGCTTTTTGGTCAAAAAAGCTGTTTTTTGCTGAGAAAATTGGAAATTTGCTGAGAATTTTCTTTTGCTCAAAACACGACGTTTTCACTGCTAAACGCAAGTTTTGGCCGAGAAAAGCACATTTTGGGTGTCCAAAACACTGTTTTGCTGGAAAAAAAAACTTTTTAGCCCAAAAAACTGAAAAATGGCCATTTTGGCTCTCAAAACCAGGTTTTTCGCTTACGGCGTGACCTGTTTGCTGAAACCCCCACTTTTTGCTCATGATAATACCTCTTGAGATAAAAACACGACGTTTTGGCGAAAAAAAATTCGGTTTTCGCTGAGTAAAGGTGCTTTTTGGTCAAAAAAGCTGTTTTTTGCTGAGAAAATTGGAAATTTGCTGAGAATTTTCTTTTGCTCAAAACACGACGTTTTCACTGCTAAACGCAAGTTTTGGCCGAGAAAAGCACATTTTGGGTGTCCAAAACACTGTTTTGCTGGAAAAAAAAACTTTTTAGCCCAAAAAACTGAAAAATGGCCATTTTGGCTCTCAAAACCAGGTTTTTCGCTTACGGCGTGACCTGTTTGCTGAAACCCCCACTTTTTGCTCATGATAATACCTCTTGAGATAAAAACACGACGTTTTGGCGAAAAAAAATTCGGTTTTGGCTGAGTAAAGGTGCTTTTTGGTCAAAAAAGCTGTTTTTTGCTGAGAAAATTGGAAATTTGCTGAGAATTTTCTTTTGCTCAAAACACGACGTTTTCACTGCTAAACGCAAGTTTTGGCCGAGAAAAGCACATTTTGGGTGTCCAAAACACTGTTTTGCTGGAAAAAAAAACTTTTTAGCCCAAAAAACTGAAAAATGGCCATTTTGGCTCTCAAAACCAGGTTTTTCGCTTACGGCGTGACCTGTTTGCTGAAACCCCCACTTTTTGCTCATGATAATACCTCTTGAGATAAAAACACGACGTTTTGGCGAAAAAAAATTCGGTTTTGGCTGAGTAAAGGTGCTTTTTGGTCAAAAAAGCTGTTTTTTTCTGAGAAAATTGGAAATTTGCTGAGAATTTTCTTTTGCTCAAAACACGACGTTTTCACTGCTAAACGCAAGTTTTGGCCGAGAAAAGCACATTTTGGGTGTCCAAAACACTGTTTTGCTGGGAAAAAAAACTTTTTAGCCCAAAAAACTGAAAAATGGCCATTTTGGCTCTCAAAACCAGGTTTTTCGCTTACGGCGTGACCTGTTTGCTGAAACCCCCACTTTTTGCTCATGATAATACCTCTTGAGATAAAAACACGACGTTTTGGCGAAAAAAAATTCGGTTTTCGCTGAGTAAAGGTGCTTTTTGGTCAAAAAAGCTGTTTTTTGCTGAGAAAATTGGAAATTTGCTGAGAATTTTCTTTTGCTCAAAACACGACGTTTTCACTGCTAAACGCAAGTTTTGGCCGAGAAAAGCACATTTTGGGTGTCCAAAACACTGTTTTGCTGGAAAAAAAAACTTTTTAGCCCAAAAAACTGAAAAATGGCCATTTTGGCTCTCAAAACCAGGTTTTTCGCTTACGGCGTGACCTGTTTGCTGAAACCCCCACTTTTTGCTCATGATAATACCTCTTGAGATAAAAACACGACGTTTTGGCGAAAAAAAATTCGGTTTTCGCTGAGTAAAGGTGCTTTTTGGTCAAAAAAGCTGTTTTTTGCTGAGAAAATTGGAAATTTGCTGAGAATTTTCTTTTGCTCAAAACACGACGTTTTCACTGCTAAACGCAAGTTTTGGCCGAGAAAAGCACATTTTGGGTGTCCAAAACACTGTTTTGCTGGAAAAAAAAACTTTTTAGCCCAAAAAACTGAAAAATGGCCATTTTGGCTCTCAAAACCAGGTTTTTCGCTTACGGCGTGACCTGTTTGCTGAAACCCCCACTTTTTGCTCATGATAATACCTCTTGAGATAAAAACACGACGTTTTGGCGAAAAAAAATTCGGTTTTCGCTGAGTAAAGGTGCTTTTTGGTCAAAAAAGCTGTTTTTTGCTGAGAAAATTGGAAATTTGCTGAGAATTTTCTTTTGCTCAAAACACGACGTTTTCACTGCTAAACGCAAGTTTTGGCCGAGAAAAGCACATTTTGGGTGTCCAAAACACTGTTTTGCTGGAAAAAAAAACTTTTTAGCCCAAAAAACTGAAAAATGGCCATTTTGGCTCTCAAAACCAGGTTTTTCGCTTACGGCGTGACCTGTTTGCTGAAACCCCCACTTTTTGCTCATGATAATACCTCTTGAGATAAAAACACGACGTTTCGGCGAAAAAAAATTCGGTTTTCGCTGAGTAAAGGTGCTTTTTGGTCAAAAAAGCTGTTTTTTGCTGAGAAAATTGGAAATTTGCTGAGAATTTTCTTTTGCTCAAAACACGACGTTTTCACTGCTAAACGCAACTTTTGGCCGAGAAAAGCACATTTTGGGTGTCCAAAACACTGTTTTGCTGGAAAAAAAAACTTTTTAGCCCAAAAAACTGAAAAATGGCCATTTTGGCTCTCAAAACCAGGTTTTTCGCTTACGGCGTGACCTGTTTGCTGAAACCCCCACTTTTTGCTCATGATAATACCTCTTGAGATAAAAACACGACGTTTTGGCGAAAAAAAAATCGGTTTTCGCTGAGTAAAGGTGCTTTTTGGTCAAAAAAGCTGTTTTTTGCTGAGAAAATTGGAAATTTGCTGAGAATTTTCTTTTGCTCAAAACACGACGTTTTCACTGCTAAACGCAAGTTTTGGCCGAGAAAAGCACATTTTGGGTGTCCAAAACACTGTTTTGCTGGAAAAAAAAACTTTTTAGCCCAAAAAACTGAAAAATGGCCATTTTGGCTCTCAAAACCAGGTTTTTCGCTTACGGCGTGTCCTGTTTGCTGAAACCCCCACTTTTTGCTCATGATAATACCTCTTGAGATAAAAACACGACGTTTTGGCGAAAAAAAATTCGGTTTTCGCTGAGTAAAGGTGCTTTTTGGTCAAAAAAGCTGTTTTTTGCTGAGAAAATTGGAAATTTGCTGAGAATTTTCTTTTGCTCAAAACACGACGTTTTCACTGCTAAACGCAAGTTTTGGCCGAGAAAAGCACATTTTGGGTGTCCAAAACACTGTTTTGCTGGAAAAAAAAACTTTTTAGCCCAAAAAACTGAAAAATGGCCATTTTGGCTCTCAAAACCAGGTTTTTCGCTTACGGCGTGACCTGTTTGCTGAAACCCCCACTTTTTGCTCATGATAATACCTCTTGAGATAAAAACACGACGTTTTGGCGAAAAAAAATTCGGTTTTCGCTGAGTAAAGGTGCTTTTTGGTCAAAAAAGCTGTTTTTTGCTGAGAAAATTGGAAATTTGCTGAGAATTTTCTTTTGCTCAAAACACGACGTTTTCACTGCTAAACGCAAGTTTTGGCCGAGAAAAGCACATTTTGGGTGTCCAAAACACTGTTTTGCTGGAAAAAAAAACTTTTTAGCCCAAAAAACTGAAAAATGGCCATTTGGGCTCTCAAAACCAGGTTTTTCGCTTACGGCGTGACCTGTTTGCTGAAACCCCCACTTTTTGCTCATGATAATACCTCTTGAGATAAAAACACGACGTTTTGGCGAAAAAAAATTCGGTTTTCGCTGAGTAAAGGTGCTTTTTGGTCAAAAAAGCTGTTTTTTGCTGAGAAAATTGGAAATTTGCTGAGAATTTTCTTTTGCTCAAAACACGACGTTTTCACTGCTAAACGCAAGTTTTGGCCGAGAAAAGCACATTTTGGGTGTCCAAAACACTGTTTTGCTGGAAAAAAAAACTTTTTAGCCCAAAAAACTGAAAAATGGCCATTTTGGCTCTCAAAACCAGGTTTTTCGCTTACGGCGTGACCTGTTTGCTGAAACCCCCACTTTTTGCTCATGATAATACCTCTTGAGATAAAAACACGACGTTTTGGCGAAAAAAAATTCGGTTTTCGCTGAGTAAAGGTGCTTTTTGGTCAAAAAAGCTGTTTTTTGCTGAGAAAATTGGAAATTTGCTGAGAATTTTCTTTTGCTCAAAACACGACGTTTTCACTGCTAAACGCAAGTTTTGGCCGAGAAAAGCACATTTTGGGTGTCCAAAACACTGTTTTGCTGGAAAAAAAAACTTTTTAGCCCAAAAAACTGAAAAATGGCCATTTGGGCTCTCAAAACCAGGTTTTTCGCTTACGGCGTGACCTGTTTGCTGAAACCCCCACTTTTTGCTCATGATAATACCTCTTGAGATAAAAACACGACGTTTTGGCGAAAAAAAATTCGGTTTTCGCTGAGTAAAGGTGCTTTTTGGTCAAAAAAGCTGTTTTTTGCTGAGAAAATTGGAAATTTGCTGAGAATTTTCTTTTGCTCAAAACACGACGTTTTCACTGCTAAACGCAAGTTTTGGCCGAGAAAAGCACATTTTGGGTGTCCAAAACACTGTTTTGCTGAAAAAAAAAACTTTTTAGCCCAAAAAACTGAAAAATGGCCATTTTGGCTCTCAAAACCAGGTTTTTCGCTTACGGCGTGACCTGTTTGCTGAAACCCCCACTTTTTGCTCATGATAATACCTCTTGAGATAAAAACACGACGTTTTGGCGAAAAAAAATTCGGTTTTCGCTGAGTAAAGGTGCTTTTTGGTCAAAAAAGCTGTTTTTTGCTGAGAAAATTGGAAATTTGCTGAGAATTTTCTTTTGCTCAAAACACGACGTTTTCACTGCTAAACGCAAGTTTTGGCCGAGAAAAGCACATTTTGGGTGTCCAAAACACTGTTTTGCTGGAAAAAAAAACTTTTTAGCCCAAAAAACTGAAAAATGGCCATTTTGGCTCTCAAAACCAGGTTTTTCGCTTACGGCGTGACCTGTTTGCTGAAACCCCCACTTTTTGCTCATGATAATACCTCTTGAGATAAAAACACGACGTTTTGGCGAAAAAAAATTCGGTTTTCGCTGAGTAAAGGTGCTTTTTGGTCAAAAAAGCTGTTTTTTGCTGAGAAAATTGGAAATTTGCTGAGAATTTTCTTTTGCTCAAAACACGACGTTTTCACTGCTAAACGCAAGTTTTGGCCGAGAAAAGCACATTTTGGGTGTCCAAAACACTGTTTTGCTGGAAAAAAAAACTTTTTAGCCCAAAAAACTGAAAAATGGCCATTTTGGCTCTCAAAACCAGGTTTTTCGCTTACGGCGTGACCTGTTTGCTGAAACCCCCACTTTTTGCTCATGATAATACCTCTTGAGATAAAAACACGACGTTTTGGCGAAAAAAAATTCGGTTTTCGCTGAGTAAAGGTGCTTTTTGGTCAAAAAAGCTGTTTTTTGCTGAGAAAATTGGAAATTTGCTGAGAATTTTCTTTTGCTCAAAACACGACGTTTTCACTGCTAAACGCAAGTTTTGGCCGAGAAAAGCACATTTTGGGTGTCCAAAACACTGTTTTGCTGGAAAAAAAAACTTTTTAGCCCAAAAAACTGAAAAATGGCCATTTTGGCTCTCAAAACCAGGTTTTTCGCTTACGGCGTGACCTGTTTGCTGAAACCTCCACTTTTTGCTCATGATAATACCTCTTGAGATAAAAACACGACGTTTTGGCGAAAAAAAATTCGGTTTTCGCTGAGTAAAGGTGCTTTTTGGTCAAAAAAGCTGTTTTTTGCTGAGAAAATTGGAAATTTGCTGAGAATTTTCTTTTGCTCAAAACACGACGTTTTCACTGCTAAACGCAAGTTTTGGCCGAGAAAAGCACATTTTGGGTGTCCAAAACACTGTTTTGCTGGAAAAAAAAACTTTTTAGCCCAAAAAACTGAAAAATGGCCATTTTGGCTCTCAAAACCAGGTTTTTCGCTTACGGCGTGACCTGTTTGCTGAAACCCCCACTTTTTGCTCATGATAATACCTCTTGAGATAAAAACACGACGTTTTGGCGAAAAAAAATTCGGTTTTCGCTGAGTAAAGGTGCTTTTTGGTCAAAAAAGCTGTTTTTTGCTGAGAAAATTGGAAATTTGCTGAGAATTTTCTTTTGCTCAAAACACGACGTTTTCACTGCTAAACGCAAGTTTTGGCCGAGAAAAGCACATTTTGGGTGTCCAAAACACTGTTTTGCTGGAAAAAAAAACTTTTTAGCCCAAAAAACTGAAAAATGGCCATTTTGGCTCTCAAAACCAGGTTTTTCGCTTACGGCGTGACCTGTTTGCTGAAACCCCCACTTTTAGCTCATGATAATACCTCTTGAGATAAAAACACGACGTTTTGGCGAAAAAAAATTCGGTTTTCGCTGAGTAAAGGTGCTTTTTGGTCAAAAAAGCTGTTTTTTGCTGAGAAAATTGGAAATTTGCTGAGAATTTTCTTTTGCTCAAAACACGACGTTTTCACTGCTAAACGCAAGTTTTGGCCGAGAAAAGCACATTTTGGGTGTCCAAAACACTGTTTTGCTGGAAAAAAAAACTTTTTAGCCCAAAAAACTGAAAAATGGCCATTTTGGCTCTCAAAACCAGGTTTTTCGCTTACGGCGTGACCTGTTTGCTGAAACCCCCACTTTTAGCTCATGATAATACCTCTTGAGATAAAAACACGACGTTTTGGCGAAAAAAAATTCGGTTTTCGCTGAGTAAAGGTGCTTTTTGGTCAAAAAAGCTGTTTTTTGCTGAGAAAATTGGAAATTTGCTGAGAATTTTCTTTTGCTCAAAACACGACGTTTTCACTGCTAAACGCAAGTTTTGGCCGAGAAAAGCACATTTTGGGTGTCCAAAACACTGTTTTGCTGGAAAAAAAAACTTTTTAGCCCAAAAAACTGAAAAATGGCCATTTTGGCTCTCAAAACCAGGTTTTTCGCTTACGGCGTGACCTGTTTGCTGAAACCCCCACTTTTTGCTCATGATAATACCTCTTGAGATAAAAACACGACGTTTTGGCGAAAAAAAATTCGGTTTTCGCTGAGTAAAGGTGCTTTTTGGTCAAAAAAGCTGTTTTTTGCTGAGAAAATTGGAAATTTGCTGAGAATTTTCTTTTGCTCAAAACACGACGTTTTCACTGCTAAACGCAAGTTTTGGCCGAGAAAAGCACATTTTGGGTGTCCAAAACACTGTTTTGCTGGAAAAAAAAACTTTTTAGCCCAAAAAACTGAAAAATGGCCATTTTGGCTCTCAAAACCAGGTTTTTCGCTTACGGCGTGACCTGTTTGCTGAAACCCCCACTTTTAGCTCATGATAATACCTCTTGAGATAAAAACACGACGTTTTGGCGAAAAAAAATTCGGTTTTCGCTGAGTAAAGGTGCTTTTTGGTCAAAAAAGCTGTTTTTTGCTGAGAAAATTGGAAATTTGCTGAGAATTTTCTTTTGCTCAAAACACGACGTTTTCACTGCTAAACGCAAGTTTTGGCCGAGAAAAGCACATTTTGGGTGTCCAAAACACTGTTTTGCTGGAAAAAAAAACTTTTTAGCCCAAAAAACTGAAAAATGGCCATTTTGGCTCTCAAAACCAGGTTTTTCGCTTACGGCGTGACCTGTTTGCTGAAACCCCCACTTTTTGCTCATGATAATACCTCTTGAGATAAAAACACGACGTTTTGGCGAAAAAAAATTCGGTTTTCGCTGAGTAAAGGTGCTTTTTGGTCAAAAAAAGCTGTTTTTTGCTGAGAAAATTGGAAATTTGCTGAGAATTTTCTTTTGCTCAAAACACGACGTTTTCACTGCTAAACGCAAGTTTTGGCCGAGAAAAGCACATTTTGGGTGTCCAAAACACTGTTTTGCTGGAAAAAAAAACTTTTTAGCCCAAAAAACTGAAAAATGGCCATTTTGGCTCTCAAAACCAGGTTTTTCGCTTACGGTGTGACCTGTTTGCTGAAACCCCCACTTTTTGCTCATGATAATACCTCTTGAGATAAAAACACGACGTTTTGGCGAAAAAAAATTCGGTTTTCGCTGAGTAAAGGTGCTTTTTGGTCAAAAAAGCTGTTTTTTGCTGAGAAAATTGGAAATTTGCTGAGAATTTTCTTTTGCTCAAAACACGACGTTTTCACTGCTAAACGCAAGTTTTGGCCGAGAAAAGCACATTTTGGGTGTCCAAAACACTGTTTTGCTGGAAAAAAAAACTTTTTAGCCCAAAAAACTGAAAAATGGCCATTTTGGCTCTCAAAACCAGGTTTTTCGCTTACGGCGTGACCTGTTTGCTGAAACCCCCACTTTTTGCTCATGATAATACCTCTTGAGATAAAAACACGACGTTTTGGCGAAAAAAAATTCGGTTTTGGCTGAGTAAAGGTGCTTTTTGGTCAAAAAAGCTGTTTTTTGCTGAGAAAATTGGAAATTTGCTGAGAATTTTCTTTTGCTCAAAACACGACGTTTTCACTGCTAAACGCAAGTTTTGGTCGAGAAAAGCACATTTTGGGTGTCCAAAACACTGTTTTGCTGGGAAAAAAAACTTTTTAGCCCAAAAAACTGAAAAATGGCCATTTTGGCTCTCAAAACCAGGTTTTTCGCTTACGGCGTGACCTGTTTGCTGAAACCCCCACTTTTTGCTCATGATAATACCTCTTGAGATAAAAACACGACGTTTTGGCGAAAAAAAATTCGGTTTTCGCTGAGTAAAGGTGCTTTTTGGTCAAAAAAGCTGTTTTTTGCTGAGAAAATTGGAAATCTGCTGAGAATTTTCTTTTGCTCAAAACACGACGTTTTCACTGCTAAACGCAAGTTTTGGCCGAGAAAAGCACATTTTGGGTGTCCAAAACACTGTTTTGCTGGAAAAAAAAACTTTTTAGCCCAAAAAACTGAAAAATGGCCATTTTGGCTCTCAAAACCAGGTTTTTCGCTTACGGCGTGACCTGTTTGCTGAAACCCCCACTTTTTGCTCATGATAATACCTCTTGAGATAAAAACACGACGTTTTGGCGAAAAAAAATTCGGTTTTCGCTGAGTAAAGGTGCTTTTTGGTCAAAAAAGCTGTTTTTTGCTGAGAAAATTGGAAATTTGCTGAGAATTTTCTTTTGCTCAAAACACGACGTTTTCACTGCTAAACGCAAGTTTTGGCCGAGAAAAGCACATTTTGGGTGTCCAAAACACTGTTTTGCTGGAAAAAAAAACTTTTTAGCCCAAAAAACTGAAAAATGGCCATTTTGGCTCTCAAAACCAGGTTTTTCGCTTACGGCGTGACCTGTTTGCTGAAACCCCCACTTTTTGCTCATGATAATACCTCTTGAGATAAAAACACGACGTTTTGGCGAAAAAAAATTCGGTTTTGGCTGAGTAAAGGTGCTTTTTGGTCAAAAAAGCTGTTTTTTGCTGAGAAAATTGGAAATTTGCTGAGAATTTTCTTTTGCTCAAAACACGACGTTTTCACTGCTAAACGCAAGTTTTGGTCGAGAAAAGCACATTTTGGGTGTCCAAAACACTGTTTTGCTGGGAAAAAAAACTTTTTAGCCCAAAAAACTGAAAAATGGCCATTTTGGCTCTCAAAACCAGGTTTTTCGCTTACGGCGTGACCTGTTTGCTGAAACCCCCACTTTTTGCTCATGATAATACCTCTTGAGATAAAAACACGACGTTTTGGCGAAAAAAAATTCGGTTTTCGCTGAGTAAAGGTGCTTTTTGGTCAAAAAAGCTGTTTTTTGCTGAGAAAATTGGAAATCTGCTGAGAATTTTCTTTTGCTCAAAACACGACGTTTTCACTGCTAAACGCAAGTTTTGGCCGAGAAAAGCACATTTTGGGTGTCCAAAACACTGTTTTGCTGGAAAAAAAAACTTTTTAGCCCAAAAAACTGAAAAATGGCCATTTTGGCTCTCAAAACCAGGTTTTTCGCTTACGGCGTGACCTGTTTGCTGAAACCCCCACTTTTTGCTCATGATAATACCTCTTGAGATAAAAACACGACGTTTTGGCGAAAAAAAATTCGGTTTTCGCTGAGTAAAGGTGCTTTTTGGTCAAAAAAGCTGTTTTTTGCTGAGAAAATTGGAAATTTGCTGAGAATTTTCTTTTGCTCAAAACACGACGTTTTCACTGCTAAACGCAAGTTTTGGTCGAGAAAAGCACATTTTGGGTGTCCAAAACACTGTTTTGCTGGGAAAAAAAACTTTTTAGCCCAAAAAACTGAAAAATGGCCATTTTGGCTCTCAAAACCAGGTTTTTCGCTTACGGCGTGACCTGTTTGCTGAAACCCCCACTTTTTGCTCATGATAATACCTCTTGAGATAAAAACACGACGTTTTGGCGAAAAAAAATTCGGTTTTCGCTGAGTAAAGGTGCTTTTTGGTCAAAAAAGCTGTTTTTTGCTGAGAAAATTGGAAATTTGCTGAGAATTTTCTTTTGCTCAAAACACGACGTTTTCACTGCTAAACGCAAGTTTTGGCCGAGAAAAGCACATTTTGGGTGTCCAAAACACTGTTTTGCTGGAAAAAAAAACTTTTTAGCCCAAAAAACTGAAAAATGGCCATTTTGGCTCTCAAAACCAGGTTTTTCGCTTACGGCGTGACCTGTTTGCTGAAACCCCCACTTTTTGCTCATGATAATACCTCTTGAGATAAAAACACGACGTTTTGGCGAAAAAAAATTCGGTTTTCGCTGAGTAAAGGTGCTTTTTGGTCAAAAAAGCTGTTTTTTGCTGAGAAAATTGGAAATTTGCTGAGAATCTTCTTTGCTCAAAACACGACGTTTTCACTGCTAAACGCAAGTTTTGGCCGAGAAAAGCACATTTTAGGTGTCCAAAACACTGTTTGGCTGGAAAAAAAAACTTTTTAGCCCAAAAAACTGAAAAATGGCCATTTTGGCTCTCAAAACCAGGTTTTTCGCTTACGGCGTGACCTGTTTGCTGAAACCCCCACTTTTTGCTCATGATAATACCTCTTGAGATAAAAACACGACGTTTTGGCGAAAAAAAATTCGGTTTTCGCTGAGTAAAGGTGCTTTTTGGTCAAAAAAGCTGTTTTTTGCTGAGAAAATTGGAAATTTGCTGAGAATTTTCTTTTGCTCAAAACACGACGTTTTCACTGCTAAACGCAAGTTTTGGCCGAGAAAAGCACATTTTGGGTGTCCAAAACACTGTTTTGCTGGAAAAAAAAACTTTTTAGCCCAAAAAACTGAAAAATGGCCATTTTGGCTCTCAAAACCAGGTTTTTCGCTTACGGCGTGACCTGTTTGCTGAAACCCCCACTTTTTGCTCATGATAATACCTCTTGAGATAAAAACACGACGTTTTGGCGAAAAAAAATTCGGTTTTCGCTGAGTAAAGGTGCTTTTTGGTCAAAAAAGCTGTTTTTTGCTGAGAAAATTGGAAATTTGCTGAGAATTTTCTTTTGCTCAAAACACGACGTTTTCACTGCTAAACGCAAGTTTTGGCCGAGAAAAGCACATTTTGGGTGTCCAAAACACTGTTTTGCTGGAAAAAAAAACTTTTTAGCCCAAAAAACTGAAAAATGGCCATTTTGGCTCTCAAAACCAGGTTTTTCGCTTACGGCGTGACCTGTTTGCTGAAACCCCCACTTTTTGCTCATGATAATACCTCTTGAGATAAAAACACGACGTTTTGGCGAAAAAAAATTCGGTTTTGGCTGAGTAAAGGTGCTTTTTGGTCAAAAAAGCTGTTTTTTGCTGAGAAAATTGGAAATTTGCTGAGAATTTTCTTTTGCTCAAAACACGACGTTTTCACTGCTAAACGCAAGTTTTGGCCGAGAAAAGCACATTTTGGGTGTCCAAAACACTGTTTGGCTGGAAAAAAAAACTTTTTAGCCCAAAAAACTGAAAAATGGCCATTTTGGCTCTCAAAACCAGGTTTTTCGCTTACGGCGTGACCTGTTTGCTGAAACCCCCACTTTTTGCTCATGATAATACCTCTTGAGATAAAAACACGACGTTTTGGCGAAAAACAATTCGGTTTTGGCTGAGTAAAGGTGCTTTTTGGTCAAAAAAGCTGTTTTTTGCTGAGAAAATTGGAAATTTGCTGAGAATTTTCTTTTGCTCAAAACACGACGTTTTCACTGCTAAACGCAAGTTTTGGCCGAGAAAAGCACATTTTGGGTGTCCAAAACACTGTTTTGCTGGAAAAAAAAACTTTTTAGCCCAAAAAACTGAAAAATGGCCATTTTGGCTCTCAAAACCAGGTTTTTCGCTTACGGCGTGACCTGTTTGCTGAAACCCCCACTTTTTGCTCATGATAATACCTCTTGAGATAAAAACACGACGTTTTGGCGAAAAAAAATTCGGTTTTCGCTGAGTAAAGGTGCTTTTTGGTCAAAAAAGCTGTTTTTTGCTGAGAAAATTGGAAATTTGCTGAGAATTTTCTTTTGCTCAAAACACGACGTTTTCACTGCTAAACGCAAGTTTTGGCCGAGAAAAGCACATTTTGGGTGTCCAAAACACTGTTTTGCTGGAAAAAAAAACTTTTTAGCCCAAAAAACTGAAAAATGGCCATTTTGGCTCTCAAAACCAGGTTTTTCGCTTACGGCGTGACCTGTTTGCTGAAACCCCCACTTTTTGCTCATGATAATACCTCTTGAGATAAAAACACGACGTTTTGGCGAAAAAAAATTCGGTTTTGGCTGAGTAAAGGTGCTTTTTGGTCAAAAAAGCTGTTTTTTGCTGAGAAAATTGGAAATTTGCTGAGAATTTTCTTTTGCTCAAAACACGACGTTTTCACTGCTAAACGCAAGTTTTGGCCGAGAAAAGCACATTTTGGGTGTCCAAAACACTGTTTGGCTGGAAAAAAAAACTTTTTAGCCCAAAAAACTGAAAAATGGCCATTTTGGCTCTCAAAACCAGGTTTTTCGCTTACGGCGTGACCTGTTTGCTGAAACCCCCACTTTTTGCTCATGATAATACCTCTTGAGATAAAAACACGACGTTTTGGCGAAAAACAATTCGGTTTTGGCTGAGTAAAGGTGCTTTTTGGTCAAAAAAGCTGTTTTTTGCTGAGAAAATTGGAAATTTGCTGAGAATTTTCTTTTGCTCAAAACACGACGTTTTCACTGCTAAACGCAAGTTTTGGCCGAGAAAAGCACATTTTAGGTGTCCAAAACACTGTTTGGCTGGAAAAAAAAACTTTTTAGCCCAAAAAACTGAAAAATGGCCATTTTGGCTCTCAAAACCAGGTTTTTCGCTTACGGCGTGACCTGTTTGCTGAAACCCCCACTTTTTGCTCATGATAATACCTCTTGAGATAAAAACACGACGTTTTGGCGAAAAAAAATTCGGTTTTCGCTGAGTAAAGGTGCTTTTTGGTCAAAAAAGCTGTTTTTTGCTGAGAAAATTGGAAATTTGCTGAGAATTTTCTTTTGCTCAAAACACGACGTTTTCACTGCTAAACGCAAGTTTTGGCCGAGAAAAGCACATTTTGGGTGTCCAAAACACTGTTTTGCTGGGAAAAAAAACTTTTTAGCCCAAAAAACTGAAAAATGGCCATTTTGGCTCTCAAAACCAGGTTTTTCGCTTACGGCGTGACCTGTTTGCTGAAACCCCCACTTTTTGCTCATGATAATACCTCTTGAGATAAAAACACGACGTTTTGGCGAAAAAAAATTCGGTTTTCGCTGAGTAAAGGTGCTTTTTGGTCAAAAAAGCTGTTTTTTGCTGAGAAAATTGGAAATTTGCTGAGAATTTTCTTTTGCTCAAAACACGACGTTTTCACTGCTAAACGCAAGTTTTGGCCGAGAAAAGCACATTTTGGGTGTCCAAAACACTGTTTTGCTGGAAAAAAAAACTTTTTAGCCCAAAAAACTGAAAAATGGCCATTTTGGCTCTCAAAACCAGGTTTTTCGCTTACGGCGTGACCTGTTTGCTGAAACCCCCACTTTTTGCTCATGATAATACCTCTTGAGATAAAAACACGACGTTTTGGCGAAAAAAAATTCGGTTTTCGCTGAGTAAAGGTGCTTTTTGGTCAAAAAAGCTGTTTTTTGCTGAGAAAATTGGAAATTTGCTGAGAATTTTCTTTTGCTCAAAACACGACGTTTTCACTGCTAAACGCAAGTTTTGGCCGAGAAAAGCACATTTTGGGTGTCCAAAACACTGTTTTGCTGGAAAAAAAAACTTTTTAGCCCAAAAAACTGAAAAATGGCCATTTTGGCTCTCAAAACCAGGTTTTTCGCTTACGGCGTGACCTGTTTGCTGAAACCCCCACTTTTTGCTCATGATAATACCTCTTGAGATAAAAACACGACGTTTTGGCGAAAAAAAATTCGGTTTTCGCTGAGTAAAGGTGCTTTTTGGTCAAAAAAGCTGTTTTTTGCTGAGAAAATTGGAAATTTGCTGAGAATTTTCTTTTGCTCAAAACACGACGTTTTCACTGCTAAACGCAAGTTTTGGCCGAGAAAAGCACATTTTGGGTGTCCAAAACACTGTTTTGCTGGAAAAAAAAACTTTTTAGCCCAAAAAACTGAAAAATGGCCATTTTGGCTCTCAAAACCAGGTTTTTCGCTTACGGCGTGACCTGTTTGCTGAAACCCCCACTTTTTGCTCATGATAATACCTCTTGAGATAAAAACACGACGTTTTGGCGAAAAAAAATTCGGTTTTCGCTGAGTAAAGGTGCTTTTTGGTCAAAAAAGCTGTTTTTTGCTGAGAAAATTGGAAATTTGCTGAGAATTTTCTTTTGCTCAAAACACGACGTTTTCACTGCTAAACGCAAGTTTTGGCCGAGAAAAGCACATTTTGGGTGTCCAAAACACTGTTTTGCTGGGAAAAAAAACTTTTTAGCCCAAAAAACTGAAAAATGGCCATTTTGGCTCTCAAAACCAGGTTTTTCGCTTACGGCGTGACCTGTTTGCTGAAACCCCCACTTTTTGCTCATGATAATACCTCTTGAGATAAAAACACGACGTTTTGGCGAAAAAAAATTCGGTTTTCGCTGAGTAAAGGTGCTTTTTGGTCAAAAAAGCTGTTTTTTGCTGAGAAAATTGGAAATTTGCTGAGAATTTTCTTTTGCTCAAAACACGACGTTTTCACTGCTAAACGCAAGTTTTGGCCGAGAAAAGCACATTTTGGGTGTCCAAAACACTGTTTTGCTGGGAAAAAAAACTTTTTAGCCCAAAAAACTGAAAAATGGCCATTTTGGCTCTCAAAACCAGGTTTTTCGCTTACGGCGTGACCTGTTTGCTGAAACCCCCACTTTTTGCTCATGATAATACCTCTTGAGATAAAAACACGACGTTTTGGCGAAAAAAAATTCGGTTTTCGCTGAGTAAAGGTGCTTTTTGGTCAAAAAAGCTGTTTTTTGCTGAGAAAATTGGAAATTTGCTGAGAATTTTCTTTTGCTCAAAACACGACGTTTTCACTGCTAAACGCAAGTTTTGGCCGAGAAAAGCACATTTTGGGTGTCCAAAACACTGTTTTGCTGGGAAAAAAAACTTTTTAGCCCAAAAAACTGAAAAATGGCCATTTTGGCTCTCAAAACCAGGTTTTTCGCTTACGGCGTGACCTGTTTGCTGAAACCCCCACTTTTTGCTCATGATAATACCTCTTGAGATAAAAACACGACGTTTTGGCGAAAAAAAATTCGGTTTTCGCTGAGTAAAGGTGCTTTTTGGTCAAAAAAGCTGTTTTTTGCTGAGAAAATTGGAAATTTGCTGAGAATTTTCTTTTGCTCAAAACACGACGTTTTCACTGCTAAACGCAAGTTTTGGCCGAGAAAAGCACATTTTGGGTGTCCAAAACACTGTTTTGCTGGAAAAAAAAACTTTTTAGCCCAAAAAACTGAAAAATGGCCATTTTGGCTCTCAAAACCAGGTTTTTCGCTTACGGCGTGACCTGTTTGCTGAAACCCCCACTTTTTGCTCATGATAATACCTCTTGAGATAAAAACACGACGTTTTGGCGAAAAAAAATTCGGTTTTCGCTGAGTAAAGGTGCTTTTTGGTCAAAAAAGCTGTTTTTTGCTGAGAAAATTGGAAATTTGCTGAGAATTTTCTTTTGCTCAAAACACGACGTTTTCACTGCTAAACGCAAGTTTTGGCCGAGAAAAGCACATTTTGGGTGTCCAAAACACTGTTTTGCTGGAAAAAAAAACTTTTTAGCCCAAAAAACTGAAAAATGGCCATTTTGGCTCTCAAAACCAGGTTTTTCGCTTACGGCGTGACCTGTTTGCTGAAACCCCCACTTTTTGCTCATGATAATACCTCTTGAGATAAAAACACGACGTTTTGGCGAAAAAAAATTCGGTTTTGGCTGAGTAAAGGTGCTTTTTGGTCAAAAAAGCTGTTTTTTGCTGAGAAAATTGGAAATTTGCTGAGAATTTTCTTTTGCTCAAAACACGACGTTTTCACTGCTAAACGCAAGTTTTGGCCGAGAAAAGCACATTTTGGGTGTCCAAAACACTGTTTTGCTGGAAAAAAAAACTTTTTAGCCCAAAAAACTGAAAAATGGCCATTTTGGCTCTCAAAACCAGGTTTTTCGCTTACGGCGTGACCTGTTTGCTGAAACCCCCACTTTTTGCTCATGATAATACCTCTTGAGATAAAAACACGACGTTTTGGCGAAAAAAAATTCGGTTTTCGCTGAGTAAAGGTGCTTTTTGGTCAAAAAAGCTGTTTTTTGCTGAGAAAATTGGAAATTTGCTGAGAATTTTCTTTTGCTCAAAACACGACGTTTTCACTGCTAAACGCAAGTTTTGGCCGAGAAAAGCACATTTTGGGTGTCCAAAACACTGTTTTGCTGGAAAAAAAAACTTTTTAGCCCAAAAAACTGAAAAATGGCCATTTTGGCTCTCAAAACCAGGTTTTTCGCTTACGGCGTGACCTGTTTGCTGAAACCCCCACTTTTTGCTCATGATAATACCTCTTGAGATAAAAACACGACGTTTTGGCGAAAAAAAATTCGGTTTTCGCTGAGTAAAGGTGCTTTTTGGTCAAAAAAGCTGTTTTTTGCTGAGAAAATTGGAAATTTGCTGAGAATTTTCTTTTGCTCAAAACACGACGTTTTCACTGCTAAACGCAAGTTTTGGCCGAGAAAAGCACATTTTGGGTGTCCAAAACACTGTTTTGCTGGAAAAAAAAACTTTTTAGCCCAAAAAACTGAAAAATGGCCATTTTGGCTCTCAAAACCAGGTTTTTCGCTTACGGCGTGACCTGTTTGCTGAAACCCCCACTTTTTGCTCATGATAATACCTCTTGAGATAAAAACACGACGTTTTGGCGAAAAAAAATTCGGTTTTCGCTGAGTAAAGGTGCTTTTTGGTCAAAAAAGCTGTTTTTTGCTGAGAAAATTGGAAATTTGCTGAGAATTTTCTTTTGCTCAAAACACGACGTTTTCACTGCTAAACGCAAGTTTTGGCCGAGAAAAGCACATTTTGGGTGTCCAAAACACTGTTTTGCTGGAAAAAAAAACTTTTTAGCCCAAAAAACTGAAAAATGGCCATTTTGGCTCTCAAAACCAGGTTTTTCGCTTACGGCGTGACCTGTTTGCTGAAACCCCCACTTTTTGCTCATGATAATACCTCTTGAGATAAAAACACGACGTTTTGGCGAAAAAAAATTCGTTTTTGGCTGAGTAAAGGTGCTTTTTGGTCAAAAAAGCTGTTTTTTGCTGAGAAAATTGGAAATTTGCTGAGAATTTTCTTTTGCTCAAAACACGACGTTTTCACTGCTAAACGCAAGTTTTGGCCGAGAAAAGCACATTTTGGGTGTCCAAAACACTGTTTTGCTGGAAAAAAAAACTTTTTAGCCCAAAAAACTGAAAAATGGCCATTTTGGCTCTCAAAACCAGGTTTTTCGCTTACGGCGTGACCTGTTTGCTGAAACCCCCACTTTTTGCTCATGATAATACCTCTTGAGATAAAAACACGACGTTTTGGCGAAAAAAAATTCGGTTTTCGCTGAGTAAAGGTGCTTTTTGGTCAAAAAAGCTGTTTTTTGCTGAGAAAATTGGAAATTTGCTGAGAATTTTCTTTTGCTCAAAACACGACGTTTTCACTGCTAAACGCAAGTTTTGGCCGAGAAAAGCACATTTTGGGTGTCCAAAACACTGTTTTGCTGGAAAAAAAAACTTTTTAGCCCAAAAAACTGAAAAATGGCCATTTTGGCTCTCAAAACCAGGTTTTTCGCTTACGGCGTGACCTGTTTGCTGAAACCCCCACTTTTTGCTCATGATAATACCTCTTGAGATAAAAACACGACGTTTTGGCGAAAAAAAATTCGGTTTTCGCTGAGTAAAGGTGCTTTTTGGTCAAAAAAGCTGTTTTTTGCTGAGAAAATTGGAAATTTGCTGAGAATTTTCTTTTGCTCAAAACACGACGTTTTCACTGCTAAACGCAAGTTTTGGCCGAGAAAAGCACATTTTGGGTGTCCAAAACACTGTTTTGCTGGGGAAAAAAACTTTTTAGCCCAAAAAACTGAAAAATGGCCATTTTGGCTCTCAAAACCAGGTTTTTCGCTTACGGCGTGACCTGTTTGCTGAAACCCCCACTTTTTGCTCATGATAATACCTCTTGAGATAAAAACACGACGTTTTGGCGAAAAAAAATTCGGTTTTGGCTGAGTAAAGGTGCTTTTTGGTCAAAAAAGCTGTTTTTTGCTGAGAAAATTGGAAATTTGCTGAGAATTTTCTTTTGCTCAAAACACGACGTTTTCACTGCTAAACGCAAGTTTTGGCCGAGAAAAGCACATTTTGGGTGTCCAAAACACTGTTTTTATGGAAAAAAAAAACTTTTTAGCCCAAAAAACTGAAAAATGGCCATTTTGGCTCTCAAAACCAGGTTTTTCGCTTACGGCGTGACCTGTTTGCTGAAACCCCCACTTTTTGCTCATGATAATACCTCTTGAGATAAAAACACGACGTTTTGGCGAAAAAAAATTCGGTTTTGGCTGAGTAAAGGTGCTTTTTGGTCAAAAAAGCTGTTTTTTGCTGAGAAAATTGGAAATTTGCTGAGAATTTTCTTTTGCTCAAAACACGACGTTTTCACTGCTAAACGCAAGTTTTGGCCGAGAAAAGCACATTTTGGGTGTCCAAAACACTGTTTTGCTGGAAAAAAAAACTTTTTAGCCCAAAAAACTGAAAAATGGCCATTTTGGCTCTCAAAACCAGTTTTTTCGCTTACGGCGTGACCTGTTTGCTGAAACCCCCACTTTTTGCTCATGATAATACCTCTTGAGATAAAAACACGACGTTTTGGCGAAAAAAAATTCGGTTTTCGCTGAGTAAAGGTGCTTTTTGGTCAAAAAAGCTGTTTTTTGCTGAGAAAATTGGAAATTTGCTGAGAATTTTCTTTTGCTCAAAACACGACGTTTTCACTGCTAAACGCAAGTTTTGGCCGAGAAAAGCACATTTTGGGTGTCCAAAACACTGTTTTGCTGGGGAAAAAAACTTTTTAGCCCAAAAAACTGAAAAATGGCCATTTTGGCTCTCAAAACCAGGTTTTTCGCTTACGGCGTGACCTGTTTGCTGAAACCCCCACTTTTTGCTCATGATAATACCTCTTGAGATAAAAACACGACGTTTTGGCGAAAAAAAATTCGGTTTTGGCTGAGTAAAGGTGCTTTTTGGTCAAAAAAGCTGTTTTTTGCTGAGAAAATTGGAAATTTGCTGAGAATTTTCTTTTGCTCAAAACACGACGTTTTCACTGCTAAACGCAAGTTTTGGCCGAGAAAAGCACATTTTGGGTGTCCAAAACACTGTTTTTATGGAAAAAAAAAACTTTTTAGCCCAAAAAACTGAAAAATGGCCATTTTGGCTCTCAAAACCAGGTTTTTCGCTTACGGCGTGACCTGTTTGCTGAAACCCCCACTTTTTGCTCATGATAATACCTCTTGAGATAAAAACACGACGTTTTGGCGAAAAAAAATTCGGTTTTCGCTGAGTAAAGGTGCTTTTTGGTCAAAAAAGCTGTTTTTTTGCTGAGAAAATTGGAAATTTGCTGAGAATTTTCTTTTGCTCAAAACACGACGTTTTCACTGCTAAACGCAAGTTTTGGCCGAGAAAAGCACATTTTGGGTGTCCAAAACACTGTTTTGCTTGGAAAAAAAACTTTTTAGCCCAAAAAACTGAAAAATGGCCATTTTGGCTCTCAAAACCAGGTTTTTCGCTTACGGCGTGACCTGTTTGCTGAAACCCCCACTTTTTGCTCATGATAATACCTCTTGAGATAAAAACACGACGTTTTGGCGAAAAAAAATTCGGTTTTGGCTGAGTAAAGGTGCTTTTTGGTCAAAAAAGCTGTTTTTTGCTGAGAAAATTGGAAATTTGCTGAGAATTTTCTTTTGCTCAAAACACGACGTTTTCACTGCTAAACGCAAGTTTTGGCCGAGAAAAGCACATTTTGGGTGTCCAAAACACTGTTTTTATGGAAAAAAAAAACTTTTTAGCCCAAAAAACTGAAAAATGGCCATTTTGGCTCTCAAAACCAGGTTTTTCGCTTACGGCGTGACCTGTTTGCTGAAACCCCCACTTTTTGCTCATGATAATACCTCTTGAGATAAAAACACGACGTTTTGGCGAAAAAAAATTCGGTTTTCGCTGAGTAAAGGTGCTTTTTGGTCAAAAAAGCTGTTTTTTTGCTGAGAAAATTGGAAATTTGCTGAGAATTTTCTTTTGCTCAAAACACGACGTTTTCGCTGCTAAACGCAAGTTTTGGCCGAGAAAAGCACATTTTGGGTGTCCAAAACACTGTTTTGCTGGGGAAAATAACTTTTTAGCCCAAAAAACTGAAAAATGGCCATTTTGGCTCTCAAAACCAGGTTTTTCGCTTACGGCGTGACCTGTTTGCTGAAACCCCCACTTTTTGCTCATGATAATACCTCTTGAGATAAAAACACGACGTTTTGGCGAAAAAAAATTCGGTTTTGGCTGAGTAAAGGTGCTTTTTGGTCAAAAAAGCTGTTTTTTGCTGAGAAAATTGGAAATTTGCTGAGAATTTTCTTTTGCTCAAAACACGACGTTTTCACTGCTAAACGCAAGTTTTGGCCGAGAAAAGCACATTTTGGGTGTCCAAAACACTGTTTTGCTGGAAAAAAAAACTTTTTAGCCCAAAAAACTGAAAAATGGCCATTTTGGCTCTCAAAACCAGGTTTTTCGCTTACGGCGTGACCTGTTTGCTGAAACCCCCACTTTTTGCTCATGATAATACCTCTTGAGATAAAAACACGACGTTTTGGCGAAAAAAAATTCGGTTTTGGCTGAGTAAAGGTGCTTTTTGGTCAAAAAAGCTGTTTTTTGCTGAGAAAATTGGAAATTTGCTGAGAATTTTCTTTTGCTCAAAACACGACGTTTTCACTGCTAAACGCAAGTTTTGGCCGAGAAAAGCACATTTTGGGTGTCCAAAACACTGTTTTGCTTGGAAAAAAAACTTTTTAGCCCAAAAAACTGAAAAATGGCCATTTTGGCTCTCAAAACCAGGTTTTTCGCTTACGGCGTGACCTGTTTGCTGAAACCCCCACTTTTTGCTCATGATAATACCTCTTGAGATAAAAACACGACGTTTTGGCGAAAAAAAATTCGGTTTTGGCTGAGTAAAGGTGCTTTTTGGTCAAAAAAGCTGTTTTTTGCTGAGAAAATTGGAAATTTGCTGAGAATTTTCTTTTGCTCAAAACACGACGTTTTCACTGCTAAACGCAAGTTTTGGCCGAGAAAAGCACATTTTGGGTGTCCAAAACACTGTTTTGCTGGAAAAAAAAACTTTTTAGCCCAAAAAACTGAAAAATGGCCATTTTGGCTCTCAAAACCAGGTTTTTCGCTTACGGCGTGACCTGTTTGCTGAAACCCCCACTTTTTGCTCATGATAATACCTCTTGAGATAAAAACACGACGTTTTGGCGAAAAAAAATTCGGTTTTCGCTGAGTAAAGGTGCTTTTTGGTCAAAAAAGCTGTTTTTTTGCTGAGAAAATTGGAAATTTGCTGAGAATTTTCTTTTGCTCAAAACACGACGTTTCACTGCTAAACGCAAGTTTTGGCCGAGAAAAGCACATTTTGGGTGTCCAAAACACTGTTTTGCTGGGGAAAAAAACTTTTTAGCCCAAAAAACTGAAAAATGGCCATTTTGGCTCTCAAAACCAGGTTTTTCGCTTACGGCGTGACCTGTTTGCTGAAACCCCCACTTTTTGCTCATGATAATACCTCTTGAGATAAAAACACGACGTTTTGGCGAAAAAAAATTCGGTTTTGGCTGAGTAAAGGTGCTTTTTGGTCAAAAAAGCTGTTTTTTGCTGAGAAAATTGGAAATTTGCTGAGAATTTTCTTTTGCTCAAAACACGACGTTTTCACTGCTAAACGCAAGTTTTGGCCGAGAAAAGCACATTTTGGGTGTCCAAAACACTGTTTTGCTGGAAAAAAAAACTTTTTAGCCCAAAAAACTGAAAAATGGCCATTTTGGCTCTCAAAACCAGGTTTTTCGCTTACGGCGTGACCTGTTTGCTGAAACCCCCACTTTTTGCTCATGATAATACCTCTTGAGATAAAAACACGACGTTTTGGCGAAAAACAATTCGGTTTTGGCTGAGTAAAGGTGCTTTTTGGTCAAAAAAGCTGTTTTTTGCTGAGAAAATTGGAAATTTGCTGAGAATTTTCTTTTGCTCAAAACACGACGTTTTCACTGCTAAACGCAAGTTTTGGCCGAGAAAAGCACATTTTGGGTGTCCAAAACACTGTTTTGCTGGAAAAAAAAACTTTTTAGCCCAAAAAACTGAAAAATGGCCATTTTGGCTCTCAAAACCAGGTTTTTCGCTTACGGCGTGACCTGTTTGCTGAAACCCCCACTTTTTGCTCATGATAATACCTCTTGAGATAAAAACACGACGTTTTGGCGAAAAAAAATTCGGTTTTCGCTGAGTAAAGGTGCTTTTTGGTCAAAAAAGCTGTTTTTTGCTGAGAAAATTGGAAATTTGCTGAGAATTTTCTTTTGCTCAAAACACGACGTTTTCACTGCTAAACGCAAGTTTTGGCCGAGAAAAGCACATTTTGGGTGTCCAAAACACTGTTTTGCTGGAAAAAAAAACTTTTTAGCCCAAAAAACTGAAAAATGGCCATTTTGGCTCTCAAAACCAGGTTTTTCGCTTACGGCGTGACCTGTTTGCTGAAACCCCCACTTTTTGCTCATGATAATACCTCTTGAGATAAAAACACGACGTTTTGGCGAAAAAAAATTCGGTTTTCGCTGAGTAAAGGTGCTTTTTGGTCAAAAAAGCTGTTTTTTGCTGAGAAAATTGGAAATTTGCTGAGAATTTTCTTTTGCTCAAAACACGACGTTTTCACTGCTAAACGCAAGTTTTGGCCGAGAAAAGCACATTTTGGGTGTCCAAAACACTGTTTGGCTGGAAAAAAAAACTTTTTAGCCCAAAAAACTGAAAAATGGCCATTTTGGCTCTCAAAACCAGGTTTTTCGCTTACGGCGTGACCTGTTTGCTGAAACCCCCACTTTTTGCTCATGATAATACCTCTTGAGATAAAAACACGACGTTTTGGCGAAAAAAAATTCGGTTTTCGCTGAGTAAAGGTGCTTTTTGGTCAAAAAAGCTGTTTTTTGCTGAGAAAATTGGAAATTTGCTGAGAATTTTCTTTTGCTCAAAACACGACGTTTTCACTGCTAAACGCAAGTTTTGGCCGAGAAAAGCACATTTTGGGTGTCCAAAACACTGTTTTGCTGGGAAAAAAAACTTTTTAGCCCAAAAAACTGAAAAATGGCCATTTTGGCTCTCAAAACCAGGTTTTTCGCTTACGGCGTGACCTGTTTGCTGAAACCCCCACTTTTTGCTCATGATAATACCTCTTGAGATAAAAACACGACGTTTTGGCGAAAAAAAATTCGGTTTTCGCTGAGTAAAGGTGCTTTTTGGTCAAAAAAGCTGTTTTTTGCTGAGAAAATTGGAAATTTGCTGAGAATTTTCTTTTGCTCAAAACACGACGTTTTCACTGCTAAACGCAAGTTTTGGCCGAGAAAAGCACATTTTGGGTGTCCAAAACACTGTTTTGCTGGAAAAAAAAACTTTTTAGCCCAAAAAACTGAAAAATGGCCATTTTGGCTCTCAAAACCAGGTTTTTCGCTTACGGCGTGACCTGTTTGCTGAAACCCCCACTTTTTGCTCATGATAATACCTCTTGAGATAAAAACACGACGTTTTGGCGAAAAAAAATTCGGTTTTCGCTGAGTAAAGGTGCTTTTTGGTCAAAAAAGCTGTTTTTTGCTGAGAAAATTGGAAATTTGCTGAGAATTTTCTTTTGCTCAAAACACGACGTTTTCACTGCTAAACGCAAGTTTTGGCCGAGAAAAGCACATTTTGGGTGTCCAAAACACTGTTTTGCTGGAAAAAAAAACTTTTTAGCCCAAAAAACTGAAAAATGGCCATTTTGGCTCTCAAAACCAGGTTTTTCGCTTACGGCGTGACATTTTTGCTGAAACCCCCACTTTTTGCTCATGATAATACCTCTTGAGATAAAAACACGACGTTTTGGCGAAAAAAAATTCGGTTTTCGCTGAGTAAAGGTGCTTTTTGGTCAAAAAAGCTGTTTTTTGCTGAGAAAATTGGAAATTTGCTGAGAATTTTCTTTTGCTCAAAACACGACGTTTTCACTGCTAAACGCAAGTTTTGGCCGAGAAAAGCACATTTTTGGTGTCCAAAACACTGTTTTGCTGGAAAAAAAAACTTTTTAGCCCAAAAAACTGAAAAATGGCCATTTTGGCTCTCAAAACCAGGTTTTTCGCTTACGGCGTGACCTGTTTGCTGAAACCCCCACTTTTTGCTCATGATAATACCTCTTGAGATAAAAACACGACGTTTTGGCGAAAAACAATTCGGTTTTGGCTGAGTAAAGGTGCTTTTTGGTCAAAAAAGCTGTTTTTTGCTGAGAAAATTGGAAATTTGCTGAGAATTTTCTTTTGCTCAAAACACGACGTTTTCACTGCTAAACGCAAGTTTTGGCCGAGAAAAGCACATTTTGGGTGTCCAAAACACTGTTTTGCTGGAAAAAAAAACTTTTTAGCCCAAAAAACTGAAAAATGGCCATTTTGGCTCTCAAAACCAGGTTTTTCGCTTACGGCGTGACCTGTTTGCTGAAACCCCCACTTTTTGCTCATGATAATACCTCTTGAGATAAAAACACGACGTTTTGGCGAAAAAAAATTCGGTTTTGGCTGAGTAAAGGTGCTTTTTGGTCAAAAAAGCTGTTTTTTGCTGAGAAAATTGGAAATTTGCTGAGAATTTTCTTTTGCTCAAAACACGACGTTTTCACTGCTAAACGCAAGTTTTGGCCGAGAAAAGCACATTTTGGGTGTCCAAAACACTGTTTTGCTGGAAAAAAAAACTTTTTAGCCCAAAAAACTGAAAAATGGCCATTTTGGCTCTCAAAACCAGGTTTTTCGCTTACGGCGTGACCTGTTTGCTGAAACCCCCACTTTTTGCTCATGATAATACCTCTTGAGATAAAAACACGACGTTTTGGCGAAAAACAATTCGGTTTTGGCTGAGTAAAGGTGCTTTTTGGTCAAAAAAGCTGTTTTTTGCTGAGAAAATTGGAAATTTGCTGAGAATTTTCTTTTGCTCAAAACACGACGTTTTCACTGCTAAACGCAAGTTTTGGCCGAGAAAAGCACATTTTGGGTGTCCAAAACACTGTTTTGCTGGGGAAAAAAAAACTTTTTAGCCCAAAAAACTGAAAAATGGCCATTTTGGCTCTCAAAACCAGGTTTTTCGCTTACGGCGTGACCTGTTTGTTAAAACCCCCACTTTTTGCTCATGATAATACCTCTTGAGATAAAAACACGACGTTTTGGCGAAAAAAAATTCGGTTTTGGCTGAGTAAAGGTGCTTTTTGGTCAAAAAAGCTGTTTTTTGCTGAGAAAATTGGAAATTTGCTGAGAATTTTCTTTTGCTCAAAACACGACGTTTTCACTGCTAAACGCAAGTTTTGGCCGAGAAAAGCACATTTTGGGTGTCCAAAACACTGTTTTGCTGGGGAAAATAACTTTTTAGCCCAAAAAACTGAAAAATGGCCATTTTGGCTCTCAAAACCAGGTTTTTCGCTTACGGCGTGACCTGTTTGCTGAAACCCCCACTTTTTGCTCATGATAATACCTCTTGAGATAAAAACACGACGTTTTGGCGAAAAAAAATTCGGTTTTGGCTGAGTAAAGGTGCTTTTTGGTCAAAAAAGCTGTTTTTTGCTGAGAAAATTGGAAATTTGCTGAGAATTTTCTTTTGCTCAAAACACGACGTTTTCACTGCTAAACGCAAGTTTTGGCCGAGAAAAGCACATTTTGGGTGTCCAAAACACTGTTTTGCTGGAAAAAAAAACTTTTTAGCCCAAAAAACTGAAAAATGGCCATTTTGGCTCTCAAAACCAGGTTTTTCGCTTACGGCGTGACCTGTTTGTTAAAACCCCCACTTTTTGCTCATGATAATACCTCTTGAGATAAAAACACGACGTTTTGGCGAAAACAAATTCGGTTTTCGCTGAGTAAAGGTGCTTTTTGGTCAAAAAAGCTGTTTTTTGCTGAGAAAATTGGAAATTTGCTGAGAATTTTCTTTTGCTCAAAACACGACGTTTTCACTGCTAAACGCAAGTTTTGGCCGAGAAAAGCACATTTTGGGTGTCCAAAACACTGTTTTGCTGGAAAAAAAAACTTTTTAGCCCAAAAAACTGAAAAATGGCCATTTTGGCTCTCAAAACCAGGTTTTTCGCTTACGGCGTGACCTGTTTGCTGAAACCCCCACTTTTTGCTCATGATAATACCTCTTGAGATAAAAACACGACGTTTTGGCGAAAAACAATTCGGTTTTGGCTGAGTAAAGGTGCTTTTTGGTCAAAAAAGCTGTTTTTTGCTGAGAAAATTGGAAATTTGCTGAGAATTTTCTTTTGCTCAAAACACGACGTTTTCACTGCTAAACGCAAGTTTTGGCCGAGAAAAGCACATTTTGGGTGTCCAAAACACTGTTTTGCTGGAAAAAAAAACTTTTTAGCCCAAAAAACTGAAAAATGGCCATTTTGGCTCTCAAAACCAGGTTTTTCGCTTACGGCGTGACCTGTTTGCTGAAACCCCCACTTTTTGCTCATGATAATACCTCTTGAGATAAAAACACGACGTTTTGGCGAAAAAAAATTCGGTTTTCGCTGAGTAAAGGTGCTTTTTGGTCAAAAAAGCTGTTTTTTGCTGAGAAAATTGGAAATTTGCTGAGAATTTTCTTTTGCTCAAAACACGACGTTTTCACTGCTAAACGCAAGTTTTGGCCGAGAAAAGCACAATTTGGGTGTCCAAAACACTGTTTTGCTGGAAAAAAAAACTTTTTAGCCCAAAAAACTGAAAAATGGCCATTTTGGCTCTCAAAACCAGGTTTTTCGCTTACGGCGTGACCTGTTTGCTGAAACCCCCACTTTTTGCTCATGATAATACCTCTTGAGATAAAAACACGACGTTTTGGCGAAAAAAAATTCGGTTTTCGCTGAGTAAAGGTGCTTTTTGGTCAAAAAAGCTGTTTTTTGCTGAGAAAATTGGAAATTTGCTGAGAATTTTCTTTTGCTCAAAACACGACGTTTTCACTGCTAAACGCAAGTTTTCGCCGAGAAAAGCACAATTTGGGTGTCCAAAACACTGTTTTGCTGGAAAAAAAAACTTTTTAGCCCAAAAAACTGAAAAATGGCCATTTTGGCTCTCAAAACCAGGTTTTTCGCTTACGGCGTGACCTGTTTGCTGAAACCCCCACTTTTTGCTCATGATAATACCTCTTGAGATAAAAACACGACGTTTTGGCGAAAAAAAATGGGGTTTTGGCTGAGTAAAGGTGCTTTTTGGTCGAAAAAGCTGTTTTTTGCTGAGAAAATTGGAAATTTGCTGAGAATTTTCTTTTGCTCAAAACACGACGTTTTCACTGCTAAACGCAAGTTTTGGCCGAGAAAAGCACATTTTGGGTGTCCAAAACACTGTTTTGCTGGAAAAAAAAACTTTTAGCCCAAAAAACTGAAAAATGGCCATTTCTGCTCTCAAAACCAGGTTTTTCGCTTACGGCGTGACCTGTTTGCTGAAACCCCCACTTTTTGCTCATGATAATACCTCTTGAGATAAAAACACGACGTTTTGGCGAAAAAAAATTCGGTTTTGGCTGAGTAAAGGTGCTTTTTGGTCAAAAAAGCTGTTTTTTGCTGAGAAAATTGGAAATTTGCTGAGAATTTTCTTTTGCTCAAAACACGACGTTTTCACTGCTAAACGCAAGTTTTGGCCGAGAAAAGCACATTTTGGGTGTCCAAAACACTGTTTTGCTGGGAAAAAAAACTTTTATCCCAAAAAACTGAAAAATGGCCATTTTGGCTCTCAAAACCAGGTTTTTCGCTTACGGCGTGACCTGTTTGCTGAAACCCCCACTTTTTGCTCATGATAATACCTCTTGAGATAAAAACACGACGTTTTGGCGAAAAAAAATTCGGTTTTGGCTGAGTAAAGGTGCTTTTTGGTCAAAAAAGCTGTTTTTTGCTGAGAAAATTGGAAATTTGCTGAGAATTTTCTTTTGCTCAAAACACGACGTTTTCACTGCTAAACGCAAGTTTTGGCCGAGAAAAGCACATTTTGGGTGTCCAAAACACTGTTTTGCTGGAAAAAAAAACTTTTTAGCCCAAAAAACTGAAAAATGGCCATTTTGGCTCTCAAAACCAGGTTTTTCGCTTACGGCGTGACCTGTTTGCTGAAACCCCCACTTTTTGCTCATGATAATACCTCTTGAGATAAAAACACGACGTTTTGGCGAAAAAAAATTCGGTTTTGGCTGAGTAAAGGTGCTTTTTGGTCAAAAAAGCTGTTTTTTGCTGAGAAAATTTGAAATTTGCTGAGAATTTTCTTTTGCCCAAAACACGACGTTTTCACTGCTTAACGCAAGTTTTGGCCGAGAAAAGCACATTTTGGGTGTCCAAAACACTGTTTTGCTGGGAAAAAAAACTTTTTAGCCCAAAAAACTGAAAAATGGCCATTTTGGCTCTCAAAACCAGGTTTTTCGCTGACGGCGTCACCTGTTTGCTGAAACCCCCACTTTTTGCTCATGAAAATACCTCTTGAGATAAAAACACGACTTTTTGACAAAAAAAAATGGGGTTTTGGCTGAGTAAAGGTGCTTTTTGGTCAAAAAAACTGCTTTTTGCTGAGAAAATTGGAAATTTGCTGAGAATTTTCTTTTGCTCAAAACACGACGTTTTCACTGCTAAACGCAAGTTTTGGCCGAGAAAAGCACATTTTGGGTGTCCAAAACACTGTTTTGCTGGGAAAAAAAACTTTTTAGCCCAAAAAACTGAAAAATGGCCATTTTGGCTCTCAAAACCAGGTTTTTCGCTGACGGCGTGACCTGTTTGCTGAAACTCCCACTTTTTGCTCATGATAATACCTCTTCAGATAAAAACACGACTTTTTGGCGAAAAAAATGGGGTTTTGGCTGAGTAAAGGTGCTTTTTGGTCAAAAAAACTGCTTTTTGATGAGAAAATTTGAAATTGGCTGAGAATTTTCTTTTCCTCAAAACACGACGTTTTCACTGCTAAACGCAAGTTTGGGCCGAGAAAAGCACATTTTGGGTGTCCAAAACACTGTTTTGCTGGAAAAAAAAACTTTTTAGCCCAAAAAACTGAAAAATGGCCATTTTGGCTCTCAAAACCAGGTTTTTCGCTGACGGCGTGACCTGTTTGCTGAAACCCCCACTTTTTGCTCATGAAAATACCTCTTGAGATAAAAACACGACTTTTTGGCAAAAAAAAATGGGGTTTTGGCTGAGTAAAGGTGCTTTTTGGTCAAAAAAACTGCTTTTTGCTGAGAAAATTGGAAATTTGCTGAGAATTTTCTTTTGCTCAAAACACGACGTTTTCACTGCTAAACGCAAGTTTTGGCCGAGAAAAGCACATTTTGGGTGTCCAAAACACTGTTTTGCTGGGAAAAAAAACTTTTTAGCCCAAAAAACTGAAAAATGGCCATTTTGGCTCTCAAAACCAGGTTTTTCGCTGACGGCGTGACCTGTTTGCTGAAACTCCCACTTTTTGCTCATGATAATACCTCTTGAGATAAAAACACGACGTTTTGGCGAAATAAAGTTCGGTTTTGGCTGAGTAAAGGTGCTTTTTGGTCAAAAAAGCTGTTTTTTGCTGAGAAAATTTGAAATTTGCTGAGAATTTTCTTTTGCTCAAAACACGACGTTTTCACTGCTAAACGCAAGTTTTGGCCGAGAAAAGCACATTTTGGGTGTCCAAAACACTGTTTTGCTGGAAAAAAAAACTTTTTAGCCCAAAAAACTGAAAAATGGCCATTTTGGCTCTCAAAACCAGGTTTTTCGCTTACGGCGTGACCTGTTTGCTGAAACCCCCACTTTTTGCTCATGATAATACCTCTTGAGATAAAAACACGACTTTTTGGCGAAAAAAATGGGGTTTTGGCTGAGTAAAGGTGCTTTTTGGTCAAAAAAGCTGTTTTTTGCTGAGAAAATTGGAAATTTGCTGAGAATTTTCTTTTGCTCAAAACACGACGTTTTCACTGCTAAACGCAAGTTTGGGCCGAGAAATGCACATTTTGGGTGTCCAAAACACTGTTTTGCTAAAAAAAAAAAGCTTTTTAGCCCAAAAAACTGAAAAATGGCCATTTTGGCTCTCAAAACCAGGTTTTTCGCTGACGGCGTCACCTGGTTGCTGAAACCCCCTCTTTTTGCTCATGAAAATACCTCATGAGATAAAAACACGACTTTTTGGCAAAAAAAATTGGGTTTGGGCTGAGAAAAGGAGCTTTTTGGTCAAAAATACTGTTTTTTGCTGAGAAAATTTGAAATTTTGCTGAGAATTTTCTTTTGCTCAAAACAGGACGTTTAACATACATACATACATACATACATAGTTTTTTTAAACACGGTAAATCATAAGTAAAATATATGTACAATAATAAAATTATAATATATAAAGTGATACATATATACGTAAAATCAAATTCGTCTACGGTTTTACAAGATTGCCGTTCTGAAATTCAATGCCATTATTCCATAAAGATTTTGTCAAGCTCGTTTTTAAAATGTTTTATGGATTTCGATTTCTTTGCGCTTTGTGGTAAGTCGTTCCATAAGATAGCTCCACTATAGCTGAAGCTGCGCTTTAGATAATCGGTGCGAGGCTTGGGTATAGCAAGTTTCATATCTAGATCTCTAAGGTCATAACTTGTGCTATAATGGTCAAAGATAGTACATAAGTACTGGGTGGCTTGACCATTTAAGCACTTAAACATTACCAACGCTTTTTGTTTCTTGCGTCTCACTGAGAGTTTGTCCCAGCCTAAAGAATCAAGAAGCGTACAGGATCGAAATTCGTAACTAGCTTTCATGATGACCCTAGCCGCACGATTTTGCAGCTTTTGTAGTTTGTCGCATAATTGGCCACATAACCCATCCCATACAGTACTACAATAATCAAAATGGGGGCGAATTAGAGCATTGTAGATCTGTACAGCAGTAGAGTGAGGGATAAAAGGTCTGACTCTTTTTAGAGCCCCAATAGCTGAGGATACTTTCTTACGTAGCTCTTCAACGTGAGCAGACCAAGATAGTCGATCATCAATAGTAAGGCCCAGCGACTTCACATTATTAACCTTCTTAATTAACTTATTATCGATATTAATATTAATTTCATTATTTGCCTCTGCATTTAGCTTTTGCCAAGAGCCTATGATCATAAATTCAGTTTTCGTTATATTAAGGCTTAGTTTATTTGCTTTGAGCCAACAATTAAGATTGTTAAGCTCAAAATTAATCGAAATCTCAAGATCCGTCACTCTACTACCATATATACTAATGCTTGTGTCATCTGCAAACAACTTTGTAGTGGCTATGGCAAGACTGTTTGGTAAGTCATTAATATATATCAAAAAGAGTAAAGGACCGAGAATACTTCCTTGTGGAATCCCGCAACTTACGATGTTTGCATCAGACAAAGACCTATTAACCAAACACTTTTGACTACGATTTGTTAAATAAGAACAAAACCAATCGATAGAGTTTTGATTCAATCCATAATACTCCAATTTCAGTAGCAAGATGGAATGGTCGATGGTGTCGAAGGCCTTTTTTAAATCGATAAATACTACGCCGTTTAGGAGGCCTTTGTCAATATTAATCGACCAGTCGTTAGTAGCTTCAAGTAAGGCCGTAAGAGTACTATGGAGGGAACAAAATCCCGACTGGCAATTTGTTAAAAGTTCGTTATCATTTAAATAAGTATAGAGTTGGTCATAGACGATCTTTTCAAAAAATTTCGAAACTATGGGAATGACTGAAATAGGGCGGTAGTTGTTGAGATCAGATTTTGAGCCCTTTTTAAAGACAGGTGTTACCCTCGCCCGCTTCCATTCATCAGGAAACTCGCCGGTGATAACGGATTTGTTGAAGATGGAAGCAAGCGAGGGCCCAACTATGTCTGCAGCAATTTTCAATAATTTAGATGGTATGTTATCTAATCCAGTAGCCTTTTTCTCATCAATTTGACGTAACAGCTTGCACACCCTATCAGCATCTTCAGTAGTTTCTAGAGAAAAAGTCTTTGCTGACCGCCTAAGATAGAATTCGGGTTTAATGTTTGTTGTAGGAATGTCACTTGCAAGAGCTGTACCAACACTTGTGAAGTGATGGTTAAAAGCTTCGGCCATTTCTGGGGCAGAATTAATTACTAAGTCATCGTCACATTTGATTTCAGTTATATTACGGCGAGATTTGCTGCAGTTGCGTGAAGTTACTTCGTTAATAAGACTCCAAGTTTTCCTCGAATCCTTTTGGAATTTTGTAAAATTGTCCGTGAAATACTGCTTTTTAGCCTGCTTAATTGCATTGTTGACTTGGTTTCTCGCACGCTTATATAACTGCCAATCAATATCGTCATTACTATAAACTGACTTCTTTTTGAGATAATTACGTTTATGGATCTTATCTAATAATTCCTTAGTAATCCAGGGGGACTTTTTTTTCCTTGTTTTCTTTTTGCTCAACGGAGCGTGCATCTATTACTTCAATAAACAAATTGTGCCAGACATTCCACATATCATTGGGATTTTCATGGCTATAAACTGTGTCCCATGGTTGGTTGGCTATGTCAGACAAAAAAGCATCTTTATCAAAATTCCTATAAAGACGCGTTTCCACTATTCGAGAGCCAGTTTTTTCATAACGTGTCTTACGTGTCATAAAGACAAGCGAATGGTCACTGATTGCGATATGTTGAACTCCTGGATTGATGATTTTGCCAGGAGAGTTTGTTATGCATAGGTCAATTAATGTTCGTGAGTTTGGGGTTACCCTTGTCGGTTCAGTGATCAATTGGCTTAAACCGTAAATATCGAGTATACTAGTTACCTTGACAGCGATTGGACTGTTTTTGCCCTCTAACAGATCACAGTTCAAATCCCCAAGTAAAAAAAGGTCTTTACTCTCGGCATCAATTTTGTCAATAAGATCTTCAAAACTATGAAAAATATCCGAAGGAGCACTAGGGGCTTTGTACCATGTTCCAACAAGAAATGGTTTAGAATTTGGATTGGTAATTTCAACAAAAATACATTCAAGTTGGTCCACGCACAAGTCGTGGCGAATGTGATAGTTAAGGTTTTGACGTAAAAATATACAAACTCCACACCGTTCCTTCCATTTGTTTTACAATCTCTTCGCACAAGTTCAAACCCCTTTAAATGAATTTCGTCATCTTTGATACTAGCATCTAATTTGGATTCATTAACTGACAGTAAATCAATATTAGAATTATCCATAAAAGCTTTAAGGTCATCAATGTGTGCGATTAAACTATTAATATTAAGCGAAGCCATTATTAGACCACGTCCTGTTACATTACTATCTAAAAACTTATCACGCGATAGAGGTGGTTCGCGTTGCAAATGCAAGGCATTGGATTCCCCAACGGCAATAATCTAATCTCCCCTAATATACTTAGTAAAGGTATGTGCGAGTTGCCAAGTTCCCTTCGAGTTAAGGTGGAGACCGCTACAGTTTAGGTGCTCAGTGGTGATAAGGCTGTGATCGATAAAGGACCATCCGTTCTGGTTGCAGTATTGTCTTAGGACTTTGTTAACTTGACTAACTTTCTTGGACAGGATATCATCGTCAGATCTGGTGATAAGACCAGATATAGCAATCTCGGTCTCAGAATTTGCTGCCTCAGTTGCAAGTTGAACAATTTGCTCTGCACAAGATTTTTCAGAAGTGCAAGACTTGAGGTCATTTGTTCCCACATGCACCATAACCAGGTCGGGTTTCTTTCTCAGTATAGGCTTTATGTGGTCGCCCATGTCTTGAATCGAGCATTAAGGGAAAGTAGATATTTTGACATTGGCGTGCTTGGACATCTTGTGTCCTTGAAGGTGCTTTACCATAGAGTCTCCTGCTATCCATACTTCCCTTTTCTTGTTGGAATCTGTATTAGCTTTGGTCTTCTTAGCAGGAGCACTCGTTGAGCGATCTTTAATGGCTGATGTGTTGCGTGAATTGCTGGGCCGTTCATATTGGCTGTCCTTTGTGTTGGCTTGGTCAGCTGGCTTACTGGGGGCCACCCTAGGGACGTTTTCTTTAAGCGGTTTATGCTCCGTTGAGTGTATAACCTCGTGAAATGCAAGGTCCTTAATGAGGATTTGAGTTACTTTCAATAGTGAATTCTTTTCATCTTCGGCTTGTTTTAACTCAATTTCCATTTTGGCTAATTTAATATTCAAGGAGCTGACTTCTTCCTCTAAAATTCGATTCTCCTGTAGTAAATTCTCGTTGAAAGAACTGCTAAAAGCACATTTTGGGCGAGAAAAGCACATTTTGGGTGACCAAAACACTGTTTTGCTGAAAAAAAAAAAGCTTTTTGGCCCCAAAAACTGAAAAATGGCCATTTTGGCTCTCAAAACGACGTTTTTCGCTGACGGCGTGACTTGTTTCCTTAACCCCCCCCCCCCCCCCCCCCCTTTTTGCTCATGAAAATACCTCATGAGATAAAAACACGACTTTTTGGCAAAAAAATGGGGTTTTGGCTGAGAAAAGGTGCTTTTTGGTCGAAAAAACTGTTTTTTGCTGAGAAAATTGGAATTTTGCTGAGAATTTTCTTTCGCTCAAAACACGACGTTTTCACTGCTAAACGCACATTTTGGGCGAGAAAAGCACATTTTGGGTGACCAAAACACTGTTTTGCTGAAAAAAAAGCTTTTTGGCCCCAAAAACTGAAAAATGGCCATTTTGGCTCTCAAAACGACGTTTTTCTCTGACGGCGTGACTTGTTTGCTAAAACCCCCACTTTTTGCTCATGAAAATACCTCTTGAGATAAAACCACGACTTTTTGGCGAAAAAAAAAGGGTTTTGGCTGAGAAAAGGTGCTTTTTGGTCAAAAAAGGTGTTTTTTGCTACAAGATTGCTGATTGATAACATGAACAAGTGCTTCATTGTCAGTAAAAAATATGTTATTGTTTGACATGTGCTGTCCCCACAGGTAAAGACTTAAAACGATTGGATAAAACTCAAGAATGGCAATGTTACGATGAGCCCAGCCATCTGGCCATTCACCATAGCACCAGTGTTGGCCAAAAAATAAACCAAAATCTAAGGCACCTGAGACATCGGTATAAAGATAGAGTGTTTGAAGAAAACCAACCATCTTCCAAAAAAAATGATGTCCCATTGAACTCAGATAAAAAAGAAAGCCAAAGATTGAGGTCTTCTTTCACCTCGCGATTGAGACGAATATAATGGTTAGGGGATTTTACTCCTAAAGTCAGATCAATAAAGTGGCGTAGAAATGCGCGACCGGGTTGGATGACTGAACATGCAAAATTCAAAAGGCCTGTAAGTGACTGAATTTCTCTCAAAGTAACTTTCTTACGCCGCTGAAAATCCGAAATGAGGGAAACACACTTGTCAATTTTTTCACGAGGCAAGCGTGCCTGTAGCAACAAAATATCAAGTTCAATGCCCACAAATGATAATGTGGTTGATGGACCACAGGTTTTTTCTGGTGCTATGGGAATACCCAGCTATGAACAGAGGTCCAAAAAAAGTTAAGCTGACTCTGACAAAAGGCCTGGTTAGGGGCCACTAATAAAATTTATCAAGTGAGAGCCAAAATGGCCTTTTTCAGGTTTTTGGGCCAAAAAGCTTTTTTTTCCCCAAAAACACTGTTTTTGTCACCCAAAATGTGCTTTTCTCGCCCAAAATGTGCTTTTAGCAGTAAAAACGGTGTGTTTTGAGCAAAACAAAATTCTAAGCAAAATTCAAATTTTCTCAGCAAAAAACACGCTTTTTTGACCAAAGAGCATCTTTTCTCAGCCAAAACCCAATTTTTTTTCGCCAAAAAGTCGTCTTTTTATCTCATGAGGTATTTTCAGGAGCAAAAATGTTGTTGTGTGTGCAAAAAAGTCATCCCGTCAGCGAAAAACGTCGTTTTGAGAGCCAAAATGGCCTTTTTCAGTTTTTTGGGCCAAAAAACTTTTTTTTTCAAGCAAAACAGTGTTTTTGTCACCCAAAATGTGCTTTTAGCAGTAAAAACGGTGTGTTTTGAGCAAAACAAAATTCTAAGCAAAATTCAAATTTTCTCAGCAAAAAACACGCTTTTTTGACCAAAGAGCATCTTTTCTCAGCCAAAACCCAATTTTTTTTTCGCCAAAAAGTCGTCTTTTTATCTCATGAGGCATTTTCAGGAGCAAAAATGTTGTTGTGTGTGCAAAAAAGTCATCCCGTCAGCGAAAAACGTCGTTTTGAGAGCCAAAATGGCCTTTTTCAGTTTGTTGGGCTAAAAAGCTTTTTTCCCCAAAAAAACACTGTTTTTGTCACCCAAAATGTGCTTTTCTCGCCCAAAATGTGCTTTTAGCTGTGAAAACGGCGTGTTTTGAGCAAAAGAAAATTCTAAGAAAAATTCAAATTTTCTCAGCAAAAAACACCTTTTTTGACCAAAAACACTTTTTCTAATCCAAATTCCAAAACCGAATTTTTTTTCGCCAAAACGTCGTGTTTTTATCTCAAGAGGTATTATCATGAGCAAAAAGTGGGGGTTTCAGCAAACAGGTCACGCCGTAAGCGAAAAACCTGGTTTTGAGAGCCAAAATGGCCATTTTTCAGTTTTTTGGGCTAAAAAGTTTTTTTTTCCAGCCAAACAGTGTTTTGGACACCCAAAATGTGCTTTTCTCGGCCAAAACTTGCGTTTAGCAGTGAAAACGTCGTGTTTTGAGCAAAAGAAAATTCTCAGCAAATTTCCAATTTTCTCAGCAAAAAACAGCTTTTTTGACCAAAAAGCACCTTTACTCAGCGAAAACCGAATTTTTTTTCGCCAAAACGTCGTGTTTTTATCTCAAGAGGTATTATCATGAGCAAAAAGTGGGGGTTTCAGCAAACAGGTCACGCCGTAAGCGAAAAACCTGGTTTTGAGAGCCAAAATGGCCATTTTTCAGTTTTTTTGGGCTAAAAAGTTTTTTTTTCCAGCAAAACAGTGTTTTGGACACCCAAAATGTGCTTTTCTCGGCCAAAACTTGCGTTTAGCAGTGAAAACGTCGTGTTTTGAGCAAAAGAAAATTCTCAGCAAATTTCAAATTTTCTCAGCAAAAAACACCTTTTTTGACCAAAAACACTTTTTCTAATCCAAATTCCAATTTTTTTTCGCGGAAAAGTCGTCTTTTCATCTCATGAGGTATTTTCAGGAGCAAAAATGTGGTTGTCTGAGCAAAAAAGTCATCCCGTCAGCGAAAAACGTTGTTTTGAGAGCCAAAATGGCCTTTTTCAGTTTTTTGGGCCAAAATAATTTTTTTCCCAAAAAAACACTGTTTTTGTCACTGAAAATGTGCTTTTCTCGCCAAATGTGTGCTTTTAGCAGTGAAAACGTCGTGTTTTTAGCGAAAGAAAATTCTCAGCAAAAGACAAATTTTCACAGGAAAAAACACCTTTCTTGACCAAAAAGCAGGTTTTCTCATCCAAATCCCAATTTTTTTTCGCCAAAAAGTCGTCTTTTTATCTCATGAGGTATTTTTAGGAGCAAAAATGTTGTGGTCTGCGCAAAAAAGTGATCCTGTCAGCGAAAAACGTCGTTTTGAGAGCCAAAATGGCGTTTTTCATTTTTTTAATCCAAAAAGCTTTTTTTTTTCCCAAAAGCAATGTTTTTGTCACTCAAAATGTGCTTTTCTCGCCCAAAATGTGCTTTTAGCAGTGAGAACGGCGTGTTTTGAGCGAAAGAAAATTCTCAGCAAAATTCAAATTTTCTTAGCAAAAAAAAACCTTTTTTGACCAAAAAGCACCTTTTCTCAGCCAAAACGCAATTTTTTTTCGTTAAAAGTCGTCTTTTTATCTCATGAGGTATTTTCAGGAGCAAAAATGTGGTTGTCTGAGCAAAAAAGTCATCATGCAGTGAAAAACGTCGTTTTGAGAGCCAAAATGGCCTTTTTCAGTTTTTTGAGCCAAAAAGCTTTTTTCTCAAAAAAAAACACTGTTTTTGTCACTCAAAAAGTGCTTTTCTCGCCCAAAATGTGCTTTTAGCAGTAAGAACGGCGTGTTTTGAGGAAAAGAAAATTCTCAGCAAAATTCAAATTTTCTCAGCAAAAAAAACCCCTTTTTTGACCAAAAACCACATTTTCTCAGCCAAAACCCAACTTTTTTTCGTTAAAAATTCGTCTTTTTATCTTATGAGGTATTTTCAGGAGCAAAAATGTGGTTGTCTGAGCAAAAAAGTCATCATGCAGTGAAAAACGTCGTTTTGAGAGCCAAAATGGCCTTTTTCAGTTTTTTGAGCCAAAAAGCTTTTTTTTCAAAAAAAAACACTGTTTTTGTCACCCAAAACGTGCTTTTCTCGCCCAAAATGTGCATTTAGCAGTGAAAACGGCGTGTTTTGAGGAAAAGAAAATTCTCAGAAAAATTCAAATTTTCTCAGCAAAAAAACAGTTTTTTTCACCAAAAAGCACCTTTTCTCAGCCAAAACCCAATTTCTGTTCGCCAAAAAGTGGTCTTTTTATCTCATGAGGTATTTTCAGTAGCAAAAATGTGGTTGTCATAGGAAAAAGTCATTCCGTCAACGAAAAACGTCGTTTTGAGAGCCAAACTGGCCTTTTTCATTTTTTTTGACCAAAAAGCACCTTTTCTCAGCCAAAACCTAATTTTTTTTCGCCAAAAAGTCGTGTTCTTATCTCATGAGGTATTTTCATGAGCAGAAATGTGGTTGTCTGAGCAAAAAAGTCATCCCGTCAGCGAAAAACGTTGTTTTGAGAGCCAAAATGGCCTTTTTCAGTTTTTTGGGCCAAAATAATTTTTTTCCCAAAAAAACACTGTTTTTGTCACCCAAAATGTGCTTTTAGCAGTGAAATCGGCGTGTTTATAACAAAAGAAAATTCTCAGCAAAATTCAAATGTTCTCAGCAAAAAACACCTTTTGTTCTGCTAGAAATGTGCATTAGTTTTCACGTGCGCGTTTAAATGTTAAGCCAAGTTACATTACCGCTATTGTCAATCTTAAGTACCAGGCATTACGTAATACCTAAGTAAGATATATGAGATACGCAACATAATATAATCATTTTTCACTAGACGCTATAACTTAGGATATATGCGCTACTGGGTAAGTTTTCGTTTCATGTATTTGTACTTTTGTTCGTTTTGTTTATAATTTAAGTATCCTAAGTAGACTTTTTTGTATCTTCATCTGTTAATAGATTTCGGACCGTGTATACCATTATGAAAAGCAATAAATGCATGTTGTTTCAGAAACCGTAGCCGCTACGTTAGTGTTTGGTGTAACATTCGAAATCCAGGTACGTCCTGAAACAGTTGGCTAGAGAATGGCCGAGGACGCCAAAAACCAGAGACGAGCAACGAAAGGCAGATTTACGAGAAAGTTAAACAAAGTCAAGAAATCTATCGACGAGGACCGTGGTGTTGAAATAGTTAAGAGAAACTACGACGAACTGGTTGAAGCTTGGAGGACCGTTGAGTTAAAACATGATATCTATACCACGTTTCTAACAGATAAAGAATTAGAAACCGATGACACGTGGATTCTGGAGTTACAAGATTTGTTTAGTGATGCTATGACACGCCAGATTTAGTGTAAGAAAGATAAAACGTCCACCGAGAATGAAGCCAAGGCAGAAGAAGAACAAAAGCAAGCGGTTTATAAAGAGCAAGAGAAAACACGAAGAATAATAGAACAAGCTTTTGTGAGAAGAAGAAGTGCCGAAGTAATCTTTGAACAAGTTTTAAACGTTATAGATCCGTCAACGCCCACGACTCTTAAGAAAGCCAAAAGGGAATTGGATACAGCCTTTGCCGATTGTAAGATAGCAAACAGTGCGTTAATGAATTTGTTAAGCCAGGACAACGCTGACAAAGAAATCGGTTGGATTATCGCTATGAAGAAACTCTACGATCAAGCTACTGGTGAAGTCGAAACAAATTTGTCAGAAGAGTTCAGTCTTCAGGAGACCGCCAAGATGAATAATCTACGTTTGGAAAAGATAAAGATGCCAAGATTTGAAGGAGAATTGAGAGAATATCCAAGATTAAGAACGGACTTCCAAAAACAAGTTATGCCAAGCCTATCAGCGGAAACTGCCCCGTATACTCTTCGATCTTTGTGATCCAGCCAAAACAGTAGATGCAATAATCGACTCAATCCGAAAAGTTAGACCAATAAGAGACGGAGAGAACAAAAGACTGATCGAGTTCATTGATGCGATTGAAGACGGCTATCGAGATCTTAAGAGACTTGGACTTGAAGTTGAAATTACGACCACCAGCTCAGTTAGCATAATTGAAAAGAAGTTGCCAGCTTCAATAAGGAAAGACTGGGCCAAGTTAGTGACTGACAATGATGCTAAAGTTGATAAAGCCAACAAGTTTCCAACTCTGTTAAAGTTCCTACTTAGTCAGAAAAGAGCAATTGAATATGACTCAACTGATCTGCGCCTGAGTACCACGTCATTCAAGTCAGCAGCACATCATGTGACGACTCAAGAACAAACCACTTACAAGCCCGCAGTTAAGCAGCAGAACTCAAGCATGGAACGTAGGACCTTACGCAAATGTTTAATACACGAGAATTCAGACCATTGGACTGACCATTGTCAAGAGATTACTAGATAAAAGACCTGCGGATTGGAAAATACTACCAAATGAATGTTTAAGTAAGTATGGCGGACTTTTCTTGCTCACATGCGATTTTGACATTAAGATGTTAAAAACAACCAGTATACCATCTTTCTATGAGAAAATTCTAAGATACCTTCAAGATTTCAACTCAAAAATTACTCCTAAACAAAATATTTTAAGAAACAGCATTTGGAATAACAAACAAATCAAAGTTGGTAACTTATCAGTTTTTTACAAATCCTGGTTTGATAGAGGCATTAAAGCTATTGATGACCTGTTAGATAGTGGAAATAACTTTTTAAGCTTCTTTGATTTTACGAGCAAATATAGCATTCATACTAATTTTCTCACCTATCAAGGGGTGATAAAGGCTGTCAAAAAGTTTTTAAAATCTAAACCTTCACCTGATACGGAGAAACTTTTTTGGGATATAACCAAAATGGATGCAAAAGACATAAGACAGATTTTTACGAGTAGAGATTTTCAAGGGCCTACCAATCAATCTATGATTCTTCAGGCGGGTATCAACCCTTCCGAATTGAGTGTAGTATATTCACTCCCTTTCATTGTGACTAAAGAAATTAAACTCTCAATGTTTCAGTTCAAAATTATTCATAACATACTTCCTTTAAAAAGTTACTTATTCAAAATTGGCGTTGCTGAAAATAATATTTGTCCTTTTTGTTTTGATCGTGAAAAACATACTTGTACACATTTTTTCTTTAAAAAAGCTCAATCTTTTTGGGACAAATTTAAAGCATGGTCGCTGGAAATCTCTTCTACTCCTAAGCTTGAGCTTGAAATTACTTCTGCTTTGATATTGTATGGCTATCTAACTAATGTCAAAAAAATTTTTTAATAAATCACTTAATTCTAATTGCAAAGCAGAATATGTTTAACGCGTTTATAAATGATGAATGTTACACTTTTCAGACGTTCCTTAATCATGCAACAACTAAATTTGATTTCGAAAAGAAAATAGTTTCATCAAAATCGAAACGCGATCAATTGTTATTTGAAAAAAAGTGGTCCCCTTTTACCAAATTTTTGAGCAAAAACACTTCAAAGACAGATTGAACAGTTTGAATTAATTAGTCTCTTCCCACGTCTTCACAGTGCAAAAATGTGTGTGCTTTCTGTTCTTATTGTCAGTTTTTCTTTTTTTTTGTTTTTGTTTTTTTTTCCTCTCATTTTGTCACTTCTTCTGCGTTTATGTGCGTGTGTTTGTGTCTACACATACAAACAACTAAAACAATAGAATCAATTTATAGAATAGTAAATGCAAATAAATATGTAAAGGATAGAAAAAAAATCACATGGAACAAAAAAATAATAATAATAATAATATATATATATATCAAAAAATCTAATAAGTTATAAATATAAGTTGTAAATAATCTGAACTGTATATTTATTGTTTTTATTGGAAAATGTATTGCATGTATCATGTATTTCTTCTAGGGTATCACACTTAGTGTGATACTCGATAAGTTGTAAATAAAAAATAAAAAAATAAAAAAATAAATATATATATATATATTTATTAGAAGAAAAAAAAAAAATTGGACTGATGAATGCCGTGCTTATCTAACGAAACCTATAAGTGAAAGAATTGAAGTCGTAAAGAAAAGGAAAGCATGTTGGTCTTGACTGAAAACGGGACATGTGTTCCGAGATCGTAAAAGAAAAAGAAATTGTGGGGAGAATGGATGTACAAGGAACCACAACAAGACTCTTCACAATTTGGAAGAAGATAAAAATCGGGACACCAAAGTACAAGAGAACAATAGTAATGACAACAAGATTAAAGAGGAAAAAATTCAAGATGGAAAGCAAGAATTTCGCACGTCAGCATGCGACAGTTTAACAGAAGACACGTGCCTGTTACAATTCCAAAAAATTAGAACACCCAAGGGATTTGTTAATGTCATGTGGGACAATGGCTCTTCGTTGTGCTTCATTACCAACAAGAAAGCCAAAGAACTGAAGTTAACTGGTAAGAAGGCGACATTGACGATAGTTCGTGTTGGAGGCAAAACCGAAATCTTAAATTCATGCAAGTATGAACTTCCTCTGATCGACACAGATGGACAAATAGTCAAGATTGAAGTCTTTGAAATAGAGAAGATAACGTCAGACATTCAAAGGATAGACATCGAAGGAATTATACCGCTATTTATAGACGTCAAGAGAATGGATATTGAGAGACCCGAAGGAGCCGTTGATGTGTTGATTGGCTATGAGTACGAGGGATTTCATCCAGTACCAGAACAGAAAATGGAACATTTACTTTTGTTAAAGAACCGTTTTGGTAGATGTCTGGGAGGTAATCACGCGATGATTAAAGACACCAAAGAGAAGCATGAGCTGCACGCGATTGGCGCTCATCGCGTAAGTTTGGTGACTCCTAAAGTAGAACTGGAAGATTTCTACAAGATTGAGAACTTGGGGATAGAGTGTAGTCCTAAATGTAGTGGCTGTAAATGTGGAAAATGCCCGCCTGGAGCTAAGAATTTCACACTTAAAGAAGAGAGAGAACTGAAAGTCATCGAAGATAATCTAAGCCTTGATAAAGAAGAAAACAAATGGGTGGCAAACTATCCGTGGATCCTAGATCCAGCTAATCTTCCAGACAACAAGAAAGCAGCCATGGGAATGTTAGTATCAACAGAAAGGAGATTAGTAAAGAATCCAAGTCACGCCAAGGTCTATCAAGAACAGATGGATGACATGGTTAACAGAGATGTTGCCAGAAAGTTAACTCCAGATGAAGTGAAAAACTATGATGGACCAGTTCACTACATATCGCACCATGAGGTTCTGCGACCAGATTCCAAATCAACTCCAGTAAGGATTGTATTTAACAGCAGTGCCAGTTATATGGGGCACGCATTGAATGATTACTGGGCAAAAGGTCCCGATCTTTTGAGCAATTTATTAGGAACACTCATCAGATTTAGAGAAGAAGCAACGGCCTTAACTGGGGACATAAAAAAAATGTACCATACAGTAAAGATAGGAATCAAAGACCAACACACTCATCGATTCTTGTGGAGAAACATGGATGATAAAAGGGAACCAGAGATTTATGTCATTAACAGAGTTTCCTTTGGAGATAAACCTGCAGCCACTATTGCAACAGTGGCCTTGAGAAAAACAGCCGAAATGGGAACGTCAGAATATCCTCAAGCTGCGAAAACAATCAAGGACAATACTTACATGGACGACATTGTTGACAGCGTTCCAAGTCCAAATATTGCCAACTCTCTTGCAAAGGACATAGAGAAATTGTTGGAAAAGGGAGGATTTCAAATTAAATACTGGACCTTTTCAAGTGAGTACAGTCAACACAACGATGCTGAACTCCTGCCCGCTGATCATGACAGTAGTAAAACAGAGAAGATTCTTGGAGTTGTATGGAGTCCAGCGAAAGATCCATTCTATTTCAAAGTACACTTAAATTTTTCACCCAAGAATAGAAAGCTAAGAACGGAGCCTGATTTGCGCCTAGAACAGATTCCAAAGAACATACCAGAACCGTTAACCAAGCGAATAATCTTATCTCAAGTTAATGGAATTTATGACCCCCTAGGACTAGCAGGGCCATTCACGGTTAGAGCAAAAATGATGATGAGACGACTTTGGCTTGTAGAGCCAAAACTCGAGTGGGACGAGCCAATACCAAACAAGATGAGGGCGAATTGGATAGACGTTTTCAAAGATCTGTTTGCCATGGAAAGAATTGCTTTCAGAAGATGTCTCAAGCCAGCCAATGCAGAAGGACAACCTTCTTTAGTAGTTTTCAACGATGGATCTGAAGACGCTTACGGCGCATGTGCGTATGCCAGATGGAAAACACCTGAGAACAATGAGTTTAACTGCAATCTCATTATGTCTAAGAATCGCTTGACACCCGTCAAGAAAATGTCGATTGATCGCATAGAATTGTGTGGTGCAGTACTGAACAAACGTTTAAAGACGTTCATAGAGAAGGAATCAAGATATCAATTTGCTGAATTCTATCACATAGTCGATTCTCAGATCGTGCAAGCAATGGTTCAAAAGGAGTCCTATGGATTTAATACGTTTGCCGGGACGCGAATAGGAGAAATCCGAGACAAAACGAATCCCGCCAACTGGTACTGGACGGATGGAAAACTGAACATCGCAGATTGTCTTACCCGTGGAAAAGCACCTGAGGAAATTGGTCCTGGAAGTGTATGGCAAAAGGGTCCAGACTTTTTAAAGTTACCGATAAACGAGTGGCCAGTAAGTCGAAAGCTCACGAGTAAAAGGCTACCAGAAACCACAAAACCCGTGATGGCAACCGCAAGCAAACCGATCGATTCTTTGGCGGCTAGAATCAACATCGACAGATATTCGTCATACCTGAAGTTGTTGAGAGTAACAGCTAGAGTTCTTGCTATCTACGATAGAAATAAAGATCAAAAAGTCAGTCTCAAGAATGTCGCCAAAGTGATATCACCTGAAGACATAAAGAAAGCAGAACAGTTCTGGATAAAAGACGCACAACTTTACCTAAGACAAAACGTCAAAGACAAGGGCTTGAAACGACTTTGCCCTAAGACAAACGAAGATGGAACAATAGTTGTGGGAGGAAGAACAGAAAGATGGGTACAAATGAGCTACAACGAAAGGAAGTTTTATTATTGCCTTACAAGCATCGTCTCTCCCCCCTCTATACGATGTATATTCACAATAAAGGTCATTATGGTGTAGCTACAGCAGTTGCCAAGGTCAGATCCCGATTCTGGATTATTGGACTTCACAAGTTAGCCAAGACAATAAAGTTCAATTGTGTAACCTGTAAGAAGTTAGACCGAAACACTGCCGAACAAGTCATGGGAAAGTTACCAAAAGAAAGACTGAAGCCTGCGCCAGCTTGGAGTGCTACTGTCGGGACCTCTTTGGGCCATTTAAAATCAAAGACGAAGTAAAGAAGAGATCGATTGGTAAGGCTTATGGAGTTATATTCAGCTGTTTGGCAACGAGAGCAGTGCACGTGGATTTGGCACCTGACTATAGTACACAGAAATTTTTGTTGGTCCTGAGACGACTTGTGGCACTTCGAGGATACCCTAAACAGCTGATATCAGACCAAGGTACGCAACTTGTTGCCGCGAATGCAGAGTTAAAAAGCGTTACCAAAGGATGGGAATGGGAAAAGCTCGCTGAATTCGAAGTTACTGAAGGAATGAAATGGAAATTTGTTCCCGCTGACGCCCCGTGGCAGAATGGTTTTACAGAATCCCTGATTAAATCAGTCAAGAAGGCATTGACGATCGCCATCGGAGACAAAGTGATGACGTTTTCAGAGCTGCAAACAGTCTGTTTTGAAGCGGCGAATTTGGTCAATTTGAGACCAAAAGGAAGACATCCAACTCTACCCGAAGAAGGAAGTTATCTTTGCCCTAACGATTTGTTATTAGGCAGATCAACCGCAAGAGTACCGAGTGGGCCATTCAAAGAAACAAGGGATGAAAGATATCGTTTTGAATTCGTTCAAAGTGTTGTAAATTCTTTTTGGAAAAGATAGACACAAAGTTTCTTTCCTAGTTTGTTGACTCGACAAAAATGGCACTCGTCGAGGCGCAACTTGGAGGTCGGTGACGTCGTTTTGATTCAAGACGCTAACATGGTTCGAGGAAATTGGAAACTTGGAAGAGTCTCGCAAGTCTACCCCGATGATGAAGGAAAAGTCCGCAAAGTAGATGTGCAGTACAAGACAACGAAATCTGAGAAGTCATCAGGATTTTACAGCGGACAAGGCTATACAACAGTACAACGTGCAGTACAAAGACTGGTAGTACTGATTCCAGCTGACAAGTCAGAAGAGAAGCAAGGCGTTTGATAAAGAATGGCAAAGAACAAAATGAACATTGAACACCGAACATTGAATATAACATTAGATTGGAAATTAAGAGAGGATACAATTATGAATATTAACAACTACAATTAGGGTATTAGTAATTACGTATACATAGTATTCATGCTAGGCGGGGAGTGTTCTGCTAGAAATTTGCATAGTTTTCACGTGCGCGTTTAAATGTTAAGCCAAGTTACATCACCGCTATTGTCAATATTAAGTACCAGGCATTACGTAATACCTAAATAAGATATATAAGATACGCAACATAATATAATCATTTTTCACTAGACGCTATAACTTAGGATATATGCGCTACTGGGTAAGTTTTCGTTTCATGTATTTGTACTTTTGTTCGTTTTGTTTATAATTTAAGTATCCTAAGTAGACTTTTTTGTATCTTCATATGTTAATAGATTTCGAACCGTGTATACCATTATGAAAAGCAATAAATGCATGTTGTTTCAGAAACCGTAGCCGCTACGTTAGCGTTTGATGAAACACTTTTTTTGACCAAAAAGCATTTTTTCTCAGCCAAAACCCAATTTTTTTTCGCCAAAAAGTCGTCTTTTTATCTCATGAGGTATTTTCAGGAGCAAAAATGTGGTTGTCTGATCAAAAATGTTATCCCGTCAGCGAAAAACGTCGTTTTAAGAGCAAAAATGGCATTTTTCAGTTTGTTGGGCCAAAAAGCTTTTTTTTCCCCAAAAACCCTGTTTTTCTCACCCAAAATCTGCTTTTCTCGCCGAAAATGTGCTTTTAGCAGTGAAAACGGCGTGTTTTGAGCCCAAAAAAAATATTTAAAAAGGCCATTTTGACTTTGACTTTGTAGCTGAGCAAACCACACTTTGCTCATGAAAATACCTCATGAGATAAAAACACGACTTTTTGTCGAAAAAAAAATGAGTTTTTGGCTGAGAAAATGTGCTTTTTGGTCAAAAAAGTTTTTTTTTGCTGAGAAAATTTGAATTTTGCTGAGAATTATCTTTTGCTCAAAACACGACGTTTTCACTGCTAAAAGCACATTTTAGCGAGAAAAGCACATTTGGGGTGACAAAAACACTGTTTTGTTGGGAAAAAAAAGCTTTTTAGCCCAAAAAACTGAAAAAAGGCCATTTTGGCTCTCAAAACGACGTTTTTCGCTGACGGGATGACTTTGTTGCTGAGAAAACCACATTTTTGCTCATGATAATACCTCATGAGATAAAAACACGACTTTTTGGCGAAAAAAAATGAGCTTTTGGCTGGGAAAAGGTGCTTTTTGGTCAAAAAAGGTGTTTTTTGCTGAGAAAATTTGAATTTTGCTGAGAATTTTCTTTTGCTCAAAACACGCCGTTTTCACTGCTAAAAGCACATTTTGGGCGAGAAAAGCACATTTTGGGTTACTGACGGGATGACTTTGTTTCTGAGAAAACCACACTTTTGCTCATCAAATTACCTCATGAGACAAAAACACGACTTTTTGGCGAAAAAAAATGAGCTTTTGGCTGAGAAAAGGTGCTTTTTGGACAAAAAAGGTGTTTTTTGCTGATAAAATTTGAATTTTAGTGAGAATTTTCTTTCGATCAAAACACGACGTTTTCACTGCTAAAAGCACATTTTGGGCGAGAAAAGCACATTTTGGGAGACAAAAACACTGTTTTGCTGAAAAAAAAGCTTTTTGGCCCAAAAAACTGAAAAAAGGCCATTTTGGCTCTCAAAACGACGTTTTTCGCTTACATGATGACTTTGTTGCTGAGAAAATCACATTTTTGCGCATGAAAATACCTCATGAGATAAAAACACGACTTTTTGGCGAAAAAAAAATTTTTTTTTCTGAGAAAATGTGCTTTTTGGTCAAAAAAGTTTTTTTTTGCTGAGAAAATTTGAATTTTGCTGAGAATTATCTTTTGCTCAAAACACGACGTTTTCACTGCTAAAAGCACATTTTAGCGAGAAAAGCACATTTGGGGAGACAAAAACACTGTTTTGTTGGAAAAAAAAGCTTTTTAGCCCAAAAAACTGAAAAAAGGCCATTTTGGCTCTCAAAACGACGTTTTTCGCTGACGGGATGACTTTGTTGCTGAGAAAACCACACTTTTGCTCATGAAAATACCTCATGAGATAAAAACACGACTTTTTGGCGAAAAAAAATGAGCTTTTGGCTAGGAAAAGGTGCTTTTTGGTCAAAAAAGGTGTTTTTTACTGAGAAAATTTGAATTTTGCTTAGAATTTTCTTTTGCTCAAAACACGCCGTTTTCACTGCTAAAAGCACATTTTGGGCGAGAAAAGCACATTTGGGATGACAAAAACACTGTTTTGTTGGGAAAAAAAGCTTTTTAGCCCAAAAAACTGAAAAAAGGCCATTTTGGCTCTCAAAACGACGTTTTTCGCTGACGGGATGACTTTGTTGCTGAGAAAACCACACTTTTGCTCATGATAATACCTCATGAGATAAAAACACGACTTTTTGGCGAAAAAAAATGAGCTTTTGGCTGGGAAAAGGTGCTTTTTGGTCAAAAAAGGTGTTTTTTACTGAGAAAATTTGAATTTTGCTGAGAATTTTCTTTTGCTCAAAACACGCCGTTTTCACTGCTAAAAGCACATTTTGGGCGAGAAAAGCACATTTGGGGTTACTAAAACACTGTTTTGCTTGAAAAAAAAAGCTTTTTGGCCCAAAAAACTGAAAAAGGCCATTTTGGCTCTCAAAACGACGTTTTTCGCTGACGGGATGACTTTGTTGCTGAGAAAGTCACATTTTTGCTCATGAAATTACCTCATGAGATAAAAACACGACTTTTTGGCGAACAAAAATGAGCCTTTGGCTGAGAAAAGGTGCTTTTTGTTTTTTTGCTGAGTACTGTATATTTGCTGCTTCCCGCACACATTCTTTAGATATTTCTTTAGCTTTCTTTAACCGCCCAAAACCGGTTAAAACCGCTTTTCCGGGAAATCATCGTATCTAAAGAAGAAATCCCCCAACAGTGCGGAAAAATCTAAGGAATCCTTACGTTTCTTCAAAATGGGTCAAAATGGGCCAATCCCACTTAAGAACCACTTTTCCTGGAATTCTTTCACCTAAAGAAAAAATCGAAAAATGTTTACATAAGCTAATAAAAACGCCCCAAAACAAATGAAGAGGAAGCAAAAACAAAAACGAAAACACCAAGGACCAAGCATCACCATCACCCTCAACCACCCCTCCCAACCCGGCAACTACGAACTATCCCCTTCATTTCCACCCACCTGCGTTTGCGAAAACACTTTTTCCACCAAGGGTAGTAAGAACACCCGCATGTCCAGAAAAGCATGCAAACGCTCTACGAACCAACAATCCCCACACGCCCCACACACCCCACAACCCGAAGGACCACACGCCCCACATACCCCACAACCCGAAGGAACACAATCCCCACACGCCCCACACGCCCCACAACCCGCCCAAGATGAGTCACATACCCCACAACCCCCACAAAAAGAACCCACACCACCCAAGAAGAGGGATTATTCCTATCTGGCAAACAGCCGCAAAAATAGGAAGTGTGTTATAGCCACGAACCTACTCACCGAAGAAAATACCTATTTTTACAGCATGTTTGCAACGCAAAAACATCTGGGAATAAATGCTGGTATTATCAAGGCGTGTTGTGATGGAAAAGGCTATGCGAAGACTGGGCGATCCAAGATTAATGGTCAACAATATGAGTTCGCTTATTTTAAGGAAGAGGAGCTACCTGTAGGGTATGTGATGACAAAGTCTAAGTGATATGAGATATCAAAGGAGACATGTTCTTTGATATCCTGTGGGGGTACGCGAGAAAAACGTTTAAGGAACATATGTAAGTATACTATTAAGAAATCTTCACGTCATGAGCGAAACAAACACTTCTATCATAACCACCATTAAGACTAGGATAGGATGGTTATTATCACACATCCCCACGTCAATTAGGGCACTTGTTGACATACACGTCGAGGAAGAAGAGCCAACGAAGCTCGCTCAAGTTACCGAACTCCTAGGAGCGATCCTTAGCAAACCGAGGCTAGTAGACACCCCAACGCCAGTACGATCACGAGGAATCAGACTACACGAGTCGTACAACAAATACCTCAAGAAACCCAAGCTTGTTGACCGCATGGACATCACATGTTCTTGGATACGTATGAGGAACGCGCCATGGAGGTCATACGTGCTTTCTTGAAAGATCAGGATGCGAGAAAGGTCATGCGAGTGAGTCTCGAGATGGGTTGTTGGTTCACGCGTAATAACAGGGAACGCAGCCACTTCTTTTGCGGACAAGAATGTCTCGTTGGAGATGAAAAAGACTTGTCAGGATTGTATGAGATGCTTATCCGAGACATCCCAATGGAAGTTGTGGGAATCAGGAAGAAGGGGTGGAAACTAGAGGAGGTGCTATCCCTTATATTCTCCTTTTTTTGCACACACCCACTCTCACCATTTGTCTCCTTATCAGAAGAAGGAAGGGACTATTACCACTTCATACGAAGAATAGAGATCCTACCACTACGTGGAGATCTTATAAAAAGGTTCATGAGAATAACATTCTCTCAATATGAGATGATGGTATCAATCGTTGATGAATTAGAGGAAGAATTATCAGCAGCCTCGATTGAGGATAGGGGAAGGTTTATGGAAGCGTATTATGAAGATTTATACCTCGAGATTTGTGATCTCTTGTTATCAGGGGTGGTCTTACCAAGTGTGCGACAAGAATATCCCCACATTTTCTCACGCTAACAAGCTCCACTACGTCGTGGAGACAAATCAAATAGGTCAAACGCCATCACTACCTAAACAACATCCAAGCTACCCCCAACTACTCCCATGATAATCACCGTTAAGTTCACATCATGTGCACTATCACCAGTAGGCTTAAGATACTCATTGGGTTTCTTAACTACGTCACGCTCTGGATTATTCTCCTCTCCATGAAGCAACTTTGCCTTGTTAAGTGTCTTATAAAGCAGCTTCTTCTTATTTTCCTCCCTCAATTCATGCTCTTTCTTAGTCTACTTATTAACAGCATTTGCCCCAAACTTCATCCAAGTATATGCTTTCCTAAGCTTATTATTATACCCCACCACGGATTCCTTATTTATGATAAGCCTACTTGGCATCAACCAACAACCAGGAGTTAATGCGTAATCCAACTGCGCATGTGCCTCATTAATAGCAGTCTGATACCTTTGGATTCCATTAGTAATGGTGTTCTCAATAATGCTGCTTTCAAAATGGACTAAGAAGACCTGCTGTGTTTCCTAGGAAGCACCACTTTCCTCCGTGTCATAAATAGGAACCAGCGTTCTCACTTGAGCCCCAAGGATGCAATACACAAAGGGTTCGATGCTACGATTAATCCTAACTATGTTCTTTAAACCTAACCCCTTTCCAGCAAAAAACGGTTTCCATGGTTGCTTCTCTAAGCTCTTTATGTAGTAGATAGAACCCCTCTCATTATCATTAGTAAACCACCAACCAGCGGGATATCCCATCCCACGCTTATAAATCCCGAGACCATTACGTTGCTATATGTACGTTTCCCCAAGACCATGAGCCGCCCCCTCCTTATTCCTAAAGTCTGGATCCACTAACCCAAACTCCTTCAAATTATTCCACGCATTCTCGTTGTATTTGTTATTCATCCTATTAAACACAGCCTCCTTGGGAAATTTTGGAATTTCAATCTTTTTTGTAGCAATGTTAAACAACTTGACGTCACTAAGATGTGGCCATTCCTTTAGGTCATCACAGGTAGGGATACTATGACTTGACACATTTAAAACATTGTCAACTGTCAACAGCTTGCCAATTTCTATCTTGTCAGCTCCATCTAAGCTTTGAACGGTCAGACTAGTCTCTTGGCCAATTTTTGGACTGTCTCTCTTCTCTTGAGTAGTAAGGAAAAATCTCTTTGCCTTTCCTTGAACTCCAACTTGAGATGCCAACTCTTTACTACAAAGTGACATATCAGATCCGTTGTCAAGGAGGGCATACGTACTTACAGACTTCTGTAGACCTTGAACTCTAACGGGAACTACTCTGAGACACACCTTTCCTCCTTTGATTGACACATTGTACGACTGTTTATTTTGAGACGTATCATCTTGACTTACGTTTGCCTCTGATTCAGCACTTTCGGCTTTGTTGACTTGGTCTACCTTTGTTTCTGCTTTGTGGGGGGGATGCAGCAATGTGTGATGTCGTCTCGTACAACCTTCTACTTCACAAGATTTTTTCTCCAGGCAACCCAATGCAATGTGTCCAGGTCTGAAGCAGTTGTTACACAGGTTCGATGCTCTCATGATCTTCACACGTTCCTCGAATGACATCTTGCTGAATTTCTGACATCCTTTTAGTGAGTGGGATTCGCCACACGCTTGACAGACGTTGCGTCTCGTAGCCGAATACTCACGATTATTGGATTGTTAACAGCTCTTGCCTTTGTCTTGACGAATTCAGCAATATGACGAATATTCAACTTCTGACCGGACTGATGAATATTGTCTGCTATTTCAATAAACCTCATTCGTAGATGATATGGCAATCTTTGCACGACTCTTCTCAAGTTATCTGCACTGTTTACTTCGTTGAGGTATCCAACAGACTCTAGAATATTCTGGCAATCTTTGAGCTCGTCAGAAAATTTCAACAATCCAGCACGATCATTGGTCTTCAGCACAGGTCCATTCGTTAGTTTGGTTACATACTTTGAAGCTTTGGTTTACGGGTGACCAAATCTTTCTTTCAGTATTTTTCGGGCTGCTTGGTACCCCAGTAACGGATCCATCACTGCACAGCACTTAATGGTCTTTCTGGCTTCTCCTGAAGTATATTGAAGTAGATACCTCAGCTTCTCACTCTCGTCGTTTACGTTACGCTCGATATTGTTCTCAAAGGATCTGATAAAACTCCAGTACTCAAGCGGGTCTCCATCAAATGTCGGAAGATCTGGCTTTGGCAATGCAAATCCTTGTCTAATCGTAGAGGCCAGTTTATCAAATATTTTTTCTGCTGCTGATCCTGTAGATAGCGAGCTTCTGTCTTCTTGATCGTTGATCTGCTCCCTTTTCGTTGGATACTGAAAGGGTGGGGCATCTGCGTTTAGACCAAATTCAGTTTGCTTCGCTTCTCCAATCTCAGAGGTTGGTCTCGATTTCAAGTACGGCCTTTCATTCCATCCTTCTCTTTCTTCTTCTCCATCCTGGAATATCTGAGCTTGCAAATCAGCTTGTTCGACTTGATACTTAGCATCAAGGAACTGGCGTTGTAACTTAATTTCTTCTTCCTGTCTCAAGAAATCTTGCTTACACTTCAACTGTTGTAGCTTTAAACGTGCCAAGGCTTGCTTTGCTTTTACCTTCTTAGCAGCCATGCTTGATGTTACACTCACGTTGGATCTTTGCCCAGTCCGAGAACCTATACTGCTAGCGGAATCTTCAGGCATTATTCCCTCGTTCGTGGTCATTTCGTCAAGCCAATTTCGGGTTTTGAAGTGAAAATCTAGATACTTGTATCGCTGCTCTTTGTAATACTTCTCTGCTCCATTCTGGTCTTCTATTTTATCGGCTAATGCGTTGTAGTAATCATTGGCAACTTTCTCAAATCGTCCAAACGCTTCTTCCAACTCAACCAGTCTTTCAGATACTCCAACGGCATTTTTATCTTCCTGCAAGGCTTCAACAGCTCGGTACAATCTGGTTAACCTTGACACATGTCCTGCTCTAGAATTTCGAAGCTGTAACACGACTGGACTATCTTGTACTTGTTCTTCGCCACTCTCCATAACAGACAAGAAGATTAGATCTTCAAATGTGTAGATTCACAGGTTCAAATACGTTTATTTTCACATGAATTAACGACGAAAACGATTTGCTACAATTACAATAAAGAAATAAATAAGTCAATACGTTAAACGAATCAAGCAAATGGAAAAGAACAAGCCTCAAGGAAAAACGAAGAAAACGAATAACTTACAAGGTCTGTGTTCCACTGACGGCTGACGGACTGACGAAAAACTAAACTTGAATACTAATGTTTGGGACTATATATACTGACGCTTATACGAACAATGAAACATTAATAAACAAGAAAAACTAACTCAAATATGTTGACCGAAACAATAGACAAAACGCCCGCGCACACAACAATGAACACAAAAGCCTGAAACAATAAATTCTACAACTTACTTAATATTCGTGATTACACCTTATTTCGCTCCTAAGTTTCTCATACTTCCCCCTTTTCGTCAAGGATAAGAGTAAACTCTTCCTCACTAATCTTGTTATCCTTCAAGGCTTTCGAGATGAGATCGTTAATACTATTAAGCTTAAAATGAATAAGTTGGACGGTTTTCTCATGCTTGCTTACTTTTATAGTTAGCTTCTTGACGGTAATTCCACACAAAGCCGAAACAATACCCATGAAACCCCCCACCGCAGATTATGGTACCCCAACCACCAATCCAGGACCCGTAAGTGACGTACCAATACCCCCATCGTGAATAAGACTGAGAGACCTCCTGCGGTCATTGAGGAACTATGGAAAAACGACCTCCATCGGGCATACTTCTTTCGCACCTTTTCGTAACGATCGCGCTCGTTTTCTAGCTTCATAAGTACGCCATTCGCCTTGTGCAGTCTAAAATCCTCACCATTGGTGGGTTCTGGAAGTGTTGAATATAACCTTGTTGTTTTTATGTCGTTATCCACCATTTTTATATATTACGTACTATTCTTATGTGATTTCTATGGCAATCGACATTGAATATGCTCCATCGCTGATGTTATTGTTCTTAGTATCCGTGATCCAAAACCTAATACTACCGATGTCTGCTTCCCAAATGGGGGTAATGATAGTATTATTAGGATTATGTGATATGCTTTCGCCAAGATTCCCCGCATTCACCTGGGAGAGCATTTCGGAAGGAGTGCATGTCTTGTATGATAATGAGTCGCATTTTTTGCCGGATAGGACCTGAAAGGAATTCACGAGGCTACAATGAAGACAAAGAAGGGAAGGGGTTTCCTTAAGATTTATCACATGCGCTTGCCTTTTGTCTCCATCCCAAGGGAGGGTCTTAGGTACTCCCAGGAGAGAGGCTAAGTTGGAGCTTAGGGTTGTGCCTTTCTCGTTAGTCATTGCGTAGCCTACACCCCCCTGAACATTAACCAATAAGGGGGGTTTTCCAAAATACACCACACTACTTCCTAAAAGTCTTCCTAAAAGTATCCAGGTCATAATTTCCCTCAGGAATCCTAAGAGCGATCTTTCCACTAGGATTAAGATTCATGTATCGCGCTAATTTGGGAGAAATGACGAAGGTATCGTAAGCAATACTATTATACAAGGCAAAACCCTTGCCCCCCATCAACCTGGAAATGAGGATCTTAGCAGTATTACCAGGGTATTGGTTAACGTGATCCTCAAGCTCTTCGAATCCATAATTCCCCGGAGGAATCTTAACAGCAAAATTTCCCTTAACAGAGCGTATGGTCCCTTCTTAATTAAGATAATAAAAGTCGTTCATAAACATACACCTCGACAACGTCATCCTACACTTCCCACTTATGGGATACTCCAACCAAAACGTCTCATCCGGTTTCGTTAACTCCACGTAAAGTATTACCATTTTATATCCTTATCTTTTTTTATCCTTATATCGTTCAACCACGTACACCACCACAGCCACAATCAACAACCACGCGTGCTTACCCAAAAAACCCACAACCTCTCCCGCCGTCTTGAATATAAACGAAGCAATAGCGCCTATCATACCAGGTAGTAGTTGCCCAAAGTTTTTGCCTACCTTTTTCAACCCCCTTCCCATGGCGGATAGCCCTGACTTAAGTTCGGAAAGGATGACTCCGACTACGGCAAGGGTGGCTGCTAGTACGGAAGCTAAGGTGACCTTTCCCCCATACTTCTTAAAGATAGCTTTGAGTTTGTCTTTCAGGGAAAGTCGTTCTAGTATGGCTTCGTTTTCTCCTTCTAGTTGTTCGTTTTCTTTCTCTAGTTCTTCTATTCGTTCCTCATTATTAGGATTGTTCTCCTCTCTTAACCTTGCGATTTCTTATTCGTTTTTGCTTTTCATATTTTCGTTATAGTCGAGGACCTTCTCTTTCGTTGGACCCAACCTATCCTTCAGGGTTTGTGGCAAGTTAGGATCTTCGAAGTCATACCACTTATTCCTGCTTCCGGACAATCTTATCTCCGGTCGGTCACCATTCATCCTATTGAGAGCCCTGTTAGAAACATCATTGAAGAATGGGTACTCGTCCTTTATCATCTCACCAGCGTCCTTCTTTTTCCCACCCCTAACCCTATCTCTTAAGGCCAAACGCCTGTCAACGAACTCTTCTTCTTCCTTGTCCAAGTTGCGCATCTCAAACTCTTCAATCCTCTCACGGATCCTACTACGATACGCATCATTATCCTCACCGGATTTTCTCTCGTATTTCCCTAATTCTTCATCACCCATGTCCCTTCCTCTCCTCGAAAAGATCTCCCTAAATCTTTTCATCCAACTCTTCCCACCCAAGTCCTTATCCTGCAATAAGGGTTCTAAGTCATCATTGATGTCGTCGGTCCCCTCTTCTGTAAATGGACCAAAGTCTATATCTGGATCTACAGCTATTGCCATATTTTATATTACTCTAGAAATAACATACGCTAAAGCCAAGATCCCCACACCCACGTAAATCATCTCATACTGCTTTTGTTTCTTGCTTGGTTTGTAATAATCTGAGAACTTAGGCTCCGGATGAGTCTTATGAAAGGACGCAGGATCCGGATGAGTCTTACCATAGAACGTAAAGGCTTCATCTGTTTCTTTCATGTTCCTTTCTGCTCTCTTCTTATCCGCATATCGTGAGTCTAACCAATCTTGGTACTCTCGTCTCTTCTTTTGCCACTCCTCCACGTCCCTCTGATACTTTTCCAAGGCCTTATCATGACGAATTTTTTCCTTTTCTGCATTTTTACCTGATAGGTACTTAGCCAAGTAAGACCCTCCTACGAATGCCGTTGCGTTAAGTAAAGCTCCAACGCCCATCGTTAGTAACGGCATCAGTAACGCCATTTTATCTTTCATTGAGAAAGATAAGTGTTTAGATGTTTTTATGCATTCCTCAGATGTTTTAGATGACCGAAGGTATGATCTTCTTCGCTTCTAGGTTCTCCTTCAAGTACATGGAACTCGCAAGCACATCTACCCACTTACCATAGTTCGTCAAGCTATTGGATGGATCGTTGATAAATGACTCTTTTATCATCTTCTTTCCTAAGTAACCTATTCCCGCAGCGATTCCAATGACTACTGCAGATTCCGTAATCTTCTTCACGATGTTGTTTTCTGACATGCTTTTTATTTGATGGACTTATCGCTTATATAATTATTACCCAACCCATCCATTCCTCTTCTCGTTTTCGTCCTACAACCTGGCTTGTTAGCATTTGAGTGTGAAGGTGTGGGAGTGTTATCCATTGGAGTTGGAGTTGGAGTTGGGGGATTGGAGTTGGGGTTACTCTTTTTCCACCTAAAACAATAGGTCAACGACCGTTAGCGTTATTCCTACTAAGGATAATATGCTAGTGAAGGAGAGTTCAGGCATCCATGTCGCTCCCACCTCTTCTTCTTTATTAGGATTTTTTTCGGAAGCTTCCTTTTCTTCCAAAGCTTTCTTAGCTCTCCTATTATATTCCGCTAATTTTTTTCCAGCAGCTACCTTCTTAGGATCTTTTTCTCGAACGATCTTTTCGGGTTCTTTCGTATTTTGTTCTCCTTCTGTCGTTGCCATTTTTATTACTTACCAACAAATGCTTAAGTCCTGCTTAAATCCTGCTTAAGAAGTACTTAGATACTCATTAACAAGCTGCTCAGCAGGCTCAACAAACTTATTTCCATCTATTTTAATGTGCTTACCGACTTGGAAAAAGAAGCTTGCTAATGCTATGAATCTTCCTCCTTTCAACGCAAGATATCCGACATCGTTACTTAGTTTTTCTCTCATGAGCTCATCATTCTGCAAGTCTTTGTACAGCTCTTCCTTATCGTCGATCGGAAGTAGGCGTGAAATGATTTCTACTATCATTCCTTGGAGTACGCGGATTAACCCATTCGTCATCCTAACCCCCGTGGCGGTTTGATACCTGTTATGATATTTCTTGACGTCCTTTGGAGGTAATTTCTTAACATCTCCTAAACTTAGTTCGGCTCCCGTGTACTCGCTAATGGTTCCTAATAGGGCAAGTATGGAAAGTTGTTCGCGCTTTTCTTCCAAGTCTTCATCAATCTTCTCGGACTTCTTTTCCTTAGGTTTTTCTACTTTTACTTCTTCTTCTTCCTTTATGGGTTCGTTGTCGTATGGTCCTATGATAGAAGTCATCCTTATTTATTATTGCCAACATACGTACTTAAACCAGGTATCTCGACATAGGATGAATATGGATGTCTTAAGCAAAAACATATCCTGGAGTATTTTTCCTGTTTTAGTATTTTCATGAAGGCTTTCTTGCTTTCGACATCCAAACTTCCTCCAAATTCCCCAAACAATATTTTGTTTGACGATTGACTTGGAGTGTAGAACGAAACAATACACGCAACATTTTCGCGGAAGGGTTTTGCTATGGAGGTGATGTGTTGGGTTAAGACCCAAATGGAGATCTTATCATGCCTTCCTGAAAACGCTAGACTAATAAACTCATTCGACCTTTGTTTCAACTCTTTCGAGAAAGGGTGTCGTGTCCTGAAAAAAACCTTCTTACAACTGGAAAGTAGATCATTGATTTCAGCCACATCATTTGCCTTGGGTAATAGGATGATGAATCTGGGGTCGTTGTTGGCAAAGCCTCGATAAGTAAGATTCTCCACATAAGTGGGGCAGATGAGTATGATGTATTCGAACACATATCTGTAACTGTTCCTTAGCGTATCTACGAGATATTGAGTCTTTCCGCAATTCGTAGGACCTGTTATGATACAGTGAAAGGGCGTCTTATTTCTTAGTTCCTCCATGCTTATTTATTGTCTAATCTTGTCTTTGGGCATTAATACCAGATAGCTTTAAGATTGCTATTCTCAAACTCCACCAACCCATCGGCTATGACAAACATGTAACACGTGATGTCCCCAGCTTCTGTGTCCGCAGTTCTCTTAATGTAGAGCTTCACCCCACCTTTCGTATTGTCCGAAACGAGTCCATGACCATGAATATTTTCGTCGGGATGAGTCCTCAAATCAATCCACAAGGCAAACTTGTCCTCGTAAAACTCTTTAGGAGTAATGCTGTCCGTTAGTCCATATCGCATCACAATCGACTCCCAAAAGTCTGTTGGAATCATACCCCCAGAATACAGCTTATTAGGCAAGCCATTCACGTTGATGTCTATTTTGGTAATACCGGGGTTCGTGAATTTCTCTGAGTCCCTAGCGCAGGCTGTATATGGCTCTATGAATAGTATCAGGATTCCAGTTAATGATCGTCGGGGTAAGTTGATCTGTTCGTTGATTATGGTGGTGGCTTTTTTGTCGATGGGGAAAGTCTTATGCAACAATACGTTCTCATAGTAGAACCCTTTGCCCACCTCGTAGGCGCCTAATGCTTCACTTGCGAGATATTCGCTGGAAATGCACTCATACTCTAGTTCTAGGTTAGATAGGGTATACGTGGCGTCCTCTTGGGTTGAGGTCACAATTTTTGTACTTTTTGGAATCGTAATCTGAAGGAGTAGGGTATTTCTTAATCCGTTGGAATAATATACTCCATGAGAGTCGAGGATGGGGTGGGATAAGGGAATCCTGTATCGATTACCATACACCTTGGCCAAAGCAACTTCTGCAGCATCAGTCTCAACCTTGTCTCCAGCTGCAGTCCTTAGTTTCCTCATGTTTTCTGAGGAGATCCCTTCTCTTAGCCTGTCCTCTCGTTCTCTCTTCGTGAGGAATAAGTCGCTGTAAGTTTGGTAGAGGTCATATCGATCCAAATCTTGTATTATCTCTCCACCAAATGAGACTCTCATCTGTTCGATAAGGTTCTTACCCAGATTATTAACCACGGTCTTATTTGCGTCTTCGGTCTTCCCATTCTTCAAGGAGAGATCCGCCAGGAGTGCCACACTTCCGGGGACAATAACAACGTTATCCGATAACTTGGGTATGTGAACACCCAACATTTGTCCAGGATCAGCTGTGGTTGGGTTAAAGCTTACGCGATGAATAGTCTTTTCTGCTTTGAGTCCAAAGGGTTGCTTATAAGATCTATTTACGTCGAGTTTTTCTGAGATTGCTTGCGACATCTTTTTTCTTATTTATGTAATAACTAGTTGCTCTTAATATGTTAGTATGGAGAAAAAGCTTTCGAACACTTATTATTCGACTGAAGGATATTGGAAGGGATATTCAGCGATTTCGGAACTATCCAAAGCGACGGGTATTTCTGAAGAGATAACAAGAAAGTGGCTCATTAAACAAGCCTTATGGCAAATATACCTCCCTGCTCCCAACTACATCCCCAGATTTCATTGGGAAATTTCTACTCCCAATGAGATACATCAAGCAGACTTACTATTTTTGCCTCATGACGTTGTAAGGGGGAAAACGTATTAGCGGAGCTCCCGCGCGGAGCACCATACTTAAGAAAAAAAGGTAATCCATCGAGTTGATTTTTCATGGCTTGATTACGTCATCACCTTGTCCATACATACATACATACATACATACATACATACATACATACATACATACATACATACATACATACATACATACATACATACATACATACATACATACATACATACATACATACATACATACGTACATACATACATACGTACATACATACATACGTCCGTCCGTGTACCACTTTGCACAGGGTTCCCGCGCACTTTGCTTACTCACAAATGCACAGAAAAATTGCAATAATGTAGTCAAAGATGGATCAAGAAGTATTTTTTCTTATTTTAGCAATGCGAAAAATACGTTTAATCGAAGTCATGTCTGTCTTAAAGTGAACAAAAACAATTTTTCGACTTTAGCGACTTGCTAAAGAAGATTTAGCGAGGGAAAGCGAGGGAAGATTCTTGGTCTTACGATGAAGTTTCGTGACTGAAACTTCAGTGAGAGAAAAAGTGGCCTGTAGACCAGAAAAACCTGATTATACTGCAAGAATGATATTTCAGTTCCGTAGAAAACACTTCATAGAAGGTAAATTCATTAATTTTAACAAATATTTCGTAAAAAATCGACAAGAAATGTGTAAATTAGCTGGAGAAACTCTCAGACAAGCCAAGGACGTTGGTTCGGCAAACATTGTCAGAAAAACTTGGATAGTTTGTCGTTTTTACTGCATTCTAGATTTTTATCATCTTTTTCTTCATTACTTGTGAACCAAAAAAGCGATATTTGAAGCTTTGATTTTTTGTTTTTGATCCCATTTCAAAAAAAAGGCTAAGACTTAGTAAAAAGACTTAGTTCTTTGAAAAAATATATTTGACGGCCAGCGAGCCACACGCGAAGTCAAAACAAGATTCCAGTTTCATAATCATATGAATATTTTTACATTTTTATAGATAATTGATTTTAATGTTGAATGAAATATGAAAAAGGAATACATATCACACCAAACATTTGCTATTTATCGGGCTTTTCCAGCTATTACTATTACACAATCGCAAAAATGATGAGCTTGTTTTTTTTTTATGGATAAGCTTATGTTTTTGTAAGATATTCGCTCGATAATAAAGTTAAGAATAAATCTGAAAAAAAAACTTTTCAAAGACGAACTTACTAACAATGAAAATTATTATCTTGCATTAATGAATATGTCTCTTTTTACTTGTGAAGTTCAAGTGAATGTAAGCTTAAGCTTATCAGTAATATTTTTCGACAATTTTCAGTGTAGTTCTTTTTCCACCTAAAAAACTTATAACTTTGATTACTAAGATTTGCTGAATAAAATCCTTTGTTCTATACATGTATTCATATGTTCTACAATCTATAATTATTTTTCTTCGAATTGAAAAGTTTTATAATGCTTTTGAAGGCTTAAAATAATGGTTTTTCTTTTAATTTTTCCTCCTGGATTCTGGTAAAATCAAACGAAGTGGTAACGCTATAACCAGCGTTATGCCGCGTCACACAATTGTCACGTTTTTAGCACTAAATATACTATTTATGGGAGCTCCGCTTTGAGGCAGTGCCTAAATCTATATATTAGTATGCTCTCGTGGTGGTGGATATTGCTTCTAGGTATGTGGATGCTGAACCTCTAACCACAAAATACTCTACAGAAATATCTAAGGCCTTCGATAGGATTTATTCTAGGTCATTAAGATGGCCTAAAACACTGATGGTTGACCCAGGAACAGAATGTATGGGGGAAGTCACGAAAGTCATGAAAAAACGTGGAAAAAGAGTCCAAAGATCAGAAGCTGGAAATCATAGAGCACAATTCCTTGTGGAGCGTGCTAATCGAACATTAGCTGAAAAGCTGTTTAGCCATCAGTATGCTCAAGAGATGATCATGGAAGAGGGAAGATCACGAGAATGGGTGAAACGACTCCCTGCTGTGATACGGTCTATTAATAACGAAATCAAAAGGATTACTGGAAAAGCAGCAAGCGAGGCAATAAGGTTAGAGTCCGTCGAAATGAAGAACCCTACGTATAAAAGACCCGTGGGATTCAAAGAAAATAGGATCCCTGCAGGGGTGAGTGTTCGATACTTATATGCTGAGGGGGAAGAGGAGGGGGGTCGGCAGAGCGCTACTGATCCCATATGGTCTTTAGGAGCTTATGACCTATCACGCGCAACCATCTCTCCTAATCAACCCGTGCTTTACTATCTTTCTGAAGGAGCTCCTAAGCGTTCTTTCGTTAGAGAGGAGTTACAAGGGATTCCTGAGGACACGGAACTACCACCGGATAATGTCTTAAGCTAGCTCCTCGAGGTAATGGCCATGGGCATAGGTTATGATAGGATCTTCCTGCAGGATCATTCGTTTGTCGTCTTTCGAGGAAAGAGCGATTTTATTAACCCTTTCTGAAGTCATTTCGTGTAAGCGACTCCTAAAGACTCTCATCGTTCTCTTAACTTCTTCTCCACCCAATAAGAAATCCTTATAATGCGCAAACCGGATACTCCTTTCCACTACGCATTTCTTACACTTCTTTTCCTCTCTTCCTTCCTCTGTCATGAAACAATACAGCTTTGATCTCAAGGCGATAAATTCCGTGATTACTTCTCCAGCTGTTTCATCCTTCATCATCCCTATTACTTTTTTGTTGACTCTCTTCCTTATTCCCCCATGGTCTTCAGGATAGTTGCTGGTATCGAACAACCTCTCAATATCCCCTTCTCTGTCTTTATAAAAATCATCCGTCTTAATCTCATAGATCAGACTATCAGTATCGGTGTAGAGGAGAGTTGCTTCGTCACCATATTTCTTCTTCACATAGTTATAGTTGAAATCATACATGAACCTCTTGGATAAGTCTAGGATAGACATTCCTAGGTACGTTGGCTTGTCGTACTTTAAGTGAGTTCTCCTCATGTGGATTGCAGCTAATTGTTCTGAGAATGTCGTGGCTCCCACGTAATTAGGCTTACGGGTTAGCTTACTCGCCTGCTTCTCATTTGTCACCAACCGTATGTCTCGTCGATTGCGAATATTCTCCATAGTCTTCCCAAAGACAGAGTTGTTCATGAGTTTGAAGAAATCCTTCTCGAAGTCGTTCTGAGCTTTTTTCCACAGTTCTGTGTTCAGATCTATGTATTTCTTCAACCAAGGGGATTCTTCAAAAGTAATGCCTCGGTGGATCTTTGTGATTTTTAATCCCTGACTCTCATAAAATCTTAGGGCGTCGTGATGAACCACATATTGGATCTTATAGTACAAGTTTGGGATGAGCTTCATTACTCCACTCTTTGCCTTGTGGTGCTCGGGGGCAAGGGGATACTCGTTGTGGAGGTCGTGTAATTCCTGGGGATACTCTAGATCCACCTCCAAGATACAGGGGGTGTTCCTCCAGTTCTTCAGCTGATCTTCTTCCATCCATTGGAACCCATGAGTTGGTAAAGGTTGGGACATTGCCCACCCATAGAAGTTGTTCGCGTCCAAATAGGGTATGTAGGCGGACTCCTTTTTGACGTCATAGTTCTTCATATACTTATTATTAGCCTTTGCATAACGCTTACTTCCCACGGAGGAAATTCCTCCTCGAATCCCACTTTCTACCATTAAGAGCATGTCGATGTCAGTAAGAAGCTCCAACTGGATGTTTGTGATTTTCAACATAGCATCCCAAGCAAGTCCAGGAGCCGTATAATACCAAGCGGGGTCTAAGTTATAATACCTCCTACAAACGATCCTGAAATTCTCGAACACGTCCGCGAGGAGAAGGACGTCGGTGGTGAGGTATAAGTCGTGATAGTCTCTTATTGTTTTCATATCAAACACCCTCCATACCTTCTGTGCATGATCGTACTCTTCCTCTGTAATGTCAGTCTCATTGAGCTCAGAATAAAAGGCTTCCATTGGAGGTAAGCAAGGTTCCTCTAATTTCGTGAGGGAATCCATGTACTCATAGGGGTACGCCCCTTTTCTCATCAATAAGTCCAGCTGTCTCCCTCCATAAAACCAGCCCATGGTCCTGAACTGGTCTTTCGTTAGGTTATTAGTGAGCTTTCTTAAGCTCGAGGACATGAACTTGTAGCTGTCTAAGAACCTCACCTCCATCCAGATGTCTTTGATCTTTCCATCTTTTTCATAGCGATCCACGATGATTCTTTTACTGAAGGAGATGTATTGTTCCTCGTTTTTTGCGATACATCGAATCTTACCCTCACTGATTCCCAAAGCCTTTACGAATAGGTGAGCGTCATACCCTGCTAGGTTATGGAAAAAGATGGGGATAAACTTAGGTAGTTTGTAGTGAAGGTTACATTTGTTATGAGCTGCTCCTCGATATCTTCCCGTGAGGTGGTCGTGATCTCTTACTTTATCCTCCCCCAACTCTTCCTTACAGATGTGACAATGTGTTTCTTCTTGGTGTTCTTTTCGATCCTCGTCGGTCATCTTGAGTTTCTCTACTCTTGAAAGCTTCTCATATAAGACTTTAACATCCTCTTCTAGTGATCTCATGAAGTGTCTTCCTAAGTCCTCCTCCTCTTTCTTAGCAGTGTATTTCACGATCTTGGGAGAAAGTATGTCCTTATCACATTTGATCATGTAACAGTACCCTGATGGTTTGTGTTTTTGGTAAGGTTCCGTAGAAGGTTCCTTAGGGTGGTTGGAACAAGAAGCAATCTTTTCTAACACACACTCAAAATCAGCGTAGATTACGAAGGGGACTTTCATGGAATGAGGATAGTTCTTAAAACGGAGCATGGTTCCTTTCTCAGGTAGAACGATTTTTACGGACTTATATTGTCTGCAATATTAGGAATGTCCTTGAAGAACGTACTCATTGGTGAAGGAGTTAAAACATCTCAAACAAAAATGCCTTTTATGTTGGTGGTTTGATAGCTGGGAGGACAAGAGCCTCGAAAAAATTCTTGATCCAACAATAGTGGTTCGTTTCCTTATTGGAGATTAGTAGTAGGTTTATGGTGTGTTCCCTGTCTTCTCCATCATAAATCCTAAGGGGGTAAACTTCCTCCTTTTCATACCCTAAGACGTTAATTGCACAGTTCCTGTTGTTTTTCTCAAAGAGGTGGATGTCTCGGAGCTCCACGGGAAAGCGAAGTCCCTCCCAGTTCAACCTTTTTGCATCCTCCTTAAGCGCCTTTGATATCCTTGCAGGATTAGTGTTTGGTGTAAATCGGGCTACGGTCACCGCCCACTTAAAACATTGGTCGTCTTCGTTCTTGGGGTTGATAATGGCTTTCCTCGCTGCTAATTCTTGAGGAAGTGGAACATAGGTGCCCGCTCTTAGGAGCAGGAATTTTGCAAAATGAATGCTTAAGGATACTACCCTTCTTAGGATCCACCCCGAACCTTCTTTTTGGAACTTGCTAACTCTTTCTAGGATATCCTGGGAAAGTTTTTCATACAACTCTATTAAGTTTGTGGATTTCGTTACGCTCTCTGGTTCTGTGTGGAAATGGCCGTCACTAGTGATTTCTTCTCCATTATTCCCAATCTTGTAAAATCTGCATAATAGATAGAGCTTCACCTTCGTGGGTTTTTTATTTACCCATATGGTCTCTATGATACGTTTTTCATGCGTTCTTATGAACACGGCGGGATCCACATCATCATCACCTCCAGGGATCCTATGTTCCTTAAGAAATGATTTAAACGAAGATTTTTCCGTGACCTTTTCTCTTTCCACCTTACGATAAATACGTCTTATTCTCTTCTTCAAAGCCTTGATCTTCTTGTTGGCATGCTTCCTAACCTTGGGGGGAATGAGTGGTAATAACCACTCAGAAAAATCTTTTAACTCCTTTTGGATTGCGTTGATGATACGTGGTTTTGGATTTGGTTTTAGGTTCGTTGGTGGGGTTGGAGGTAGTATTGGTACGTTAATCTCAGGGATGGCCTTATGCATGAGGTTTGACATTTTTCCTTTATAATATGTTCATATATTCTTTAAACATATTATTTTTTCTATTTCTTCCCCCACAGCATGGTTTTTCTCCTCCCATTACTACCCCACAGGATATCAAAGGACACCTCCTTTGACATCTCACATCACTTAAATATAATATTGGCAACACACATCACTGTCTAAGCAGCGTGGTTGAGTGGTCTGACGCGATGGGCTTAGGAGGTCAGAAGGCCTTGAGTTCAAATCCCAGCTCGCTTGATAAATTGTTTTCTCTTTATATTTCAACAATAAATTATTTTCTCTTTATATTTTATTTCAACCATAAATATAATATTTGATGACATGTTCATCGTCCGGTGCTGTGTGGCGTTCGCTTGTGATCTTAAGACTATGGAAAAGGAGAGGCCTATAGTCCCGAGATCGAAGCCCTCGATCCACACAATATTGGATCGGCTGGTGTGGATAAAAAAAAAGCCTCTCCTATCCGCACCAGTCAGGGGGTGTCAGGGGGACAGTCTAGGGACACTGTCCGGAGTTCACCCCCCGTATGTGTATGTACTAGAGGGATGAAATAAGCCTCGTAAGCCCAACAAAAAAAACCCACTGGTGTAATGCACGATTCGTTCCCCCAGTGGGGTTTCTGGCAATGCCAGTTTTGCATCACCTTTTGGATCGTTTTGTTTAGCGTATGTAAACATTTTTTCCTTTTTTTTTTCTTTATTTTTGGTATTTTTTTCTTTAGTTGGGGGAATTTTCCCGGAAAAGCGGTTTTAACCGGTTTGAGGCGGTTCCCAAAGAAAAGTAAAGAAATGTAAAGAAATCCTTAAAGAACATGTGCGAGAATCGGCATATCTACACTACTTCATGAGATAAAAACACGACTTTTTGGCGAAAAAAAATGAGCTTTTGGCTGAGAAAAGTGCTTTTTTGTCAAAAAAGGTTTTTTTGCTGAGAATTTTTTTTTTTTGCTGAGAATTTTCTTTTGCTCAAAACACGACGTTTTCAGTGCTAAAAGCACATTTTGGGCGAGAAATGCACATTTTGGGTGACAAAAACACTGTTTTGCTGGAGAGAAAAAAGCTTTTTCGCCCAAAAAACTGAAAAAGGCCATTTTGGCTCTCAAAACGACGTTTTTCGTAGACGGAATGACTTTGTTGCTGAGAAAACCACATTTTTGCTCATGAAAATACCTCATGAGATAAAAACACGACTTTTTGGCGATAAAAAATGAGCTTTTCGCTGAGAAAAGGTGCTTTTTGGTCAAAAAAGGTGTTTTTTGCTGAGAAAAAAATTTTTTTCCTGAGAATTTTCTTTTGCTCAAAACACGACGTTTTCTCTGCTAAAAGCACATTTTGGTTGACAAAAACACTGTTTTGCTGGGGGGGAAAAGGTTTTTGGCCCAAAAAACTGAAAAAGGCCATTTTGGCTCTCAAAACGACGTTTTTCGCTGACGGGATGGCAAAAAAAATGAACTTTTGGCTGAGAAAAGGTGCTTTTTGGTCAAAAAAGATGTTCTTTGCTGAGAAAATTTAAATTTTGCTGAAAATGTTCTTTTGCTCAAAACACGACGTTTTCACTGCTATGTCGTTGCTGTTTATCGGGATTCCTGTGGTAGCCTCGTTTTCATGTCACATCGGACCGCATTGTCAGTTTGTCACGTTCAAAATCTGTAGTTATTGTAAGGCTTGTACGATCATAACAATTGTAAAAGTAATAAACAAACGTTTACGACACCAATAGTGGCGACCCTGCCAGGACATCATGTCAGGAGGAGAAAAACAAGGATTTTAGCGAGGATTTTAGCGAGGAATTTAACACAAGAGTGATCAGACATCAACAACACAAACATGGCGGACAAAATCATGGAAAATTACACAAAGCCCTAAAGAAAAAGAGGTTGTGCTACAATTCAGTGTACAAGACCAGGACATTCAGCCTCTAACTGTAAGTCACGTGGTTGTATGAAATGTAATGGCAAACACCATACTTCTTTATGTGATAAAACATCATCTACACTTACATCTTACACTGAGTCTCAACCACCCAAGGAAAGGTTCTAAAGTGTACTTGATGTACAAACCACATTACATGCCACAGTGATTGCAAAAGTTAATGGAATACCAGCACGTATAATGTTAGACAGTGGAGCAGGAAGCTCATACATCAGCAGTAACCTGTTAAGTAATCTCAGCATTAAACCTGCACGTGTTGAAAGGAGAGTCATTGAACAAATGTATGAAACTGTAGACAAAAATGTTGAAATCTTCAAAGTAGAAATCGAGTCTTTCAACTCCCAAGCAGCATTCAGTATGGATCTCCAGTGCATCAATGCAGAGAAACCAACTTTAACACACTTACCAAACCCAAATGTCCCAGAGCTCAAGAGCAAGTACCCACATTTACACCAGTTAGTATTCAGTGATGAGGATTCTACTCAAGACAGCCTACCAGTACATGTGGTTCTTGGTGCTGCTGATTTACTGAGAATTAAGACTACAACCACACCCGTCCTAGGTCAAAACCCAGACACAGATCCAGGTGCAGAGCTCACCCGGCTTGGATGGATTGTTACTGGAAGGTCAGCATTGCCTTCTGTGAAAGCAGATAAGAGTTTTTTCATGAAGACAAGCTCAGAAGAATTCAAACAAATGTGTTCTCAGGAAGTGTTTGGACTGTCTGATAGCACCAACAACCAAGACTTGTGTCATGAGGATTTTCAAAATCAAATAAATAGACAGGATGATGGAACATATTCTACTAAGTTGCCCATGGAAACCAGATCACCCAGAGCTCACAGAACATAAGGAATTGGCCTTAGCAAGACTCAAAAGTACTACCAATAGACTCAATGACTGCCTCGAGGTTGGTCCTCCCTTACAGCCCATGATCTTTGACATTCTACTGAGGAACAGAACAAAGAACTTGTGTATTGCAGGGGACATTCAAAAGGCATTCTTGCAAATTCAAGTTGATCCCGAGGACAGGGATGCACTATGCTTATTATGGTACGACAATTTACAAAGTAAGAACATTGTGACATACCGCTTCACAAGAGTTATATTTGGATCAGGCCCGAGCCCCTATATACTCTGTGCGACACTTAACAAGCATGTTAGTCAGTATGCTGATAGTTATCCAGAGACAGTGAAGGAGTTGTTAAGCACTGCCTATGTGGATGATATACAGTCAGGTGGTGACAACAAAGAACAGTTGCTGAAATTCAAAAGAGAATCAACAGAGATTATGAAACAAGGAGGATTTCATTTGCATAAATGGCATAGCAACAACCCGGAAGTTGAAGATCAGTCGACTAATCAAAAACAGTTTGCAAAGACCAAGATATTAGGAATTGCATGGAACAAGAGAGAGGACACCATAGCAGTTGACTTCACAGCCTGCTTACAAAAGAGTGACGAAGGAAGTGTAACAAAGAGAAAGATGTTGTCATCCATCAATCAAGTATTTGACTTGCTCGGACTAGCTGCGCCGGTCGTCATCACAGCAAAAATCATCTACAGCGAAGTGTGCTTAAGCTTAAAGAAGCTGAAATGGGACGACGCAGTACCAGACGATGTCAAAAGAAGATGGAGGAAATGGCTTGAAAGCTTGAGAGAATGCCCAGTGATCATTGTACCTCGCAGCGTCGTAAGTACTTGCTTGATCAAGATGACATGCATGGATTTGCAGATGCTAGTAAGCTTGCGGTTGCAGTAGCTGTCTATTTGTTGGCGTTCTATAATGATTCTTCAGTTCGTCAGAGTCTTCTTGTTGCCAAATCAAGAATTGCACCAAAAGACCAGACGATTCCTCGACTAGAGCTCATCGCAGCCCATACACTCAGCAGATTGATTAATCACGTGAAGCATGCCTTGCCAGACCAGTCCATTACAGAGTATCATGGATGGGTTGACAGCACTACTGTACTCCACTGGATAGAAGGAAAGGGAACATGGTCTCAGTTTGTACGCAACAGGACAAAAGACATCAAAGACAAAGAGTACATACAGTGGCATTACGTCCCATCAGAAGAGAATCCAAGCGACATAGGAAGTAGAGGAGCTGCGCCAAGTAAGCTTACACCGTTCTGGTTCGAGGGACCAACATGGATGAGGAATCCACACGATTGGCCAGACCAACCACACACGTGTGAGACTGAAGATGTCGTGAAGGAAGCTGTGTACAAGAAAGCTGAGAAGCAACTGTTGGCAAAAGATGAGAAGAAAGAGGAAGGCACATTCGACCTTCTTCTGCAGCGCTACTCATCTTATTGGAAGCTCTTAAGAGTTACAGCATTCATACAACGCTTTATCAACAACTGCAGAGGTGTCAAGCGAACCGGTGTACTAACTACTGAGGAAGTAAATGATGCTGAGAAGTTCTGGATCCGGAGAGCACAGTCGTCGCAGGAACTAAAGTCAAATGTGGAGCTACGCAAAGATGCTGATGGAATGTGGAGATGTGCTGGAAGGATACCCAACTATCATCCCATCTTTCTTCCAAGGAAACACCATTTGCAGTTCTTATTATCGGGCAGAATCACGAGAAGACCTTGCATGGGGGAGTATCATCTACAATGTGTCGAGTACGAGAGACAATATGGGTACCAAAGCTTAGAGGACTGGTGAAGAAGGTGGTCCATGAATGCAACGTGTGTAAACGCTACAGAGTCTCAGCTCTGTCAGGAGCATGTACTTCCAAGTCTCAGCTACCAGAATGCAGATCAGAGCTGACAGAACCATTTGCTGTTACAGGCGTCGACTTTGCAGGACCAATCTATTACAAGACTAGGAAGAAAGCTACAAGTAAGGCGTACGTTGCACTGTTCACCTGCACAAGCACTCGAGCGGTACACTTGAAGTTGTGCCCCGACTTGTCTGCATTGGAGTTTCAGCGAGTACTGAAGAAAGTTGTTGCCAGAAGAGGATGTCCAAGGACGATAATAAGTGACAATGGAAAGACATTTGTAGCTACTGGAAAGTGGATCAAAACACTGAAGAAGGATCAAAGTCTTGCGAACTACATGGCAGCCCTTGACATCAAGTGGAAATTCAACTTAACTCGCGCCCCATGGTGGGGAGGTTTCTTTGAGCGCCTCATTGGCATCATGAAACGAACACTCTCAAAGGTGATTGGGAGAGGCCTACTTACCTTCCAAGAGCTTGACGAAGTTCTGATTGATACAGAGAACATGATGAACAACATACCACTCACTTATCTTGGAGAAGAGTTTGAACAACCAGTGATAACTCCTAACACTTTGTTGAGAGGGAGACCCAACCCAGTCTTACAGGAAGACTTAGATAAGCTTCAGGAGGACAGTGATATCTACAAGCGTGTTAAACACATCCAGAAGACCAAAGCAGATCTGAGGAAAAGATTCATCAAAGAGTATATCCATGCGTTGGAAGAAAGACAACCTAAGCTTACAGAAGAAGTAGAGAAAGTACCCAAGACCGGAGCTGTAGTACTGTTGAAACAAGACGTTAAGCACAAAGCACAATGGAAGCTTGGACGTGTTGTAAGCCAAGTTATTGGTAAAGACAAGAAGGTTCGAGGACTTAAAGTAAAGCTTGGCAATGGTTATCTCGTCGAACGCCCACTGCAGTTAGTGTGCCTGTTAGAAGTCGGAGGTGAAGACCCAAGCTGGAAGCCAACTCGTGAGATGATCAACACTACTAGAATTCAACCAAGCAGAAAGGCAAAGGATAATGCTGTTGACAAGATTAAGCTGATTCCACAGCAAGAGAACATTGACATTTGAACATTATGTGCAATGATAACATTTAACTGTTATGAACATTTAAATGGGGGGTGGGTGTCGTTGCTGTTTATCGGGATTCCTGTGGTAGCCTCGTTTTCATGTCACATCGGACCGCATGGTCAGTTTGTCACGTTCAAAATCGGTAGTTATTGTAAGTCTTGCACAATCATAACAATTGTAAATGTAATAAACAAACGTTTACGACAGCTAAAAGCACATTTTGGGTGACAAACACTGTTTTGCTGAAGAAAAAAAGCTTTTTGGCCCAAAAAACTGAAAAAAGGCCATTTTGGCTCTCAAAACGACGTTTTTCGCTGACGGGATGACTTTGTTCCTGAGAAAACCACATTTTTGCTCATGAAAATACCTCATGAGATAAAAACACGACTTTTTGGCGGGAAAAAATGAGCTTTTGGCTGAGAAAAGGTGCTTTTTGGTCAAACTAGACGATCCGCGATCGTATACTCGGGCTTCTAGTTGGATCAGATGCGTGTGAAGTCACGGTACATTTGCGTTGCAGAATCGCAAGATTCTGTCAACCAAATTAGAGCATGCTAGACAACTGTTCTTCGAATCAGAATGCTTACGAACACGTTGCACGGCAGAACAAGGACCATGCCGCGAGTTTCATTATTCAAACCGAAATGCGTGCTTTATAATGTTGATGATATGTGAAAGACAGTGTAGTTGTTATGGTCTAATGTATTCTGCTTGGTTCTCGATCACGTTTATAGCTATGGCATTCAAATACAACACGAGTACAATAAGGGTTTAGCTGTTGCCTCCCAACATTTTTTCCATACATTTCTCTGTAAAAGCAGCCAACTTCGGTCGCCAATATCTTCGGCGTTATTCAATAAAACCACTTCAAACTTTCCAATTTTACTAATTTTACAATGCTCTTTTCAAATATTATATTTTCTTTTTTGTTGGATTAAAATTTAAAATGTCACGCAAGACCTGATAAACCCTCATTGTGATAAACAGACTGTGCATAACGAGATCTGAATTCTTGTACTTTTATTGACACTATAACATCATTATGTTCATGCACATTAGTAAAACTGATAACTTTCTCGAGTATATAACAGCCTTCAAGAGTATTTACCATGTCATCTACTATTAAGCACGTGGAATTCCATAGGCAGTGCAAACCAACATACACGATCGCTTGTACAATAGTTGTGATTATATATGTGATATCAAATCGTACGTTATCGAAATCTAAGACAATAAAAACAATCAAAAGAATTAGGATATTTAATACAAGAGTTAAGCTTAGATATTCACTGTTAAAGTTGCTTCGTTGAGTATCCTCTGTATCCAATATGGCGAATTTGTTGTTGTTGTTGTTTGCTTCACTTTCGAAATTCTGCTCACGAATATTCTTGATCTTTTCATTTGAGATGTTCATTTCAGCATCACAGTTTGTTGTCAAGTCAATAGTCATAGTTTTGTCAGTGGTTTTGTAGTTTGGGCTCGTATATTGGTCATTTGTTATCTCGGAAGAACTAGTATGAAGTTTGCGAGTTTGGTTAGTTTGGCTGCATGATTTCAAAGTTTTCAACGCTTTCAAGCTATGAGATTCGTGGACCGACCCGTTCCAAAAACGCTCGACTTCTTTGAGTGTAGATCTGCCACGATTGGTGTGTGCACTTGTATGGAAGATGAGCGTATTAGATAGCGTATTGGACATGATTCCTTCGAAAGCCTTATTCTCAAAACTGAGCATTCTCTAAACCAAAGGCGAGCGAAGTTGCGTGGCGATTGTCGTGCCCAGTTCCCATAGTCTGTGCTTGGAACGCCTGGGACCATGACCCCCCATTTGAAGCCAAAATACGAAGAACGGCATGCATTTTTAGTCTCGGGCTTGCTTCCTACGGAAGCGCCCGAGTAAAAAGGTGTCTTTTCCTGAAAACATTTTTTTTTTCCTGAGAATATTTTTTTGGTGAAAACTGGACGTTTTCACTGCTAAAAGCACATTTTGGACGAGAAAAGCACATTTTGGGTGACAAAAATACTGTTTTGCTGGGAAAAAGAAGCTTTTTGGCACAAAAAACTGAAAAAAGGCCATTTTGGCTCTCAAAACGACGTTTTTCGCTGACGGGATGACTTTGTTGCTGAGAAAACCACATTTTTGCTCATGAAAATACCTCATGAGATAAAAACACGACTTTTTGGACTAAAAAAAATGAGCTTTTGGCTGAGAAAAGGTGCTTTTTGCTGAGAACTTTTTTTTTTTTTGCTGACAATTTTCTTTTGCTCAAAACACGACGTTTTCACTGCTCAAAGCACATTTTGGGCGAGAAAAGCACATTTTGGGTGACAAAAACACTGTTTTGCTGGGTGAAAAAAAGCTTTTTGGCCCAAAAAACTGAAAAAAGGCCATTTTGGCTCTCGAAACGACGTTTTTCGCTGACGGGATGACTTTGTTGCTGAGAAAACCACATTTTTGCTCATGAAAATACCTCATGAGATAAAAACACGACTTTTTGTCGAAAAAAATGAGGTTTTGACAGAGAAAAGGTGCTTTTTGGTCAAAAATGGTGTTTTTTGCTGAGAAAATTTGAATTTTCCCGAGAATTTTCTTTCGCTCAAAACATGACGTTTTCACTGCTAAAAGCACATTTTGGGCGAGAAAAGCACATTTTCGGTGACAAAAACACTGTTTTGCTGGGAAAAAAAAGCTTTTTGGCCCAAAAAACTGAAAAAAGGCCATTTTGGCTCTCAAAACGACGTTTTTCGCTGACGGGATGACTTTGTTGCTGAGAAAACCACATTTTTGCTCATAAAAATACCTCGAGATAAAAACACGACTTTTTGGACTAAAAAAAATGAGCTTTTGGCTGAGAAAAGGTGCTTTTTGCTAAGAACATTTTTTTTTTTGCTGACAATTTTCTTTTGCTGAAAACTGGACGTTTTCACTGCTAAAAGCACATTTTGGGCGAGAAAAGCACATTTTCGGTGACAAAAACACTGTTTTGCTGGGAAAAAAAAGCTTTTTGGCCCAAAAAACTGAAAAAAGGCCATTTTGGCTCTCAAAACGACGTTTTTCGCTGACGGGATGACTTTGTTGCTGAGAAAACCACATTTTTGCTCATAAAAATACCTCGAGATAAAAACACGACTTTTGGACTAAAAAAAATGAGCTTTTGTCTGAGAAAAGGTGCTTTTTGCTAAGAACTTTTTTTTTTTTGCTGACAATTTTCTTTTGCTCAAAACACGACGTTTTCACTGCTAAAAGCACATTTTGGGCGAGAAAAGCACATTTTCGGTGACAAAAACACTGTTTTGCTGGGAAAAAAAAGCTTTTTGGCCCAAAAAACTGAAAAAAGGCCATTTTGGCTCTCAAAACGACGTTTTTCGCTGACGGGATGACTTTGTTGCTGAGAAAACCACATTTTTGCTCATAAAAATACCTCGAGATAAAAACACGACTTTTTGGACTAAAAAAAATGAGCTTTTGTCTGAGAAAAGGTGCTTTTTGCTAAGAACTTTTTTTTTTTTGCTGACAATTTTCTTTTGCTCAAAACACGACGTTTTCACTGCTAAAAGCACATTTTGGGCGAGAAAAGCACATTTTCGGTGACAAAAACACTGTTTTGCTGGGAAAAAAAAGCTTTTTGGCCCAAAAAACTGAAAAAAGGCCATTTTGGCTCTCAAAACGACGTTTTTCGCTGACGGGATGACTTTGTTGCTGAGAAAACCACATTTTTGCTCATAAAAATACCTCGAGATAAAAACACGACTTTTTGGACTAAAAAAAATGAGCTTTTGGCTGAGAAAAGGTGCTTTTTGCTAAGAACTTTTTTTTTTTGCTGACAATTTTCTTTTGCTCAAAACACGACGTTTTCACTGCTCAAAGCACATTTTGGGCGAGAAAAGCACATTTTCGGTGACAAAAACACTGTTTTGCTGGGAAAAAAAAGCTTTTTGGCCCAAAAAACTGAAAAAAGGCCATTTTGGCTCTCAAAACGACGTTTTTCGCTGACGGGATGACTTTGTTGCTGAGAAAACCACATTTTTGCTCATAAAAATACCTCGAGATAAAAACACGACTTTTGGACTAAAAAAAATGAGCTTTTGTCTGAGAAAAGGTGCTTTTTGCTAAGAACTTTTTTTTTTTTGCTGACAATTTTCTTTTGCTCAAAACACGACGTTTTCACTGCTAAAAGCACATTTTGGGCGAGAAAAGCACATTTTCGGTGACAAAAACACTGTTTTGCTGGGAAAAAAAAGCTTTTTGGCCCAAAAAACTGAAAAAAGGCCATTTTGGCTCTCAAAACGACGTTTTTCGCTGACGGGATGACTTTGTTGCTGAGAAAACCACATTTTTGCTCATAAAAATACCTCGAGATAAAAACACGACTTTTTGGACTAAAAAAAATGAGCTTTTGTCTGAGAAAAGGTGCTTTTTGCTAAGAACTTTTTTTTTTTTGCTGACAATTTTCTTTTGCTCAAAACACGACGTTTTCACTGCTAAAAGCACATTTTGGGCGAGAAAAGCACATTTTCGGTGACAAAAACACTGTTTTGCTGGGAAAAAAAAGCTTTTTGGCCCAAAAAACTGAAAAAAGGCCATTTTGGCTCTCAAAACGACGTTTTTCGATGACGGGATGACTTTGTTGCTGAGAAAACCACATTTTTGCTCATAAAAATACCTCGAGATAAAAACACGACTTTTTGGACTAAAAAAAATGAGCTTTTGGCTGAGAAAAGGTGCTTTTTGCTAAGAACTTTTTTTTTTTTGTTGACAATTTTCTTTTGCTCAAAACACGACGTTTTCACTGCTCAAAGCACATTTTGGGCGAGAAATGCACATTTTGGGTGACAAAAACACTGTTTTGCTTGAAAAAAAAAGCTTTTTGGCCCAAAAAACTGAAAAAAGGCCATTTTGGCTCTCGAAACGACGTTTTTCGATGACGGGATGACTTTGTTGCTGAGAAAACCAAATTTTTGCTCATGAAAATACCTCATGAGATAAAAACACGACTTTTTGGCGAAAAAAATGAGGTTTTGACAGAGAAAAGGTGCTTTTTGGTCAAAAATGGTGTTTTTTGCTGAGAAAATTTGAATTTTGCTGAGAATTTTCTTTTGCTCAAAACACGACGTTTTCACTGCTAAAAGCACATTTTGGGCGAGAAAAGCCGTTTTTGGGTGACAAAAACACTGTTTTGCTGAAAAAAATAGCTTTTTGGCCCAGAAAAACTGAAAAAAGGCCACTTTGGCTCTCCAAACGACGTTTTTCGTTGACGGGATGACTTTTTTGCTGAGAAAACAACATTTTTTTTCATGAAAATAACTTATGCGTTGAAAACACGACTTTTTAGCGAAAAAAGTGAGCTTTTGGCTGAAAAAAGGTGCTTTTTGGTCATAAAAGGTGTTTTTTGCTGAGAAAATTTTTTTTTTGCTCATAATTTTCTTTCGCTCAAAACACGACGTTTTCACTGCTAAAAGCACATTTAGGGCGAGAAAAGCAGATTGTTGGTGATAAAAAGACTGTTTTGCTGAAAAAAAAGCTTTTTGGCCCAAAAAACTGAAAAAATGTCATTTTGGCTCTCAAAACGAGGTTTTTCGCTGACCGGATTTTTTGCTCACAAAAAATTGCCAAGTGCCGCAAAGTTAGCGTATTTATCACTGCCGCTCTTGTTCTTGTTGATCACGATAAACTTTTTAGTTTAATAATAAACTCTTAATTTAATAAAGAATTAAGAGAAAAATATCATATGCCCTTGGCAGGACTCGAACCCACATATACAACATTGCCTGGCTGCGTAACCAGCGTGGTTGGTCCTTGTAGTGTAGTGGTTAACACGTCGGACTAGTATACCGAAACCGTGGGTTCGAGTCCTGCCAAGGGCATATGATATAATTCTTTATTCTATTAATCACACCCAACTCTTAATTTATCCAAGGTGAGATATTAGAAATACATTTTGATTTTGGACAAAAAATAAGTCTTAGTAATGTGTAAGACTTTACTCCCTTGAGTTAACTTTGTTTCGTGGGTCAATGAAACCCCTCTAATAAATTAACGCGCAAATTAACAACTTTTATTATTGCTATATATATGAAACACATTGTCAGGTTTTTATTCTAATGTTCTGAGTTTTTAGATTTCATAACGGTTTTTTTTGTTTTGTTATTTTTTGGGACCCGCGACAATTTTTTGGGAACCGCGACATTTTACCCGCGACTCGCGACATCTTACCCGCGACCCGCGATATATTACCTGCGACCCGCGACCCGCGCCCATTAGACACACTCGCTACGCTTCAGTGAAATGAAGCAAAAAAATATATACAATGAGGGATAAAAGTAAACCAAAACGCAAATTCTAAGTGTAAAAAAGGAAATTAAGTGGTTTGAATAGTTATGAGCCTAAAACACAAGGGAACAGTAATTTCTTCTGAGAACAACAACAACCCCTCGATCTCTAAATTATAGCAATTAACTAGGGTCAAATACTTAATTTTCGTAAACAAGAATAATCCTACCTTGGTAAAGGCAAGTTCTTTCGTCATCTTTGTCATGTAGATGGAATACGCGGCTTTTGATTGTTAAACTCAACAGAAGCTTAGTGGAAGCTTCGCCTCTATTTCTGTGACAACATGCCCGAAATTATTGTTGCTGTTGCTAAACCCCTTTTTTCCGTGTATGTAATTTAAACAAGATAATTTTGCGCACATCCACGAAAACATAATCCCAAATGCTGAGTTATAGATAATTTAACTAGTGTAAACAACTGTAAAACTCTTAAATGTAAACTGTAGAGTATCTAATAATGCAATGTTGAAATTGTTCAAAATATAAGGCTGCATCCACACGAGCAATGTTTCCTTGACAAGTATCCTTGACAATATTTTCATTGCTCGCTTAGACGATTACCAGGTTTTCCTTGACAATTTTTTGTTGACAAGGTTTCCTTGCTCGTGTAGATGATGAACAAGTTTACCTTGACAAATTTCGATCAGTGAAGTAACAGGCTGGGAACTAATCTTATTACAGTAATAATCCTTGCCAAATTTTCCTTGTTGTCTGTCTACAAATTTTTCGAGCAAATTTCATCGCGTATCCTTGACAATTTTTCCCTGTCAAGGAAAAGCAATTATGCTAGCTTTTCCTTGTCAAGGAAATATTGTTCATTTTACTCCATCTTCACAAGCAATTTTTCCATGTCAAGGAAAACTTGTTACAGAAAAATTACTCGTATAGATGCGGCTTCAGTCCAAGTAACACTGTAACAATATTAAATAAATTGTTGCTCTTGAGTGGTCAGGTCGAAGCTCACATTAATTTATGGTGCAGTACTCATGTCAGTCCTGAGCTCATTACACATTTTTAATGCTCCTGTTCGGTTCAATCTTTTATCACAGAAATTGATAGTTGTGTGCACTGATATCTTGGTTATACCCCATAAACTTTATTTATACTCCTGTTGGGTCAACTTTTTATTACTTACCAATCAATTTATGCTTGTGTTGGGTCAGGTCTCAGGTCACATACATATATGTGTCCCTGTCACATAATTCCAATCATAGTGCTCTTTTTATCATCCTATATTATGTATATTTATGTTGTTGTGGCCTCATGTTTTATCTCATATAAATTTTTGCTCCTGTTGGGCCAAATCTTATATCACATACTGTAATTTATGCTCCTCTTATTATATCTTAATTTTTATCCCACCTAAATTTATCTTATCTTACCTACTAAATGTGGGCTTAAATGTAGGTGAAATTGGTGGTGTAGTGGTTTACCGCTCGCCTTTCACCGCTGTGGTCTGTCTTTAAGCCCTGGCTCGGGTTGGATCATATGTGAGTTGAGTTTGTTTGATGTGTTGTTCTCCCCTGTGCCATAAGGGTTTTTTTCCTCCAGGTTCTCTGGTTTTTCCTTCCTCAGTAAAAATCAATATGTGAGTCAGTTTAGTTGTATGCATAGGATATTCATGTAATGAATTTTTATCCCACTAAAAAAAGTAATTTAATTTTTAAATATCTTATAACTTTATGCTCCCGCAGTTCAGTCAAAATTTATACTTCTGTAAAGTCAATAGGCCCTTTGCAGGATCTAGTCAAGTGACACAAATTCACAAACAATTAGCTGTTAGTAGGGAGGGATTTTGAGACCCATGCTAAGAGCGGCTGCAAAGCAGACTATATAGCTATCATTGATCATGACTTTTACATTCTGTGATTGTGACAGCACATATAGTTATGAATTATGTTTTCGTATGAGTGGGAAATATACAGCACTGACTTACAGCATGTACATGGTACAACAGGCCGTGACATTGAAATGGCTTCCCATTGTCTTTCAGTAATTCATCCAATTGCAACTCGTAGTCATGGGTACCATAAGGTACCATACTGCTAAAGTACAACTACGAATTTGCTGTACCATTTCCCACTTCCACGAAAACCGCTCTGTGGATATTCACCTCAAGTACTTCAAAGCTTCGTGAGAAGCTATTAAGATTTTATTAATAATGACTGTTCCAAAACTTGTTTTTTAACAATCATCCAAAAACATCATTGTTTGTAGATACTGTAATAGCAGTTGGCTTCTCTGGGCCAAGTTCTTCAAAGCCTGATTAGGGATTATGCTAGCACAAATCTGTGGAACAACTGCACACTAATGTCTTCTCTTTAGATATGAGTGAAAGGTTTTGCCTCGAGCTCATTTTGACCGCTGAAGAAAATATCTGGCTTGGCCACTTTTTAAGTTTCAACTCTTAAATTAATAATATTGTCATTGGTTGTAAAATTCCAGAGGACCAGCCTTAATTTTGCTTAGCACTGGGGCTGAAAATAATTTCAGACATTTTGTCAACCATTCTTTTCATGTGCATCCCCCCAGGGTAGCCTACTTGCTCAACAACTAGTACTTGTAATGTGGGTGGGGGTGTGGTTGGGGGGAGAGGGTTTTAGGGTCAAAACATTTCATTTCCAACCTGCTTGCACTTGGATGAAAATTGTAACTTATATACAGGTATATGGCCCCAATAGTAACCAAGCATCACAGTCAAATATGGCTGATAAAAATTATCAATTTTTTTCAGCATCTAACTTGTGAGTAAATGACGTCATTTACTCAACCCTATTGTTTGAAATATGGTGGATTAGCCCTTTCTTGATTAAGCCCCCCACACTATTAGTCTTCTGTTATTTATAATAATAAGCTTTAATTCCTACTTTTGGCAAAAGAACTACAGTAGAATTACAAACATATATATATATATATATATATATATATATATATATATATACAGCGATATGCAGAAATTCTGATCCTATTGATATATATATAAGTATATCAAAAGTATATTAGAAATTATGGGATATCATCTCTGATATTTTTTTCAGAAAGCCCTAGTGATAGGCAACTCGAAAAAAATATCAGCGATGATATCCCATAATTTCTGACATACTTTTGATATACTTGTACATATATCAAGAGGATCAGAATTTCTGCATATCGCTGTATATATATTTAAGGAATATAAAACGGCGCGCGTGTCTATATATTGTGATTTATAACCCAACGATGAATTTTCGCGCGCTGTCATTGGTTCAAATGGGCCACGTGCAGGACGGGTATCAGGCGATATCCCCCGTCCGAAGTGATATTCGTCCAGCAGAAGGTAAAAACGTTAAAAAAGAAAAGAAAAAACACGGAAAACAAAGAAACTCGCTTTTTACAAACAAGTGAGAGTAAAATACAAAGACTGGTTGAGAAAACTACGCCAGCAAACACGAAAAAATCAACAAAATATACTGTAAATGTCTTCAATGGTAAGCATCCATGTTTCGTGCATGAAGTTTTTGGTTTGTTTTCGAAATTGTTTTTATAAACTACTAAAAACCAACAAACAATTCGACAACAAATGTCAAACAATAGAATAATTCAATGTCAAACAGCTTTCATTTACCAAAATAATTGTTTTTATATCCAGCTTGGAGACGAGAGAATTATTTTTTGAAAACTCTGGAGATGACGAGTCGATGCAGTTTGCTGAATTCATTTCAGTGAAGTCGTTGGGTTATAAAATAAATAAACCCCCTCTGGCTCACTGGAATATCGGCTGATAATGTCCTTGGATGAGAAATGGTCCTCAAAATATCACATTTGCCCTCGAAGCTTCGCTTCTCGGCCAAATGTTCTTTTTTCGGACCATTTCTCATCCTCGGACATTATCAGCCGATATCCCAGCCGCCAGGAGGGGTTTATTTACTAAATAAACACGCTGGGAACTGTAGAGCAAGAGAGAAGTCGTAGAGAAACACGAGGCGCAGCCGAGTGTTTCTTTGACTTCTCGAGTGCTCTACAGCTCCCAGAGTGTTTATATCACAGTATATAGACATAAGCGGACGTTTTATATTGCTTTTATAAAATATTTTGAACGATTTTACGACAATAAGCTGATGAAATTGAAATTCTCCCAACTTAGTATCAAAAACAAGGCTTGTACGCATGACAAAAGTTTCACTGACAGCAACCTGAACCAAATTCCTTAGGACAGAAATGGAATTTAACGAGGCAAAATCATTGAAAACTCTTTCAAAATCACGGCGAGAAATGTTCTGAAATGTTAATGAAACTACTGCAAAGTCGAAGATGTACTAAAAATGAATTGAAGACGTGTTTTTATAAGATTAAACAGATGAGGTAAGGTTTGAACAGGAAATCTTTCAGCTCGTGGTGTACGCTTTGGCTGATGTTCACAAGCTACAAGGACTGTAAGTTTATTTATTTTACAAGAATTTAAAAAGCTTAGAGGAAAAACTGGGAAAAAAGCTTTCTTTTCTGAGCTCTCGCTGTCTTTTTCTACTTCGTCTACAACAGTAAAGAGTGACATAAGTCACACATTTCTGATAGTAAGGCCTTGTGAATTGTTTGGAGACGAATTTTTTCAGGTTCGTAAATCCATAGGATATTTCTGCTTTACATTTTCTTCTTTTCTCAGTCCTTGATGCTCCTGATCGCTGCATTTAACATCTGATTCGATAAACTAAAAGATGGATTTGAATTTATCTGAATACATCTGTTTTACGGGGGATTATTGAGATTTTTCAATGCAGTAGTGAATTTTTAGCAGCAAAGATTCTATTCATTGCCCTCCTTGTTTTAGCTTCGCCGTAAAAAATTCTCAGGTTTTTGTCAAGCTCTTCGTCATTCATTAAGTGAAACTCAATCAGAATACCGTTTTCTTTTCGCTAAGCTGTTAAAAATCACCATAAGTTCTTTTAAAAATAACGTTTTTAAATATATCTTGTTGTTGTTTTTGAAGCTGATGGTGGTTGTTTCGTACGCCGAGTTTTAACTTTTCGCAATAATGACTTTTACGCCAAACGCCGTTTAATATAAATAAAAATTAAGGCTTTCATGAATAAAACATAGGTTTAAAATTATTATTTTATCATAATAGCACAGTATGTTTTGTTCTCTTGACTCTTAACATCTCTACGAAATTTCAGATCGATTAAAAGAAGTTTTCTATTTTTTTTCTTCTCGCCTATAATATAGTGACATGGTAGGAGTCAAACAGCCAAAAATGAATTCAAACGGCTTCAAAACTAAACCATTTATTTCTCAAAAAAACGATCTCATTCAAAATTGAATGTCATCAAGGCTACAATAAATAACAAATACATCCTAACATACATGACTGGAAGCAATGACGTGAAACGCATACTAAATTCGGCAATTTGTTCAAGATAAATATTTATTATTAGCAGCAACACGCTTTTAAAATACGATTTTTTCTATTTATGGTGAAGAAGGAGAATATGTTTTACTATAAGTAAAAGAATATAGTTAGATCTGTATAATTTCTATATTAAATGTTAATAAATAGAAATGAAGCGCAGTGCGAATTTGCATGTAACCCGTCACATTTATTAGCTAACATTAGCGCGTATTGTAAAATTGCACCTAAATAGCGGTCTTTTACCAAAAGATACGATTATCAGTCCGTATATATGCCACATAGCTATACAGTAGTCGAAGTAAATCAGTAAAGGAGATTCGAATACATTTGATTTTGATGATTTTCTTTCTCACAACTTTGTGTAACCATGTAGCGTATATTTCGAATACCACTTATATTTATTCAAAATAAGTTATGAAAACTGATCTATAAATCGTAAAATTTCCATAGAATATAAATTATGCTTTATTCCAGACATTTTGGTGTAGATTTGATGCTGATCGACCTTAATGATCGGGAACAGTGTACAATTGAAGTTTTCTGTTTATAAATTCGACACGTACAAAACATACAATAAAGTTTTGTCAACATTTCGTATTTAGGGTATTTCTTCTAGTTACAAAGCCTTGATTTCTATATCACTTTAGGATGCATTTGTCGTTTAATTGTTTGATATAATGCTACCAAATCAACTAGTCTAGCTCTAAAGGTAAATGGATAATTGTAGTTGGAAGTTTGCTGACTTATTTTCGACAAGCGAAATCTCATTTGCATATGTTATAGCTTTGTGCAAAAAAATGTAAGGGACTGTTAAGGCTATTTTTCAGAAGAGCAAAGAATATTTTACAAAAATGTAAGGCCACGATATCTTATCTATGGTATACAAGTTCTTTGCTGCTTTTTTGAAAGAAATCGGGATGTTTTGTCTCTAGAAATCAAAGTTTTTTTATCGGATGTGTGCTTACTCCTGTTTTTTTAATTCAAAAAGGTTACTTTAGATTTTTTGTTGCTGCTTCATAAGGGCTTGAAATTTTGTGAATATTGAATAGTAGCAACTACATGACTCGATAACTTGTTAAAAAGAAACATATATTTTAATATTATATTATATTATATTATATTATATTATATTATTATATATTATAATAGGGCCTTGCTTATGTTTTAAATTTTCTACATTAGTCAATTTTGTCCTTCTTATCTATAAATCCTAAATTTATAGAGCAAGAAGTAAGTGTTGTCAGCTGAATTTAAACGGCTTCAAAGCATATCTCCAATATTATATACAAATTGAATATAATATCGCTGTAAAAAATAATAATATGCATATCCATCTGACAAAATATAACAACTTAAAAAAGCGTTAAACATTATGTGAAATTTAAACTTTTATTAATTTGTAATTGATCTCATTACATGTGAAAGTTAAATAAAGGCGGGGGGGGGGGGGGGGGTATAGAAACAAGTATAGAAACAAGCATTAAGATAAGAATAGCGCGTGAAATATTTAGAAGTTATGGATTTAAAAAGTGATACTTTTTCTCGACAAATAACTGTATGCTTGCAAGCGCATTCTCGAGCCCATGAATGTTGTCGAAAATCCTTTCAAATTAGATTTTACATTGTGAACTAGATATATAACTATGTAAAGAGGCTAAAGCAATGACGTCAATATATTGTCTATAGCAGGCGCTACACGTTTTACTATGAGTCGATCGCGATTTTACTGAGTTGTTTTTATGTTTGCTTATTACAGAAAGATTATGCGATCTGTGAACATATGAAATTCATTTGTGATAAATATCTTATAAGTATTTCATGTTTAAATAGTAAATTTCACCGTCTGAAAAGCATAGCATGCTGAGTAATTACCAGGCCCCACGCGGTTATTATTAATTATAGCTATGTATAATACAAATTACTTATCACATAAACAACAAAAGTTGTAATTACGTTATTTCGTATCGATATCTATCATTTTATGACATAAATAGTACACATTTCATATTATGAAAAAAATCTTCCTTGTGACGCTATTGGATGCCACCTCATTGCTTCCAGTCACAAGTATCACGGTCATACCTCTTTTCTTGACTGTAAAAATGACCTTGATGAAACGAAAATCGCTGTCATAAAAACGGTAAAGGAGCCGTGACCAGATTAAGTGTGGCAGGCTAACGGTAATAAGACTGGGAATGATCGACAAAATAGATCCTAATGGATGCGGGAATGGCAAATTGTACTGCCAAATCCTTCACCACATCTACCCTCTATGGTCAAGATTTGCTCTCGCATTGTTTTTCCCGACCAATCACTATCGAGAAAAACGTAAATATCACGAAAGCACAGGATGAGGGAAAAGCCATCGGGGAAAAAAAGCCGGCTTCATTTTTTTTGGCGGTTTGTTGTCCGTTTCTTTTTTTGCCGGTTTTTACATGGTTTCCCATCTCTTAATCCAAAAAAAACTTGTCCATACAAAAAGAAAGACGTCCATAACACTGTTCAGGTAAGTAAAATCATGCATTACGTCAAATTTAGCAGCAGTTTTATCGATCGTTTCTTGAAATCAACAAGAGGGAAGAAAGAGCCGATCGTGATACTTCATTCCTCATTTTATTTTAGGTAAAAAAAAGTAGCCTGCGTTTTCCATTTATCGGTCTTCTACATTGTAAGTTTACTATCGTTATGTAGGTAAGTTCAATGAGATTCACAAGACACTTAAATCATGAGAAGGACGGGAAATTACGAGTAATAAAAAATGGAGAGATTATCTTAAAGGGGCAGAAAGAAAGAGCAGATCGTGATCCTTCATGCGTCATTTTATTCTAGGTAAAAAAAGTCATCTGTGGTCTGGTGTTTTCCATTTATCGGTCTTCTACAATGCAAGTTAGCTAGAGTTCTGTAGGTAAGTTGATTGAGATTCACAAGACATTTAAATCGTGAGACGGACAGGAAATTATGAGCACAAAAAATGGATAAATTATCGTATAAACGAATCCAATCATTTTTATTATTATGTAGTGTCGTATCCACTATCTACTGATACTAAGGAATAGACTAACAGGAATATAATAAATCATTTTGTATGATTAGGTAGAAAAAGAGTCACCAATCAGTATGCAACTATCGATAGATCAACAGGAAGTATTAGACGTGGTCCTATCTGGGCACAATGTTATGATTACTGGTCAAGCAGGAACTGGCAAGTCATTCCTAGTGAAACAGATATATAAGCGTTTACGAGCCACATGAAGAAACCCTTCGTGCTCAACAGTGCATGCATTCTTCGGCCTCAAAACAGCAGATTTGCCATTCAACCAAGTAGTTCAACGGGCGCTGTCAAACAACCTTGTGAGAGAGAGAGTAAAGGAAGTGGATTGTTTAATATGGGATGAGGTGTCCATGTCAAGCAGGAGAACGTTTGAGCTTGTACATAAGATTCTTGTGGATGGAAATGCAGACGGATCAAATTATCCTTTCAGTAGAGTACAGGTAATTGCGCATGCATATTACATGATATATTCAACAATTGTATGTACGTACTGTATCACATATTCAACACTTTTTCGTGAATTTCTACAGCTTCGACCCGTGCCAAACATATTTGATGAAGGACACTTCCTGTTTAAGTCCCCACTATTTAAGCGATCAATAACCCACCGTTTCGAGTTGACCACCATTCAAAGACAAGACGAAAACGACTTGCAGTTTCTATCGTGCTTGCGAGAAATCCGCATTGGACATTGTTCGGTTGAATCTGAAAACTTTTTAAAAAGCTTATCAAGAGAAATTCCAGAGCAATACGACCCAACGCACATCTTCTTCAAGAAAATTCCAACGCAAGTGTTTAATCTCAAAGTAATAAGATCAATGCCTGGTAGAGAAGTGACATTCGAAGCTTTGGACTCTGGTGAAATCAACGGAATTCAGTGCCCTGCAGAGGAAACACTTACATTAATATAAGGATGTAAAGTAATGTTAGTTTGGAACAAAAGTAATCAATTGAAGAATGGCTCAGCAGGAGTGTTCATAAAGGAAGAAAGAAATCACATTATTGTCAAATTTAATGGAGTGGGAAATGTGAAACTTTGTAGAGAAGTTTGGCAGGTATTCTAGATCTGATTATGGTGTAGTTTCATTCTTCTTGGAAAGAGGTATATAGGATCTGCCTTAAAACCTGAACTGAAATTGCTCATTCTATATTGAATATTTGCTCATGCATATTTCCTTGAACAAGCAAATCACATGCCCAAACTGAAGTGTTAAGGCAGATTCATATATATCTTATATGGAGAAATTCAAATATTCCAGATTGTCATGTTAAAAAGCAATTGAAAAACATGTATTTACCTCAAATACTATCCAAGCTTCCATCTAGGGGCATAGCAAGGACATCAAGAGCACCCAGGCACTCATTATAAAAAAGCAAACCAAAAAAACAAAAACCAACATTTTTATATATTCAAACATTAATTTCAAAAACATTTGTGAGGGGGGGGGGGGGGGCAATTTGGAAAATATATATTACCGGAAGCCAGTTATGTGCATTGATAAATGCTACAATAATTATTGTTGGTGCTAAATATATGTTGTTTTGTTTGGCTTGCAGAAAAAGGACAGTAACGGTAATGTAATCGGAACTCGCAGTCAATTTCCAGTCATATTAATGTATGCAATAACATGCCACAAAGCACAGGGACTTACTTTACCTGCAGCAGTTGTACATTGCTCTAAGGTATATAATTTCTATAAACTGGTTATATAATCGTTTCGAGTGGAATGCAATAAAATGTCCAAATCAGCTTTCAGTTCCTCATCAAGATTGCTTGGATGTATGCACAGGCCATCAAGATATAAATGACATGCATTTTAATTGTTGCCGCCAAGCTGTGTTACTTCAAGAAGAACTAGATGAATGTGATGAGTTGAATAATCCAGTATTCTCTGATGATGAAGATTGGCCATGTTCTGTGAACGAGGAAGTAAAAAATATTGTCAAATCATACATTGAAAGAGGAGATCCAGATGAGGTATTATTTAGATATATATTAGATATTACTGTTATATGTTGTTAAATTACCAATTAATTGTTTCTTTATTTTACAGATGATGCTAGACTTGGAAACTGTATACAGTGTGTTGAAAGAAGAAAGATCCCAAACATTTATGAGGATACCCCCAGGTTCATTTGATGTGGACAAACTCCTTCTATCCCTTAAAGTGGAAAATCCCATGACATCATATGCAGAGTCGAAGAATAAAGTCATAGATGAATTGATAGGAAATCAACAATGAGGTAAATTAATCACACTCCATATTTCAGAATTTTTCAAAAGTCTTAATTATTATATGTTATGATATATACTCACATATCAAAAAAATTTGCTAATGCAAAAAATATGAAAAAATTAAAAGGATTGTTATACATTTTACTCACTATCTATATATTTTATAATTGAAACTTCAAAAGCCATTAAAAATTGTTTTCATTAATTATATTGTAGGTATCATTGCTAAAATCATGTGGGCTCGTGCCTGTGAAATAAGATTGGAAGAGTCAATATCCATGGAAGATGAAATTGTAATAACTGCAAGGCAATGGTCATTAGACACAAGGTTACTTCACAAGCTTGTAACAAAATCCAGTGGTCTTTTGAGAGATCTCAAATTGCTATTTGAAACAGATACCTTGGACCCTGTCCAAACATCAATCGGGACAGATATACCATGAATTTGTTAGCAATCTTGTGGAAAAAGTTACCCTCCACGAGAAAACCACGACAATTCACTCCAAATGCGTTAGAGATGTTGGAGCCTGGGCAATCAAGAAAATCTTTTCCAATAATTTAAATTATGTGAGGCAGAATATGAGATCTCAATGCAAGAAGACCCAACAGAATGTAGAGGGTAACCTTAAAAAATGTAATCTGATTGAGGAATTTCTCATCGATGACATTTCTCAACTTCATGCAGCATCTAAGTGTCCTGAAACACTTAAATTCACAGAGCAAAATCAATATAGATCTAGAGGGCTCACACACATCAGTGATAAAGCATCTGAGTTTTGTATATACCTAGAAGAATTCCGGGTACAACATCTAAACAACGACATGCTCAAAGTCCACCGAGATCTTCTTGTGGAAAACAGCATTGATATGGAGGAGAATAACCCATGTTTGAAAGAATCATGGATGCGTCGCTTTCCTGATGATGAAAACAAGGTAATAAATAAATTCATATTCATATGAGAGAGATGTTAAGATGTGATGTAACGTACCCCCTCTTCTTCCCCATCACTGTATTTCTAACTCCTTTTTTTTTTTTTACACAGATCAATTATTGCATATTTAGTATTATATTGCATGTCAACATGTTATCTGAGAATTGATTTCATTCTATAATTTGATATTTTACATTAATTCATTGTTTTCTATTGTTCAGGTAATAAATAATGATAAGTTTTTTACATTTTATTGTTTGTATTTTTTATACGACACTGAATGTAGATATATCCTTGTTTATATTATTTTTAGGAATTTGTTACAGAAGTCTGTGATCAGGTAATCACGAAGTATATGAAAGCTGGTGCTGGTCAATACATTCGAGATTTCAGACTGGCACACAGGTATATTATATTGCAATATTATTTCAATGGTTTAGTGATTTCCCGTAATTTAGTGATTGTACAATATAAAATAAGATTGGTTAATGTTTTTTTGACATATCCACACAGAATCAAGAAACAGTCTGAACATAGGAAGAATGTCATACAAAAGAAGAAACGATTAGAAGAAAGGAATGCTGCTATACCATTCCAAGAAATAAAGGAGGATGTATCGAGAGGGAAGGCAACATCACATCGTCGCCTTTTGCACTACGTAGAGAAATACGGAACAGAAACATTTTCTAAGAACTATACAAAACCACAATTACGTCAATTTTGTGCAGCATATGGTGTTAAACATAATGCAAGTATAACCAAATATAAATTGGCGCAGGACCTTATTACAGCAATGAAACAAATTGAAAGAAACCCTTACCCTTTTCATCTTCATGACTTAAGCGTTGTCACTCTCGAAGACGACATGGACTCACATAGAATCGGAATAAAGATCATCATTAAGTAACAATGTGCACACTTTATTTGTTTTCGTACTGTCAGCGGTATTTTGTTATTGAATATATCCGCCTAATCATCCAACCCTACCCCCACCCCTTCGTCTTTAATATTTGAACGAGATACAAAAAAAAATTATTATTATTATGTGCTTTTTCACATAAACATAATAGTAAACCCTTATAAATTAACAGTGTGTTACACCACGCCACTATGATGGTGTATCGTTTCATCAAGGTCATTTTTACAGTCAAGAAAAGAGGTATGACCGTGATACTTGTATGTTAGGATGTATTTGTTATTTATTGTAGCCTTGATGACATTCAATTTTGAATGAGATCGTTTTTTTGAGAATTAAATGGTTTAGTTTTGAAGCCGTTTGAATTCATTTTTGGCTGTTTGACTCCTACCTTGTCACTATATTATAGGTGAGAAGAAAAAAAATAGAAAACTTCTTTTAATCGATCTGAAATTTCGTAGAGATGTTAAGAGTCAAGAGAACAACACATTTTGCTAGTTTAAGATCATTTTATTCAAAATTTACAAAATTATTGCAATTTCAGTTTTTTTCAATGAAACCATTGCAAAGCTGCCATATAAGTACATGTAGATTGCTTGGGCTACCTGTGCAAAAGCCTGAGCGTGTTTTGAGTTTTAGCTTGATGGCGTTACCTTGGCAACGATAAACAAATATGGCCGAAATTACTTTTTGTAGAATAACTCTAAAACACGATGAGACCTGGACAAGCGGTTAACAACATCATAAACTTCATAATATTGCGGAACAATTCTTACTATTTAAAAAAAATCAATCTGTTTGATTTTGAGTAATTCGCAGAAATACTCTAAAGCCGTAATTTTCGTATGTTGAATGATGGCGGTGGCCTAATCGATACTTGGAAAAAACGAAATAACAAAAAAATACTATGGGAGATTTCGTGGAATCTTTTTTTGACGTCACAACCTCGCGCGAGCGGTTCGCTGGCCGTCAAATTTTATTGGAAAGCTATGCATATTTAGTCTTTTTTCTTGAAATGGGATTGAAAAACAAAAACTCAAAGCGTCAAATATCACTTTTCTCTTGCTAGTAATGAAGACAAAGATGATCAAAGTGTAAAATGTAGTAAGAACACCAAAAAACAACCACAGTTCAATTATTTCTGTCCAAATATTTCAATATCTCAAAATGGCGACCCTCTTTTGTATTACCGTATCGAGAGTTTTACGCATTTTTGTGTCGATTTTTTTAGGAAATCTTAGTTAACATCAATGAATGTACCTTCTATGAAGTGTTTTCTATGGAACTGAAGGACTATTTTTGCAGTGCAATCAAGTTTTTCTGGTCTTTAAGCCACTTCTTCTCAGAGCTACAACCACAAAATGGCTTCGCAAATCTTCTTTCGGTGAAGACGAAAAATTGTTTTGGTTAACTTTAAGATAGACGTGACTTCTGTGCTTTCAGTGATAGCTCAAACGTGCTTTTCGCTTTTCGAAAATAATAAAATGAAAACCACATAAGTATTTTAAACTTATGTTTTTTTGCAAAATTCTATAGACTTTACAAGAACAAATTTGCCGTCTTTTGCATTCGGGACTGATAAAATTTGACGGCCAGCTTCTATTTGCCACCGGAAGTACGTCACGCGTGAAACCTCCCATAGAAAAGACCTTTCATTATACACTTCCTGCTGGCTAAATGCTAAATGTTAATTCTTTACCGAAGCAGAGATATTATTTTTTTTCCTTGCATGAATATTTAATAAAATATCAAAATATTTACGCAATGAAAAAAAATTGTATCTCTCCTTCAAAGAAGAATTAAGATTTAGCATTTAGCCAGAGGGAAGTGTGTAAGGAAAGGCTTTTTCTATAGTCGTTTTATGTTATTTCGTTTTCTCCAAGTATCGATTAGGCCACCGCCATCTTTCAACATACGAAAATTACGGCTTTAGAGTATTTCTGCGAATTACTCAAAATCAAACAGATTGATTTTTTTTTTAATAGTAAGAACTGTTCTGCAATATTATAAAGTTTATGATGTTGTTAACCGCTTGTCCAGGTCTCATCGTGTTTTAGAGTTATTCCACAAAAACTAATTTCGGCCATATTTGTTTATCGTTGCCAAGGTAACGCCAATCAAGCTGAAATTGGCATCAATCCAAACTTTCATCCAAGCATTATCACAGTTCTAAAAACTTAATAGGTGTAAGTTAAGACTATAAATAAGCCAGATGAATATGAAAGGTATGGTCTAAATAATACTATAGGGAGCCACCTTAAACCAAAATTTCTCAACTGCAAGTGACTTCCAAGCTAAAATTTTTGCCAATCTGGTTTTCATAATCATAATCGGGTCATATCCTCAAACATTTGAATTTTTGGAATTTCAAAACTTGGGGTGTTTTCATCCAAGTGCCCCTTTAAATATAGCTGTTAAGTCGTGACATATTCCTGGGTCCAACTGCTCACAAAAACCGATAAAATAAAGTGAAAAATGTTATCAATGAATTAACCTCCACTTGAAACAATTACAGCTTTGGGCAATAAATCCTGTCATGCACGAAGAAAAAGCAAAAAAAAAACAATTTGTAAAACTAAAACTGCTTTTCATTTTGGACCAGGAAGTTGTTTTTCTATACGAGTGATGTCACACTTAACAGCCCCATAGATTATTCATGAGTAAATTGTTGTTCCTTTTTAATTTCAGCTTCACTTGAAGACCTCCTTTCCAAGGCTAATGCATGTCATAGTAAGAAAACTTGTTTTCAGAAATGTTTATTGAGACATTAATAAAAGAAGATGAGTTGATAACACTGAGGTTCATTATCATAACATGATGCTTGCATCATTTCATTATCAATATGTTGTCCTTTTATGTCAACACCTTTTGCAATTAAGAATCATACCGAGCAGTAAAAAAATGTTCCATGCTCTACATTTCATAGCAGGCTCACCCTGGCGAAATTCTTGGCCAGGATCATATTAGGATCCTGTTAGCATCCTGGCAAAGATCTTGTGTATTATCCTGAACAAGATCCTGCATCCTAGATGAGATCCTGATAGAATCCTAGATAGAATCCTAGATAGAATCCTAGACAGGATACTGAATAGGATCCTATTCCTAAACAGGATCCTGGCCAAGATTTGCACCAGGGCAGATCCAGGGCAGGGGTGCAGGGGGTGTGCACCCAGCTAGGTCAACTTTCTGTCACTACATTGAAGATAATGAATTTCAAATGTTTTCTATCTTTCATTATAATTAAGGGTTGCACTCCCCTCCCCCTGACTAACTTTGTATCCCCATCTTGAAACTTTGATATACAATTTTTTTTCTTATTTGGATTGTTAGGGCCCTAATTTTTTTTATAGGTTTGGCATTTTTCATGGGCAGGTGCCCCTATATCCATTCCCTGGACAATATCCTGTATCCCCCCTGCTTCGCTCCCTCTTGTTTTTAGTTAAAGCTTTAATAATCAACAGCAAAAGAATTATAATAGCAGAATATATTATACATAATGATGTGGAAATGTATGGGATAATTATCTTCTAGTTTTAGAAAACATGTGTGACTATTAAATTCCAAATTTTGCAATTCAGATTTTGAAATGTTCATATTTGAAGAGAAAGCAATGTGAATGACAGTGGGTCAAATTCAGTAACTTAATACTGGTTTCCAATTTGGCCCACTGTCATTCACACACACTACCACTACATTATATATTCTATGCATACACCACAACTCACAGAGGGAGGAAACTGGAGTACCCGGAGAAAACCTTTGTGGCACAGGAGAGAACAATTAACACATCAAACAAACTCAACTCACATATGATCTGACCCAAGCCGGAGCTCGAACCCGGACCACTGCCGTGAGAGGCGAGCAGTAAACCACTACGCCACCCATGCCACCCTACAACCATATACATTCCAATTGGAATGCTTAATTTGTTGCTTCTCTGCTGTCCTTAAAGGGTTTCCCTCCAGGTTCTCTGCTTTCCTCCCTCAAAAAAATAAACTTCCAAATTTCAATTCCACCAAATGTATGAGCTTTTACCTAGTTTGGAGCCTACCCCCTGTTGTGATTGTCTCGTGCTGTGGTACAACAGCCAAAGTCTAACAGAGTTTAATATTTTACTATGTTTTGGGTCTTTGCTTGTGATTCTTTTGTAGACATCTCTGTAAAGAATCACATGATGAAAGGTTAACTTGCATTTAAATGTGTTTTAACACAATGTCAAAATATTATTTTTTCCCATTTGGACATCATAGTAATATTTGATATTTAAATTATTTAGTGGGGAAAAAAGCATCACGAACTTGATCAAATTACAATTTGGAAGTTGACTTTTGTAGAGGGAGGAAAACCCGAGAACCAGGAGAAAAACCCTCGAAACACAGAGAACCAAAATTGAAGCACATGCGAGCCCAGCAGGACTCAAATCCTGGTTGCATTAGTGAGAGGCGAGTGCTCTCATTACTCGCCATCCATAGAAACAAAGAAATAACTGTTTCCTGAGTCACTACACTACTTAGAGTGAAGACACTTCAGTTATACAATTTGTTTTGATTCTGATTGGCTATAATATTTTTTCTCAGATAAGCTGGTGGTATGGAATGAGGAAAATGGAATGGAATGTACTGATATTAACTAAGACGATGTTAGAGATATTATATAAGAACACATTTCGAAAACAATTGTGCTATGAAAGGAAGAAAAAGGGTTATGCCTTCATGATTGTTATCACCATATATAATTAAGTTCAAAAATTTGCTCAAGCATGTACATGTATGTATGTACCATATGTAAGGGTTATTGGCCTGAAATGAGGGATATAAATTATGATTTAGTCTGGGTACTAAATGACATATCTCTGATCGAAAAGCCAATGATAGGCATATTTTTCACATTTGCAAAGTATTATTTTGTGCTACTTTGCTTCAGTGCCTCAGTGCTACCGAAGCACTTTACCATGCATTAAAGGTATGCACACAGCATACTACCTTGATAGCTCTTTCGAAAGAAACATTAAATCCATACTTTATAATCCCAGTTATAAGCCTCCCAGTCTGCTATTGCTAATATATACCCCCCCTCCCCTCCTACATACCCCCAACCTAGCTGGGTAAGGGACCAGTCATTTTTTATAAGGAGGGGAGGGGCTGGTGCAAATAGAGGGTGGCCTAGCATTTTTTATGCTCCACTAAGGACGGGGCTAAGAGAGACAAACAGGTTACTTTAGGTGGAGGGGTCATAAAAATTGGTGCAAGTGAAAATCAAAATGCACCACCCCACCCCTCCCTGTAAATAATGACCAGTCCCTAATATAATCCCATCTTTGGTATCTTGGGTTCACAATTTGATTTATTTTCTTTTGTGTTTGTGTATTGGAGATTCAAAAAAGTCTTATAAATATTAAAATGTGACAGGAATTTTTAAATATTTTTATAGATTTACTTTGATATTCATCATTGTTCAAGAAAATAAAAGGAAAGAATAACCGTTTCCTCAGTCCACATTTTAAACTCTTTTTTTTCCTTTCTGCAGGTTATAAGCCCATTGAAAGACACTCAGATATGAGTATGTGAAATAGCTCACTAGTGTAGCTAGGGAGTGGGGCACAAGAGGATGACATGCCCCCCTAATCCTTTGGTAATTAATTGTTTGTTTGTGTCTTTTTTTTACTTTTTCACCTAGTGATTACAGTGAGCAGGGGCGGATCTAGACTAGTTCACCTAGTTTCTGGAAACTACTCAGATTTTTCCCGAGAAAATAAAATTAGAATGGAGATAACACAAATAAAATAATTCAAACGAAGAGTCAGAACGTAATTTACCTTCATCGTGTTTATTTTGGTCGCCATTTTGTTTGCACAGGAAACCCACATTCGTTCTCAGGCTCTTCCAGATTACAAGCCCGTATTACTTATTGAGGGAGGGGACCCACGAGAATTTTAAGCAAAGGAGCGGCTGCATAGGAGTCTAAAACGTGTGAGTTCGCAGTGTGGGTTTCCTTTGGTAAACCATTTCACTAGTTTCCGACGTCACGGACAACGCCCATTGACTAGTTCACACAGGAACTCCAAAGCGAAGATTTAGCATTCAAGCTCAATTCTGATTGGCTAAAATCAGCGTGAAGCATTTCGGAAACTAGTGACAAAAGTATAAAAGGGCTACCCTACCCTAGTGAGGTTCTCTGTTCCGTTAGACTCTTTGGAGCTCGCATCGAACAGAACCAAAACGATTTAGCAAACATTCTGGTTGTTAGAGACTGCTACTTGAGATTCATTGAATCGAAATAATTGGCAAACAATTAGCTTGTGGTTTATAGTAGTTATCCCCCCCCCCCCCCCCCCCCCAACCGGCGCACTTGCGAGGGGAGGGGTGGTCCAAGCTGAGAAATCATATAGCGGGATTGCGAGGGGAGGGGTGGTCCAAGTTGAGAAATAGTTTAGGGGATTAAATGAGTGGAATGTATGCTAGTTTGGTCAAAGTACAAATAGATTGAATTCCAAACACTCTCGCGGAAAAAGAAACTATTTGAAATACGAACCAACATCATTAGTATCGCATGGGCCGAGAAAAGTTTTATAACCAAGTGTTACTGAGAAATCTTAGTAAATACTTGGATACATACTGTGGAATGTATGAAAGAATACCATTAAGAATGTTAGGGGAGGGGTGGTCTTGAAGATGAGAAATACTTTAGAGGATGAAAGGAATGTAGGATAGAGGTCAAAGTACGAAAAGAGTGAATTCCAAACATTCTCGTGGGAAGAAAAAAAATATTTTGAAATATTATGTGATGTCATTAGAATAGTTAAAGACAAATAAAATAAATTACGATACGACAGTTCGATTAGTCCCAGTTGCACTCCGATAGTTCAGAGTAAAGACAAAAATTAGCGAACATGTCTTCTGGAAAAGCAATAAACCTAGGAGTCCGAGGATACGTTATTTTCGTGAAGGAGTTTCGAAATGAGAAGAAAATATATTTTCGCAAGCAAAAGAAAGATGTATCAAGTGGCAAAACTGTTCTTACCAATTCAGGAATGTCTTTGACGTTGGACGAATGGACAACACTAAAGTCGGCAATTAGAGCAATAGATATGGAATTGCAGAAGGTAACCAGCATGGAAGAGTCACCGGAGTCGGTGTCCAAAGACGAGTCACAATTCTTAACTCAGTCTCAGAATACCAATGTTCATCAGAAGCCTCCATTTTCCGGATCATTTCAAATCCTTCAGCACAATGGCAATGCGCGCAAAATTACGAGGAACAGGAAAAAGACTATTTACCTAGAACTTTCACCACTTCTGAATTAAACTCTATTTTTGAAGCTCTCGGTCCGGAAATGGAACTGACAGGGGAACAGCAAGGGTTGGCTGTGCAGCACCAGGTACCCAGCTGGGGATCTGAAATGTACTGATATGTACTGATATTCAAAAACACAGAAAGCATAAAATAAAATAAAATTTGTTTCTGTAATACTATAGCTTTTATTAAAAAGTAAAATAAAGTAATGAGATTGTTACAATGCAAATGTTTGGTCTCTTATTAATCAATGTACATGTTCGATATAAATTCTAGCTAGCTCCAACAGGGCATAAATTATTGTGTTGACAGGCACCATTATTTGCACTTAAGCCGGTTATTATCCCGGCTTAATAAGTCCACTACAGTTTGTCTGTGAGAACTATTATTCCTTGGTGTAGATTCTTATTCCATGTCTTCTGCTGTGTCTTGTGTTTGTAAGTCTTGGACAGTGAATAAATTGTTCAAGAGAAATTTACGATGATCAATAGCAACCTGGGTTGCTTCCATCCAGTCGTAATCCCCCTTGTCTAGTAAATCTTGTCGGGTTCTCATTATTTTACGATAATAAGGATCTTTTTTAAACGCGTGAATCCATTTTAATTTTTCAAACAATACGTTTCTCAGTTCATTCCTAAATATGGATATCATCTTATTGTACGCATGCACTTCTGCCCATTCTTTAGATTCGCCTCTTTCCATGTATTCGTTTTCTAGAGCTTCTAGTTCCGTTTCGTGACAATCCACGGCTTCGTTTATCAACGGTGACCAGCAGTCATCTGAAGGCTGGTTTTCATCATCATCATCCTCATCATCTTCAGTATCATTTGACTCTGATTCACTCGTGTCTAGATCTTCCTCGACACTACTTGCAATTTCATCTTCGCTTGAAGTTTCTTCGTCGTATCTTGAATCATTTTCTTCGACAGCGTTCATTTTGCAAATTTGATCGTCTAAATGACGTCTTAGATTATAACCTCTGGAAAAGGTTTTGCCACAGTAATAGCACTGCTTAGATGACGACATGTGTCTCTTGTACTGAATGTTAAGTGAAATGATCTTCCTGGAAAGCTCCCCGCAATTTATGTCCTTCCTTCCTTTTAAAACTTCTCACAGACTCGTGCTCTGCTCCTGACCTGCTGATAACTGCTCCCAGGTAGTGCTCCTCACTTGCTCCTCATGATCACTGCTCCCCGGTAGTGCTCCTCACTTGCTCCTCACTGCTCCCTGGTAGTGCTCCTTTGCTCGGCACATAAAGGTCAACCATGCGTAGACTATCGGACCAAATGCATGAACAAGTCCAGAAATTACCCTTACAATATGGACATGGAGCATTATAGCAATCTATCAGATCAAGGAGGCTTTATTTAGATCATATCAGGGCGTGATAAAGTAGGGTTACAACTACAAGGGCTCCAAAAGATCGAATTAGAATTATTTAGAAGTTGATATAACTAAAAAGATAATTATAATCTTAACCATAAAAATTCAAGAAAGACCTTGTGGTGTAATGGTTATCACGTCTGACTCCAGATCAGAAGGTTATGGGTTCGATTCCCATTAAGGTCATATTTTATCAAGTACAGCAGCAGTTAAGAGCACTTTGCCGGGATTTTTGAAATATGTTTGCATTATTTATTTGCTGAGCAAAGGAGCACTACCAGGGAGCAGTGAGGAGCAGGTCAGGAGCAGAGCACTAGTCTGTGAGCAGTTTTAATCGTTGCAGAAGAAAGTATTCTGAATGTGCTCATACCGTGTAGAAATACCTCGCTGTAGCTCCTCGCTGTATGATTTGTCCTGAATATAATGCTGGGTGACTCTTCCATGCTGGTTACCTTCTGCAATTCCATATCTATTGCTCTAATTGCCGACTTTAGTGTTGTCCATTCGTCCAACGTCAAAGACATTCCTGAATTGGTAAGAACAGTTTTGCCACTTGATACATCTTTCTTTTGCTTGCGAAAATATATTTTCTTCTCATTTCGAAACTCCTTCACGAAAATAACGTATCCTCGGACTCCTAGGTTTATTGCTTTTCCAGAAGACATGTTCGCTAATTTTTGTCTTTACTCTGAACTATCGGAGTGCAACTGGGACTAATCGAACTGTCGTATCGTAATTTATTTTATTTGTCTTTAACTATTCTAATGACATCACATAATATTTCAAAATATTTTTTTTCTTCCCACGAGAATGTTTGGAATTCACTCTTTTCGTACTTTGACCTCTATCCTACATTCCTTTCATCCTCTAAAGTATTTCTCATCTTCAAGACCACCCCTCCCCTAACATTCTTAATGGTATTCTTTCATACATTCCACAGTATGTATCCAAGTATTTACTAAGATTTCTCAGTAACACTTGGTTATAAAACTTTTCTCGGCCCATGCGATACTAATGATGTTGGTTCGTATTTCAAATAGTTTCTTTTTCCGCGAGAGTGTTTGGAATTCAATCTATTTGTACTTTGACCAAACTAGCATACATTCCACTCATTTAATCCCCTAAACTATTTCTCAACTTGGACCACCCCTCCCCTCGCAATCCCGCTATATGATTTCTCAGCTTGGACCACCCCTCCCCTCGCAAGTGCGCCGGTTGGGGGGGGGGGGGGGGGATAACTACTGTTTATGCTCGAGAAAAATTAACTATTTTATTGTTTTCTTTGTCTTGTATTCTTTGTCGTTTCAGTTGAAAGATGGCAGCGTCGGCAGGAGTTTCACGTGGCGTTTCACGCGAGCCGTGTTTGTGCTCAAGTGTATATTAATAATGTACAGAGTAAGCTGTTTTTTAAGTATGCTATATTCTATTATTTTAGCTTGGAAAAGGTTTGTTTCGAGTTGGAAACTCTTAATCCAATTGACCATTTTAAAGGAGCAATCCTATATAGAGGCTTTGCACCATCACATGATGCCATCCATGACAGGAGGCACAAACATTACTGAATTTGGTCTAACCTGATTTACATAAGAAAGAATTCAGTTTCTCAGGGGGAAAAGACTCTATTATTGTGCATCATGTCATGGCTGCCATCATGTACGAATTCTGAAAATTTTAAATCCATTTTTTCAATTTCATGCATTTTCACCTAGAAAATATTCTTCAAAATTAGTTTTTGATAGCACGAGGCTGTAAGACCAAGTGCTTTTATCATTTCTAGGTGTTTGGGTACAGGGAATACTGTAGGTAGTGAGGGGTCCCGTGTTTGATTCCTGATGACTTCCATAGGTTTTTAAGAATTTTAATCTGTCACTCTATTTATCAGTCTAAAAACATTTCTTTAACCTTTCACTCTAAACATATTCTAAGTGGGTTATTTTAAGGTATGGATTTGGATTTCATTAAAATCAGATTTGGACCAAGGTATTCAAGGGTTTGCACATCACCGGTACACTAAAACAAAAATTGGAAAACAACTGGTGCATCAACCTTTTGAATTTGTTTGAGAAAGGTAATCCAATTTTGCTATGGTAATTTTAATCTAGTAGAGTTAATGTGTTGGAAAACTTGATAACAAAGCCTTCCTTCTGGGTCTAAATATACATCTGTTTCAAAAAAGGTTGTTGTGCTGAAAGCAACAGACAACAACTAAAGACGACAAAGAACATCTGCATTTTACTCCTTATTCATTATTTAGACGCGATTAGTTTTGTCATTTTGTAATGGTAGGCTGCAACTGTTTTGATTCTTTAAGAGTTATCCTGAATCTTCAGCTAATTAAAAACTTTGTTTGCAAGTGGTGTTGGCTTGTTGCGTGTTGCTTTCTGCTGCAACAACCTTTATTGAAATAGGCGTATAAGAAATAATAGAAGGTATATAAAAATGGATTATTTAAATCATTTGCTCCTTTGGCTGCTACACATTACATAAGTGAGTGAATTTTTATCCTCGAGTCTCATATTGTCACTATTGAACTATTGAATTACATGTAACATAACTTACTTCTGTTATTTATTGTAAATACAATAAATAAGTGAGACTTGTGAGTAAATGGATGTGAATTGTTTTACTTTGAACTTGACTTCAATACCTCTCATATCCATATGGAATGAAGGTCAAAAGATTATATTTTTTGCACTTCCATTAAAGTAGCAAAGAATATGACTGTGCTGGTTACATTACCTTAGGGAATCATAATGTGGCAGAGAATTTTCCATCCTTTACTAACTTTTGCTTTCATACTTGTGCTTGATACAATTTTTTTTCATTGCGTAAATATTTTGATATTTTATTAAATATTCATGCAAGGAAAAAAATCATATCTCTGCTTTGGTAAAGAATTAAGATTTAGCAATTAGCCAGCAGGAAATGTACAAGGAAAGGTCTTTTCTATAGTATTTTTATGTTATTTCGTTTTTTCCAAGTATCGATTAGGCCACCGCCATCTTTCAACATACAAAAATTACGGCTTTAGAGTATTTCTGCGAATTACTCAAAATCAAACAGAGTGATTTTTTTTAAATAGTAAGAACTGTTCAACAATATTATGAAGTTTATGATGTTGTTAACCGCTTGTCCAGGTCTCATCGTGTTTTAGAGTTATTCTACAAAAACTAATTTCGGCCATATTTGTTTATCGTTGCCAAGGTAACGCCAATCAAGCTAAAACTGACATCAATCCAAACTTTCATCTAAGCATTATCACAGGTCTAAAAACTAAGTATATAGGTGTAAGTTTAGACTATAAATAAGCAACATCAAAATAAGCAAAATGAAAGGTATGGTCTGAAGAATACTATAGGGAGCCACCTTAAGACTTCGTCTTCTACATCGGAGCCCGAGTTTTCGGCCTCAACATGATGAACAGTTGATGTAATGTATCCTTTCCATTACATCAAATGCTTACTACGTAGGCGCTCCCGAGGGTGTTTCCATGGCAAAATTATCAAACATACTGTCTTACCGTGATCTATAACCAACATTATTGCATACCTAACACATTGTTCTTTGTTATTCATCAGGGTGTATCCCTGATACATCGCGATGAACCCCTTTAGTTTGGATGTATCTAGATACATCTCGGGGATGTATCTAGATACATCCCGGGTCAACATCTAGATACTCCCCTTGAATTGGTAATGAGGAATTCATTTCCCATTACAAACTCAACGCCGATGAGCAGTTTTGCAGAAGCTCTTCTTAATGACATAGCTCATAGTCCACCCGCTGCATGGTTCGAAAAGATTGAGATTGAAAGTTCATGACACCATATTGCCACGTTGACTACGTGTGAGATGAGCGAAAACAGTGAAAGTGCTAATTCATAATCTACGCATGCTCACTAAAGCCAGTGCGTCAACACTATCACACTATTTTCTCTTGGGATTTGCGTGTTGTGAAAACCTCATTACAATAAGCCTCCATTCTCAGTAAAAATGTTGAATTTGCAACCAGGATTCATAATTTTAAATCAATTAGTTGACTCTGGTTTGTTTTAAAGTATGTTTTTTTCTCAGTATTTATCTCTTAATTAGTTTCAGCCACTTTGGGCTAAATTTTGGTAAAGATATTCTCTATATGATGTTACTTTTGACTAGGTACCTTTGATGACTTTATCACATCGTAATTTCAAAATTGAATATCTCGATAACAAAAAGAGATATCTAAGAATAATAAATGTCCTTATTATTTATTCTATAATTGCTTTCAAATCATGAAGCCATCCTCGCCTTCACAGTTCCCTGCGCCATCTTGAAAGGTATCCATGCCTTTGTATCGAAGCGAGATAAACGGTTAGCATGTAATGATAGACATGTGAATAATTGTCCACGGTGTTAAAAAAGGTTTCTATCATTGCAAGCTCACCGCTCGTATCGCTTCGGCTACCTTTCAAGATGACGCAGGGAACTGTGAAGGGGACTATTCACAGTCATCAATTCAAAATATTTTTAGATCTTATAGTCCATATAAATTTTCTTTTCGTCTTAAGTTATATCACAATTATTATTTTTTTCTAGCTTAGCTTTTCTAGCTTTTTCTATCATTAGGGAATAGGGAATTGGGTATGTCATTAGGGAATGGGGAATGGGGTATAACATTAATAATGGTAATAGAACTGAGTGGAGTGCAATTTGGGCTGAAATCGCAAGAGTGATAACAAAATTGCACGACCGCGCAGCGGGAGTGCAATTTGTTAATCACGAGTGTGATTTCATCCCAAAATTGCCCGACACCAAGTTCTATTATCTATTAATCATATCCATTTTGAAATCTCAATATATTCAAATACTCAATAGTTATATGTAGCTTCAAAAGTGATTGGTTGACAAAATAGTGCGATTAATGCTTAAATCGCACACTTTTTAGCCAATCAGATTGCAGGATTTGCTAGTGATTTCAAAATAGATATGATTAATGGGGTATGTCATTAGGGAATGGGTCATATATTTGTTTATGTATTATCGTTACGATAGGCCTTTCCCGGGTTTGCTTGGATGGCTGGGGGGCGGGGGTCCCGAGTCGAGATTGAACATGATTCTATCAGGGTCAGCCTCGGCTTGGGGCCATTGTTTCTCGATCGTCCGGGAGAATTCGAGAAAAGTCTATTATTATTTTATTGTATATATTTTGATATGAATTGTAAATTTTTATTATAGTTTAATTATAGTTTAGGTGGACTACCTGTAAACTAGCATTTTAGCTAAGAGTAAGTTCCACGTTAAATACAGTAGTTTATCATATGACCGTATTTCACTGTACGCGTGATTCTAAAAAAAACCTTTGGGGAAAATGTCGTCAGCAAAAAAAGTACGCTTTTCCGAAAAGTGTAATAATTTCCCGTTCGGACTCGCCGTTCGGACTCGCTGCTGTCAATCATGTAAAAACTACGCATTTTGATTCGCATTTATTAAAAACGCTTTGAAATCGATTTTTTATATGTGGTCATATGATAAAATGCTTATTGACTGAGTTAAGGTCGGTCCGAACGGGAAAATATTTGGCTCTCGGTCCTTGGCACGGAACTCGCTGCGCTCGTTCCGTACTTCAGGACCTCGAGCCAAATATTTTCCCGTTCGGACCTCCCACTCAGTCAATAAGTACATAGTATTGTATTGTATGTCAAACATTGGTTTTTCATCTAAATGAGAATTTGTATAGGAAATCGCACGACCTCGAGTACAATTTGGAAATTAATAGGTACGAGTAATGTTTTGAAAGTTCTTGTAATTGCACGAGCCTTTAGGCGAGTGCAATTAAAGAACTTTCAAAACATTACGAGTGCCTATTAATTCCAAATTGTACGAGAAGATCGTGCGATTTTTTATTTATAGTTCACTCGACAAAATTTTATAAAACATGCGAAGCGAAGAATGATCACGTGACTCCGCTTCTTAGAGATCTACATTGGTTGACAGTCAAGAACAGGATCATATACAAGATCTGTCTTATTATGTATAAAATTTTCAAAGGAATTGCACCAATTTATCTTTCTGTCTTGATGCAGCCATACAAACCTCCTCGAAACTTGCGATCGTCAAGCAAGTCCCTTTATGCAGTGCCTGCATCCCGATCAGTTACTTTTGGTGATAGAGCTTTCTCTATAGCAGGACCGAAAATCTGGAACTCATTACCTGAAGAACTGAAAAACTCACAAACTGTTGATATTTTTAAATCGAAATTAAAGACATATCTTTTTAATAACTAAAGATTAGATTATAATCATTATCTTAGGCCTTTAGAATGGTTGTTCTTAATTTATTTTTCTCTACCTATTTAACAATTTTCTCTATATCTTATCTTGGTTATATATTAGTATATATTTAAATTTGTAAAAAGCATTGAGTTTTTGAAATGCGTTTTTAAGAAATAAAGTATTATTATTATTATTATTATTATTATTATTATTATTATTATTATTATTATTATTATTATTATTATTAGTATAGGAAATCGCACGACCTCGAGTGCAATTTGGAAATTAATAGGTACGAGTAATGTTTTGAAAGTTCTTGTAATTGCACGAGCCTTTAGGCGAGTGCAATTAAAGAACTTTCAAAACATTACGAGTGCCTATTAATTCCAAATTGTACGAGAAGGTCGTGCGATTTTTTATTTATAGTTCACTCGACAAAATTTTATAAAACATGCGAAGCGAAGGCATTCATTCATCTTCATTGCCTTTGCTATAACCGACCCTTCTCCAAGAACGCTAAGTCAAGAACAGCATAGAAAGTGTTAACGTTGCTGTAAAACCTTTTTAGATTAGTATTTTATGTATGATTTGAACTACAAAATACTAGAAAATAATTTTACATCTCAAGTAAAAAGCCATTTTAATGCATGTTTACAACTATTGAATGACAGTACTGACAGCTAAACAGCGAATCAAGAAGCGACTTTTCTTTGAAAACGTACTGTGTGAAAACTAAGCGAAAGTTGAGAGTTTACAGTTCGCTAATATAAGTTTTTTTCCTCTTAGCATTTGCTAATAACTGCAAAAACACAATTTCAAAAATACTTTCTTTGAAAACAAGTTAGCTGGACAACATCAAAAGGGATAAAAGCGACAAATATGTCGTTCAAGTTAAAAGTTTTGAAGTACAGCTTGCCGTGAACGAGTCGCCAGTGATCAGACCATGTGCTTTGGATATTATTCCCTCCTGTAGCTTGAAGAATTTCGCTGCTATTTTCTTTGAATGGCGAATTATCTGAAGATTTTATTATTTCAAGACTGGATTGATAACTTAGGATCAATTAACTTGTGATAAATAGCTGAATTCGTCTCTCTACAACTACTCGACAGTTTGCCGGTAAGATTTGATCTTAACTATTTTCAAAACAAAAATCGAGCCTCTACTCGCTGTGTTTTTTCGCTAAACGGAAAGAAATTTGCTTTAAAACTATTGTTAGCTGTTTTCTACATATTGTACAATTATTGTAGTTGTGGTGTTGAATTTATTTTTCGAGAAGACAACAGAAGACAACAGGTAGTAAAACGAGAACATTCAAAACTCCAACTCAAATTGTTTGGCGAAAACTAGAAAGAAAAAACTACTTTCTACTACAAAACATGATTTATTAGGTCTTGAATTTGTCTAGTTATCATAATTTGAGGCCTTCCTATGTGTGTATTGAACAGTTTTCTGAAATTTTTGCATTTTAATCTATAAAACACTGATTTTTTTTGGAATTTCACTCATTTCACTGGGGAAATTTGCCGCTTTTGGCCGTGTTTCCATAGCGACCTAATTGGTACTCCCGCGGAGTACCAATTAACGCTTTAATTGTACTCCTCTAGACCAATCAGAATCGAGTAATTTTGTCGAGTGTACTATAAATGGTGAAACCAGTATTTATCAGTGTTCTACAGAAATGTTTAAATAAATTCATAAAGCTTCTAAAATATCCTGTACTCGTGCGACAGAATGTCTTGGGTCTCCCATAAGAAAACTGTACAGTCCTGGTTTGTGTTTCTCTGCACGGACTAATACGATGAAAAAGTCTGCTTCTGTTGTCAACTGCAAATCGTGTCTCAGCTGACGCTTGGTTGTCTGTTCAAGGGCTATGCTTCCTTTGGAGCTAACAAAGCGAAAAGACAAGAATTACTGGTTGAAACATAGGCTAGAACATAAGAAGACAAAAAAGAAACGACGTACCAAATTCATGCTACAACTTAATTACAGCACTTCCCAATCACACGCGCAAAATCGTACAATTTGCCGTCGCGACAAAATCAAAGTGTTTCCAGAATATCGTCGGGAAAAATGTTCTTTTAAGAGGGGGATTTCATATATAAAGCCTTTTTCACACTATCGACGCTAGCATAAGCATAGCTACATACGCAAGCGCAGATACTGTCTTTCATGGTTAGTTAACCCCTTTATATTTGGACAGAACAAAACATTCAGTCATCCTTAAAGTATTATCTGCGCTTGCATATGTCATTATGCTTATGCATGCATCGCTAGTGTGAACCAGGCTTTAGTGTATTGTGGGGGGGGGGGGGGGGGGCGTCGACAAAATCACGTTTTCCAAATTTTACTCAATTCTCCTTCCTGGGTTGCCAAAAATATCATATTATATCTGCATTTTACTGATACAGGAGAAACATAAAGACAGATAATTGGAAGGTACTGTTACTAGAGTGGGCTGCCACGGGTAATATAAAATATACCCCATAGTAAATGGGCTTGTATGTAATTTAAGCCAGTCAGAACGGCTCAGCGATTCTCCGCCATCGTGTAAATCATATTGGGGGGGCCTCCTACCTTCGGCAGGACGTACCGGCAGCGTTTGCAGTGTGGCAAGTTAGCGTCGTGTTGGCCGGTGTTTTCGAGCGAGTTTTGTCTCTCCCCCTCCCTCCTCTTGGTCTTAGGTCGACCGGAGGTAAGTGTATTCCACTGTTAGACAGTGTGACGGGTATCGGGTGGTGAGCTGTGGCCAGGTTACCATGGTTCCTACAGGGTTTGGCGTGGTCTGGCGTGCTCATCTTCACCCCGGCATCTAACCCAAAACGTGACGATGAGTTTTAACTTACGATTTAGCTTCTACGTATTTAATAAGAGCCAGAGCCTTTCGATCGAGGATCCGTAAAAAGCTTGATATGGAACCTTCTCTAACATCACATACTGCGGGTAACAAGCTGATCTATAAATAATCAAAATGGTACTGTTAGAGAGACCGCTCTCGGTAGAGTCTTACCAGGTCTTTATTAGCTCAACTCTTCTAACCATCTAATTAAATGGAGAATACGAACTTTATTTTATAATTATCATTTGAAAGGTGTCCATCTAATGTATCTGTAATTTATTTCAAATAGGCTCTGGGGAGATTTGGAATTACTAACTTGATGGATCCATTTGCCTTACCATCTTCCTCATGGGGTGCAGGGGTGTGACGCGCAATTAACTTGCAATTTTGCTAGGCTTAATAGGCATTTGATACGTCCTGCTAGGTCTAATAGCCTCTCACAACTCCACCTCCTCGTGGTGTACCCTGGGGAACCTGGCCTTGCGGCAGGGTGAGCTAACGGAGTAATGACGCCAGAAATGTGAAGTAGTCTCTTTCTTTCTGGAATAGCTGTTAAAAGGCAACTGGAAAAGTCCGATGTTCTTGAAACATAATTGCTATTGTTAATATCAGGAATAATGTTTTGTTTTGTTTTGTTTTTGTTTTTAAAGGTTGTTATTAATTAATATACACTAACCATTAAGATTTTTTTGTGAGATGAAACCACGAGGTATGAAATGCACATCAATTAGGAAATTAAAGAAGAACTATCATGATTTCCGACTTGGGACCATCAATGTAAGAACGTGCAAATGTGAAAGCCGGTAAACTAGCTGATTGTGTGACACAATGCAAGAACCTATTACATGATCTTGCATGTATGCAAGAAGTACGACAGAAAGGTCATGGTGAGATATGAATGGCGTGGAACTGACGATATACAGCTGTTACTGTCAAGCTGAAGATTATGCTGATGCCACTAAAGAATATTTCTATCGAATACTCGATTAGCTTATAAAAAAGATGAATAAAGATCACCCATCATTCAAAATAATTGTGGCTGGTGAATTCATTGCAACTATTGGACATGATCGTGACCCTAAGAAATGGAATAGTGTTGGTCCGTATAATGATGAAAAACAAACAAGCTTTAATGGAGCCAGACTTATCGAAACTGATGAGAATGGACTCTATCTAATGAATACAATTTTTGCAACAATATCAAACGAACATAGATGTCAACCTTGGATACAAAGAAGACTTTACTACATGGTAGCTGGATGCATGTATATAAAACGTGCAACTAAGAACTGCAGAGTATATCCAATGCAAAGCCATCCCTTCGAATCGGATCACCGAATTGAAGTGCTACATGCACGTTTTTCAACAAGAAAACAAGTAAAAGGGATCTTACACAGTTATCTTACTAAGTAAGTTACTTAGTCTACTTCTTCTACAGTTTATCCAGACATCCGACGTTTGAGAGATGACTCCATAATTCAATAACAATACCATGCAAAACTTGATCGGCTCCTTGACACTGAGCCCACGGTACAATAGATCGATGAAATAGAGGAGTTGTTGGTAAATGCCATCCATCTTGCATCAGATGAGGCAATTCCATCAAGATTGAACTAAAAATGATATTAAAAAACCATGGACAAACCCTAAGTACCACGAACTTCTATTAAAACACCGTAATGAGAAAGATCCACTCAAGAGAAAAGTTTTAGCCTATGAAGTTAGAAAGTTACGCACTAAGCTCAAAAACACGTAATTTGAGAATAAAGCAAACTAATTAAACATCGAAAGTGAACAACGTGATGCTGAGGAAGAATTCAGGTTAATAAAACAGTATACATCATAGGGAAGAACAACCAAGCTATTAATTCAATCAGCGAAATTAGAAGAACACTTCTCCAAACATTTTGGTACTCAAAGGCCATATTTACTACCGCCACATGATTTACCTACCATTAAGACCTCAGCCCCTCACCGTGCTGAAATTTGCGAGAGTATGAGAAGACTAAAAAATGGTAAATGTCACTGCGGAGACAAGATATATGCAGAACAATTGAAGTACTCAAAGTCAGAAGGTTTGTTGAAGCATATTGTGTTTTTGATAGGATTAGTATGGACATCACTCCAAGTACCAACCAAAAATAATTGATAGCTAGCATATAACATGCCTACACAAGAGGGGTCTGAAATCACTTGCAGAGAACAGAGAGGCACGGGTGGTGTAGCGGTGAGAGCGCTTGCCTCTCACCAAGGAGGCCCGAGTTCGAGCCCCGCTGGGCTTGTTGTCGTATGTGAGTAGAGTTGTTTTGTTGGTTCTCTCCTGTGCTTCGAGGGTTTTTCCGGGTTCTCCGGTTTTTCCTCCCTCGATCTTCTAAATTCCAATTATTTGTTTGTTTGTTTATTTATTATAGAGATCTAAGTATCATCGCAACCATGTCTCAATTGGTATCTGGGATTATCACCAATCGATTAAAGGAAACATATGAACAAATTCTAATGCCAACACAATTTGGTTTTCGAGAGAATAGGTAAACATGTGACGCCATATACATTCTGCGTCATGTGCCTGAAAAGTCAAGAAAATCAAAAACGCCAATATTTATAGCCTTCGTTGACCTTAATGCAGGATCCTACGTGAAAAATCAAATTTGTCCATTTTCTCGCCCCCCGACATTGGTTTCAGTGGCACCCCTTCTTCTTATGTCTACTCTATGCCAAGTTTGGTGCTTGTACATAATTTGTCACGACCTCGGCCTTTTTCGGTGTTAACAGACCGGACTGCAAAGTCATAGAAACACTTTGATTGACAGCATTCCATTGACATCATATTGTTTTCGCAATTCAGATCGCTAGGGAATCATTTATTTGTTTAATGATTATGCAAGACACGCGAATATCGATATAACTCAAACAAAGAAATTATTCCCTAGGGATCTGAATTGGGAAAACATTACGCAAAAGCTAAATCGGTCTATAGAGCTAATTGAATGGGGGGAAAACGACTTCCGGGTCCAAAACGAAATGCAGTTTTATAAAGATCCGCCACCTGGTTGGCTCAGTTGGTTGAGCATCAGACTTTTTTGCGGGAGGGTCTTAAAATAACTGAGAAGGTGCTGCCTTTGTAATAATATCTACAAATGGTTAGACCTTCACGTTGCTCGGATGACCACGTAAAATACCACTGAGGACGTAACGAAACCCTGGCAGTGGCCATCCTCAGTGTCTGCCCTTTACTAATGATTTCTTAATGGGTTGATTGTAGGATGGGGATGGGAATTCTAAGGACTTGAGAATTGGTGCAATGTACCTCGAAGGGGACCCCGTGTCCTATTGTACAGTACCAGCCTGCGGGGAAATCCTCAAATGATGATAATACAAAATTTTCTTACTTTTTCTTCATTACAGGATTTTTTGTCCAAATTCCTAATTGTTTCAGGTGGAGGTTCAATCATTGAGAATATTTGTCGCTTTATTTTAGCGTTTTCAAAAGCAATTTGACCCGGAAATACGTCACACCTTAACAGCTTTATTCAGGGAAGCGCTGTAAGAGGGTGCATGACCATGCTTATCGCCGATTCCGACGAACTGCGACTTTGAATAATTCGTTGGCACCAATTGTAGACGTCAATCATTCAAGTGACGTCACACTCGCTCGGTAACTTCCTTGTTTAGTTTAGTCGAAACATGCCGTGCAGTTTTCTAGAGCTTTGCGAATGGCTTTTCAAATAACTTTAGAATACAACCCATCAGAATTACTATAGAATTCCAAACGACCAAGCATTCAGGAAGATTTACAAAGTGATTTCAAGTTAAATAAAAGAATTAAAAATAAATAAACAAATCCCTTTATTTAAGTGTCTAGTCGAGCTAGCGCTTTCACACTAATTGGGGACACTTTTCACTCACACACACTAGCTACCACTACATTCAGTATTTTATGCACACAACGCTCACTCACATGTTGGTTTTTACGGAGGGAGGAAACCGTAGTACCCGGAGAAAACGTATACCCTCGTAGCACAGGAGAGATTTCTAATTAGGCCCAAGGTCATTAAGGACAAAACTCTAGTTTTTACGCGTCGGATTACAGAGAAATGCATGGCAGGTGAGTGACCTACAGTTACTTCAAACTGTATTTTTACCGTTCCTTTATAAATATCACAACCAGATTTCACACAGACTGGAAAGTTTCATGAGATTCTAATGAATGCTTAATTATTTATCAATTTTTGGTGGCGAAATACTCAATCGTGACATTGACAACTGAGCGCGGGCTTCTCCTGTCTCGATGTTCTGTGATTGACTATGAAAAGGCTTATTCCAGGAAATGAACTTGAAGTCGACTATCAAAAGAATTTGGAACGATTTTTGGCATGGAGAAAAGTCGACAGTAAAAGAAGAAAATATACAGTGAAAAGAAGATAATTATAACAAGCTACAGAACCTTAGAACCTCATGTTTCTTTAGTTAAATTCTGTACGCTAAAGTCTCTCCTGTCGTATTGATTCTTCTTCTTTCAGTTCTCTTCTACCATAATAGCAAAGCTTTAGGAAAACTGCAACTGAGGCATGTTTCGACTAAACTTTCTTGCTCGGAAGCGAAGCACAACAAGCCAGTTGTTGAGCAAGTGTGACGAAGTATTCAAAGTCTAGCAGTCTCAGTAAGTCATCGAAACTGGCGGTAATGTGCATTACGTTTTTTATCAGCTAGCTCGCATTGCAATGGTTTTCTTTTTCTTTTTTGCCAACTCGAAGTAAAAGCAAATTATAACAAAATGTTTTCATCGACTCACGTCATTCATGAGAGTTTGAACGAAGAGACCAATGTCGTCCATAGGATGGAAAAGCCCCCTGTGAAGATAAATTTTTTTTTAGTGTTATTACCAAATTCTCCTAATTCAGTAACTATTAATTTGGATAGGTAAGAAAAAATGTATTGGATTTGGGATGGTGTTACGAATAAAGTCCTACTGGAAGTGCTGTTCATTGATTCATCTGCTTGGCTTTTTCAACAAGATTGTTTACTTTTTAAACTGGCGTCGGAACCAGGGTTGAATCTAGACACAACCTATAACCAGGTGATTTCGCTTATCTAAGGCCGAAGAAATTAGCCAATCAATGTTTCCTAGTTTCAGGTTTTCGGCTCGATTTATAACAGCTTTTGCTCGAAAATAAATAAAATAAAACTCATCGGTGGAAAGATCCACCAAATAAATACCTTTTAGAAAAAGCTTATTTCGTCGCTGATGGTGGAAAATATTTTATTTTGACAAAAGATTATCTATTTTTAGATAATAGATAACACTTGGAAATTTTCGCTGTGACAAACAATGCATTGCTAGCCTATATTCCAAATCACCTGGAAATCACCTGGCCTTTGATTCCTATGACGTCCGAAACCGCGCCCCCAAAAACGCACCTTTAATCCTAACCCTAACCTCATGACGTTTCATACCGAAACTACCACAATCCTTTTCAAAATCCCTTTTCATATTCAAATGTAAAAATCTCCTTTGAAAATACCAAGAAAATAGTTAAGATTATCAAAACAAACAATGCTTTTGAGGCCTGCTCCAACTTTTACGGTGTATGTAATTTCTAATCAGTAAAAGCTAAAAACATCGAAATTCGTCAACTTATCCTAAATTTTATCAGGGAACATTTTTAACATAATGCGTCATGTTCAATAACTTTGATGTTTCCACGGTAACCACTTTGTCACAGGTAGGTTTTCGCTAATTTCGGTTTTGGAAATTAAATTTCCAGGTTTACTTGTAGCGATTGTAGTATTCTGCCTAATTCATTACATCTTATCGAATTACATGAAAATTTTATAAATTAAAGGTAATTTATGCCAAAACAGCAAATTTATTCCTAACAAAACAAAAATTCAGCGTAACTTCATTTATTCCAACCAGAAACACTAAAAAGATATAGTAAAATACCTATTTACCTAAGAAAGTTATTTTCGATCGAACAGGATCGGAATTTAGTGAATTTTATTGCATCCGAGAGATAATGACGTATCTACGACGTCATAAATCGTTACCATGGAAACAAGTTAATAACCTATAACTTTTCGGCTTTTTTTGCTTCATATATACGTATTTCTGAAAATTCCAGCCGCATATCAGTATTATGTGTTATTAAAACTTTAAGCATTTTTCAATATATTATATATAACTTCTTTGCTGTTGCTAATGACGACAGGCATCTTGGCAGACATTAACCTTTCAATAAACATATCTCTTAAAGTTTTGTGTCATACAATCAATATTGGAGAGAATATCAAATCGAGAATATCAAATTTCAGCTAATATAATCAACTAAGTGACGTCATGATGACGTGATATTACGTCATGATGACGTGAATTACGTCATAATGACACCAAAGTTCTCATAGTAACGTAATTTCTTATGTACATCCTTCCCTGTAAATTTGGTGGTCATACAGCGAGTAGTAAGAGTTACAGGGGCAGGCCCGCAAAAGCCCTTTCCCCGGTCCAAGGTAGCGGAAAAAAGCCCGGTCTGAATATGGTTAAGTAGTAATGAAAGGCGTTTGTGGCTATGCTATTTTTAGTATGTAAACTTTGCAAAGCTGAAAAAGAACCTGAAAGCAACTCACAGGGATGGATAGATAGGTGCATCTTCTTGATTCTTCCAGATTAACGCCAGTTCAATGTCCAAGAATTCTTGCCGTATAACGCAGTGCTCATGATATGGGCAGGTTTGTTTGACTTCCATTTTGTCGACATCAATGATAGTGGAAGGAAATTGGCTGGTAATAATCCCCTTGACAGGCAGAGAAAAGGAACCGTCTTCATCCTACCACAAGAAAAGTTACGTGAATAAAAATAAAAATAGCCGGGCAATGTGACACTCAGTTCACGAAACATCTAATAAGAATTATTGACTGAATATCTCTTTAAAAACAAGACTAAAATAACTAAAACTTTTCATGATTAATCTAATGGTATAAACAGACATGAGCAAAGTTATAGTTGCCATGGAAACACACTTGCACTCAAGCTCTTTGCAACAAAATTACAAAATATTTTTTTCCACTTTATCTTATTAGCACTGTTGAAGAAATGTTTCTAAGATTGATCTTCCCCATGGTCGTATAGTAAGTCAAGTTGACGCGGGAATGAAAACTTGTGATTTTAGCACAGGGAGCCAAATATATTTAGATAAAAGTAAAAGGTGAAAATAAAATCGGAAAAAAATCGCGTTTAATTGTTGTTGTTTTTTAATTCTTGGTCAAGATAATGTCCTCTATAATACGAACGAGCAAAAACAATCCGTAAAAAATGCACTATAACATTTTTTTTCGCGGGCGCCTTTGTTTTCCTATATAATTTCCCTATGGTATCCTATGTGTGGATTTGGGTCAATATAATTTAACAAGGGAGCAAAGTCAAGTCGTCATCTTGAACAACACAACACACTTTAAACCACGATTTCACCTTCTTTTAAAACACAAACTCCCGAAAAAACTTGACCAAAGGATGGGGGATTCCTTTTTTTATTTTGATCTTCCTTACCGATTTCTCGGAACGAAATTTTCGTGCAGAAAATTTTTCGCTGGCTGAAGATTTTCTGACTATCTTCTGTACGGAGTGTTACGTGGCGCAGGACTGGAACGAGACCAATTTTGACCTCACTACACTCTCGCTTAGGCATTTTGTCACTTGTACAAAACCCACCACCAACCACCCCACACGGCTAGTTTTGCATCTTGGGACAGAAGAACTTCTTAGAACACAAGAGGAAAAGGATCTCGGAGTAATCATCTCAAGCAATCTCTCCTGGGACACTCACATTCATACCATCACAGCTAAAGCCAACAAGCTTCTTGGTTTACTCAAGAGAACATGCCCAAAGCTAACGGACGTCAAATCTTTACTTGGCGCTCGTGAAATCACAACTGAATTATGCTACAGAAGTATGGTCTCCAAGACATGTTAAGCTGAAGGCAGAGATCGAAAGAATCCAACGAAGAGCCACAAGATGGATTCTCAGGACCAAGATTGGCGAAATGTCTTACAAGGAAATTGCGCTGGACTTTCTTCCTCTTTGCTATGGCAGACATGCAGATGAAGGACTTGTTCTTTTTCTATAAGGCCTTATTTGGACAGATCGATCTTAATGTTTAGAAATTCGTGTACATGAATCACATATGCCCTAAATTGCTATAAAAGCTCATGATCCTTCGTGAATAATACTTAAACTTAAGGAACATATCTCTTGAACAGGACTGAGTTACTTAAAATCATGTGCTTCTTTATATTCTATTGAAGATAAACCGGTTTTTTTTCGGCGCTATTTTTTGTGAACCTTCGAGTAATGAATTTTTAAAATCCCTACATTAGTGTAGATGTGCCGCTCGTGTGCTCGTCAACAATAGTAGGCACCGTCCTTTTAAAAGAAAAGCAGTTATGTTTCTAAGGAGCATGCGTACAATGTTTTCTGAGGTCACCCATTGCTTAATACGGGCATCCCACATTGATTAGCAGCTTGGAATTTTGTCTGCGCATGCGTCAAAATACTGTTAATATGTTTACATGTGGGCTACCTGCGTTACGCGCGAAACTTGAAAAGCAGAAACAAGTATGGCATTTAGTTTTAAACGACTGTTTTTGGACTTTTTGGTCCTTTTTGGCTGTCATTATTTCTTCACTTAAAGCCTATCAAAAAGTGTCGGTTTAGTCAGTCGTCAGCTATGAGAAAAACTAGGATCTAAACAGAATTAGTAAAATTCTACTACTATACTATTGCAAATCCTGCATTCTGATTGGCTAACGTACTCACTATCTATCAGCCGATAGATAGTGGGTAGAGAAAGCCGGACTTGTTTTGAAAAAATGGCGGCTTTTCCTTCGCGCTTTTGTGAAGTTTAGTTTAGTTTAGTATAGTATAGTTTAGTTGAGATTTTTACTAAAACAATTAGAAGACTCACTCTCGATTTCTATCGGCTTTGATAGTTGACTCGGGGCCGAAGCCCCTCGTCAACTATCAGCCGATAGAAATCTCGAGTTCGTCTTCTAATTGTTAAATATAAACAATGTTGCCCATTTTTTTCAAACCTGCTTCCAGCAGTAGGCTGAGGCGGATAACACTCTTCGGGGTATGCATAATTTTTCATATCATACGATATATGAATCCAATAACTGTTTTATTATTCATTCAAAAAATTTTCAATTCATTCATTTAAGAAAGCATTTCAGATAGGTTTGCAAACCTTCCCTGTTGGGAAGCCATCTTTGTTTGGCGGCTATGGTGACGTCAATCGTCCAATAACTCACATCTTTTAGTTATTGGACGAATGACGTCAATCGTAAAATAATCAAAAAAATATTGGAAGAATGACGTTTCTTTCCAAATTTGGTCAGTCAATGCTTGTTATGAAAAATTAACTGGAGGCTGTGGGCCAATCAGAAACGGGGAAATATTTTGAATAAATAATAATTTTTAATATATGTTTTGTGAACTGACTGTGTCCACACAGTGATGTCGTCAGCGGCTTAATTGCATATTTGGAAAACAGTTAATATCTCTGGAATTGCAAGAGATATCAAAAAACTGTAGAAGCCGTTCTTGGAAGGAGATTTGTTTCATTTTATAAGCAATTTAACTTTAAGTTAGTTGTAGATAAAAGTTCTTATAGGTTCTTTGGTATATAAACCAAATATACCTTAAGAGAATTTAAAATATAGAAAATCATTGTAGTAGGGCCTAGTGGTTTCTACTGAACAATTTACGCGACAACCACCAATACCCTGAAATACACTACTCCCCTCCCTTAGCGAATTGAAGTGCAGGAATTTCTTATGTTGCTTCCTTAAAAAAGATAAATCAAATCAATCTGAGATTATGACCATCATGGTAAAATAAAGTAAGCTATACCTTCAGTAGGCCTTGCACATACAAGTCTGGGTCATATACATCGTGTAGCTTTTCTTTGCTTTCCACAGCATATCGTGATCTACTTCTCTCTTCTTGTGATAAGAACAAGCCAAGGGTGTTCACCATCTGTCATAATTAAATATGAATACACTTTAGCTGCCTTATTACATGAAATGTTTACATGAATAATTACGTTTTTTTTTCAAACTTTCTCAAAAGATTGATTTTTACCTGTGGTTTTAGGAAATTGAAAGAAAAATATAGAATCCCGTGCAAAATTTGGATTTTTTTCCCTGTTGAAGCTGAAAACCTGTATGGTTCCTCAATAAAATTCCGAAGCTTATTATGCGGTTTTGCGCGGTTTTTGTGCGCGCGCACATCGTGGGCTCAAGTTGAACGTTCAAAAGTAGTCAGTCACCTTATACATTGAATTTTTGAATCCATTAAAAAATAACCAGAAAGTGTTTACAATAGCGAAGCGCACAGTTATTATTAATAGCCAAAACTCAGACAAACAAACCAAAACTGAATCTTGAGGGATTTGTAAATATCTCATTTTCTTTTGTTTTGAATGCAAGAATGCTAAGAAGAAAATCATAAACTCAGACAAACCTGAATTCTGACGTCATCTGTGCGCTTCGCTATTAGAAACATCTGTTTACAATTAGATCCACATACTGTATGTGAGTTTTACATAATAAATGTATCAGCTTATCTGCACTAAAATATACAAACTAATACGGTTTTTTCTTCTGTTTATTCTCAATTATTAGTGTACGATAAAGCGATTATTGGATTCTTTGGTCTCATGATATTATAAATCGTCAAGAACTCATGCTGTGTTATCGACTAAAAAAAGGTTTAAAACCGTATCGAGCTTACGTGATAGTTAATTATATCATACTAAACCTCATTAAGAAATGTTGATTATTGGTAAGGATTTGTTCTGGTGCATACCAAATTAACCCTTTCGGCTGATAGTCCAATGACCAATGTACTTCCAAAGGTTTGAAGATTAGAGGTTATTGCTCTGTTTAAAGAACAACGGTAACGGTAAGATCTTAACATACAGCTATTTCAAAAAAGGTTGGTGAAGGTTTTGCTGCATGTTCCTTAGTGCTTGTTGCATGCTGCATGTTGTTTACCAGTCTTGAAATGCATTATATTCAAATGTAAATAATGTCAGCACAGAAGAAAATATGCTGGAAAAACCTGCAGACAAAGTTTGGAAAAATCCCATATTGCTGTGACCTTTTACTGCTTGAATTCACATTACCCATACTGCATTTAGGGCTTGGTTTGCAACAAGCAACAAAACCTTCAACAACCTTTTTTTGAGATAGGCCTTTTGCAGCTCATAAACACGTGACTGTATTTCATTTATTGAAAACAATTTTCATTGTATTTCTAATGCCTTGGGTGAAGCCTATTTCAAAATGCCGTTATACCCCAGCCCTTAACTCGCTCTTGATCTTAAGATACTAAGCTTTTTAGAGTTTGTTTGCCTTCCAGTGTAGCCTTCCCCAAGGGACCCTGAGCTCAGCTCATTCGCTATTAAAGTGATATATCATCACATGACTGTTAGCTGCAAAGGGCCTATTGAATCATCGAATATATATTTATTTATATATGTTTATCTCCCTTAATCTGAAAAGTTCCTTTGTTTCCATGACCCTCAATGAGATACATACTTAACAATAACTGAATTTACATGTCTTTATGCCTGTTTGGCCCTGACGGTTTTTGTTGTAAAGTCATTCCAAGTTATTTTACAGTGTTATCTGATTGGTCCGTTTTGTTCAAGTGCTTCTGGTTAGATTCCTGGTTAGCGTATCCGCAACGTAAAATTAAATGCAATACTACATGGAAGTCAATAACTATACCAAGAACAAAAAAATGTCTTAATTATTCTACTACGGTATATTGAAAAAGTACTATACCTTCTTAAAAAGACTTTATCAAAAGGTTCATTATCTTGCCCTGGTCTCAATGCTGTCTCACTAAGCTAAGAATGAATGATAAAAAAATGTATAAAATTAATCGTATGTTTGGGGGATTAAATAAATAACATTATTTGGTTTAAAGAATTAAGGTTTTTTTATGTAGTGTTTAAACAAGCAGGAGGCCGTGTCTACAAATACCACATGATGGTATCTATAAACCAGGTTATAGACCACCTGCATCACATTGGAATGCAGCCCAATTTGGAGGACAAAATGATTGGCTCCAATTCTCAGGAGATTGAAATTCTTTTGTTTTGATCTCCAAATTAATAATTGAGCTGCTTTGACGTCACATGCAAGAAGTCTATAGATCCATCAACCACTGAACTGGAACAGATATAAAACTTTTGCTTGCTCAACCAAAACGCTTATAACACTCTCGTGAGATAGATACATAGATAGACAAACAGACAGATAGATAGGGAATCACGGGTGGCTTTGCGGTGAGAGCACTCGCCTCTCACCAAGGTGACCCGAGTTCAAGTTCCGCCGAGCTCGGTTTTTTATGTTAGTAGAGTTTCTAGTTGGTTCTCTCCTGTGCTTCGAGGGTTTTTCTCCGGGTTCTCCGGTTTTCTTCCCTCCGTAAAAATCAACTTCTAAATTCCAATTGGAATAGAAACAGTGGACGAATAGCTACTTCTGTAGAGGAGCCACTGCTAATTCATATTTATTTTTATATTTATTTTTATATTTATAGATAGGTTTATTAGTAAACAACGTCATGAAAGTGTTGTAAGTGTTCTGCATCAGAAAGCAAGAGTTTTCTAGATGTTCCATTTCAGGGGATTCAGGTGCATGGCCGAGGAAGGTATGAAATACCTTTTAGCATGCACCCACATGCACTGGCCAATTTTAGCAAAATATTGCAGTGGTATTAACCTTCTTCAAACCAGCTGACATTACTCTGAGTAAGTCTATGATTTTAAATTAAGTACTAATTGGTTTCATGATGGGTTTCCTGTGTCAAAAACACAGTTATATAAGGGAAGGACCATTAGATAGTTGATGGGGGGTTGCGTAAATTGAAAAAAAAATATCGAGCAAGCTCTTGAACCTCAAAAAAATATTGAGCACGCTCTTCTGTGCGAAAGAAAATATCGAGCAAGCACAGGTCAAAGGTAATGGCACTTGATAACTTGTATTTTGTGATTGCCCCTCAAATCATGGGTAATCGCATTTCCAAGGGTCTCAATTTTTAAAAATTCCTGTATCTGCCCTTGGAGGGTTAGGGTGTGGATACACATTGTAAATATAACCATTTATGAGAGGAAATCCAACTTGTGTGTTCAGAAAACTATGACATACTTGGTTACCCCATATACAATGATGCTACCACATATTGAACAGCTTCATGATCAGAAATTCACCAATAATTCAAAAAAAAGCCTTTCATCAATTAGAGCCACTACACATGCCATGACCAACAGGGACGGCAGCTAGAGCACATTTTAAAGTGGAAGGGAGGGGTAGTATGCAAGTAAAGATGAGCCCCTGCCCAGCCACTAAGCTCCACAGTCCATGACCAAGGACTGTGGAGCACCCTAAAAAGTGTATGTGTGTAAAGGGGGGGGGGGGGGAGGGGGGGGCTAGATTACCAAAACCACCAAATACAATATATGTATTGTACAGAGAAAAATTAGTCTGAATTAATTCTCATGACATGACATAATTCTCCTCAATACTGATACAAATTTAGAATATGCACGTTTTATTACCTGGATTTCTTCTCGAATGCCAGCATTTTGTAAAGATGTAATTGTTTGTATAAATCTTGAAAGGTATGCAGAAAATTTAGAACATGCTGTTGAAAGTTCCTGAAATATACAGTATATACAATTTATTAAAAAATATAATAGTATATAATACTAAAGGGTATTATATTAGTACAAAATAATCTGGAATAATCTTTAAGGGTCTAATAATTTTAATTAATAATTTAATATCATTATCACTATAAACCAAAGATATTAGTGGAACATAATTTCCACTAACTGAAATATAAAACCTGTATAATTTTGTTGATTTTTGTTTGTTTGCTGCTATAGCTTCAAACTCAACCAGTCTGTGTATTTCACTTTTGCTTCATGTAAGAGATTAATACTAGTCTCAGAATTGAAGAGGGAAGCCATATAAAGCCCAACGGCTGTAGGCCCAAGGGCTTTATAGGCTTATTGCTGACATTTGAGGTATTTACAACATGGCAAATCCCGATAGAAATTAAATTAGTGTGATCATGTTGATGCACTCAGACATTTTGTTTTAGTGAGCATGTGTAGATTATGAATTTATAGCACTTTCAATGTTTCGCTCATCTTACATTGAGAAATGGAGGTTTAAATATGATGTGATAAACTTTCAATCTCAATCTTTTTGAACCATATGTGGCAGGGTTGATCAGAGATACATTCCGATGAATAACAAAGAAAACCATGTTAGGTATGCAATTAGTATTTATAAATTCATACTGAATTTCTTAATCTATTTTACATGTTTCCCCTCTTTTCTTAATAATTATAAAACTGATTTCAATGGATAGATATCATTTCAGAAGGGGGTTATAGTCTGATATAGTACGAGATGATGATGTTTCCGGAGGTGTAGCCGAGAAAAACATTGCCGTCAACACTGTTTTCCTTGGTCCCAGTCAATAAGTGTTAATTGTTATATAGCTAATCATTTTGACTATATAACGAGCATTCTCATTGGTTGATAGATGCTCACGTGATATTAGTTAAATCTAACTGTATCCCGACCGGGATACAAGTGCCCAGCGCACGTGATCAGAACGTGAGAAATCAGTGGGGTGATATTATGAACCAATCAGAAACAAGTATGCTACTGAAGGTCATGAGCAGATCACATGCAAAAATATTTCCAGCTCGAGTGAAAATGGAGCCAAAAACGAAAAAGCAGAGATTTTCCAGTCTTTCTAGTGAAGAAATACAGACTCTTGTTGACAATAAGGACTCAGAAAACACCAAAAAAGCTACGAAAAATGCTATCGCAACCCTAGTAGCATTTTCTGATGAAACTGGTCATGAAAATCCCGAAAGATTAGCAAAACAAGAACTTGACGATTTGTTGGTCAAATTTTATCCCAATGCAAGGAAGAAAACTGGAGAATATTACAAGAAATCAGCCTTGGTGTCCATTCGTTTTGGTCTTCAGAGACATTTCATGAAAAACGGAAATTTTGACATAATAAATGAATCTCCGAATCTCTCAGTAATGCTTGTTTTAACACGTCGGAAAGTACCAGTATTGTAGCAGCAAGTTCTACGTCAATAGATCAACCACGCAGCTGTCCGCAATCACCTGTACTGATGCAGAATTTTGCTTCCCAAAGTCAAGAAACAGTGACTTTTCAAGCAGGGGCTTTTTCAGGTGCAAATGTGACCTTTAATTTCTACTCGAAGTGAGTTTTAAAGAAACATTGAACTATTCAAAAATCTTATATATTCATTGAACTTTGATTTTTTGATCTTTTGAATCGTGTATCCGTTTAGTAACGGTCTTATGTTATGTTGCAAGCTCACGGAATAAAAATTCAAATTTTCTAAATTGACTTGTCTAAAATGATTAGCTATATAACAACTAACTGGTTTCCCGAGGGATCAGTCATTAAGTGTATATTGTATGAGATACTGTACTGCCCTAATATATTGCAGTGCGAGGGATTGTGCATTTCAAATGTCACTGTAAAAGCAAAATGTTAGTTTTGCAGCATTTTTCTTATTATTAATTACTAAATCATTCGGATAGCACTTTACAGCAGACTGAAACCTACCTTTGTTTGAAGAACTCGAAGCTTGGCAATGAGAATTTTAAACCTTTCCTCCACCAGTTCAACAAATGGTAAATAATTTTTAAACTCTAAATATGGGATGATGAGGGAAAACGCCGAAATATTGTTGCCAGACTTATCTTTTCCTGTAAAGATAAATGAGTGACAAGCAAAGTCTTTTTCTTTGAGGATAAACAGTTTTGTATCGACCATATTTTCAGGCGCGTCACGCAAAAGTTCACCACTAAGAGTGCGTGACACAACATACTTCACGCAATGCTCTTGTGCTGCTTGTTCGCCTGATCCTAGCCAAACATGTTGTAGTCTTGGCCCAAGAATATTATCCCAGTACGACAGAACGAAAGATAAGAAAGGTTTACTTTCCTGTAGAGAAGAAATATGCTGCGAAGAGAAGTTTACAAACGAGAAGCTGTCTTCAACTGGTGAAGTCCACAATGTTGATGCAAGGCTTGAGTTGAACGATTCCGTCTTTGAATTCGCAGAATCCATGAATTGGCAATTTAGTTTATCTACCTGGACATTTATGATAACTGTACTATGATCTAGAGTGTTCCTTATCTCTCAGAGAGTTAAAACTTGCCTTCTAAGTTAAACAACTCGAAACTGAACAAACCACACACAACTCGTTCGAGGCGGAAGCCAATCTCGTGCCCAGAGTCCTCCGGCTTTTTGGTCAGCGGGCTGGCTGGGGGAACACAGGTAACCCATGCCACTAATGCCCAGGTCAGAGGGGGAGCACTATACCCCGAGCGGAGAGTGACCCCCGAAAATTTCCGGATGGAGTCCATGTTCAAGTGGAATACAATTTATGTATTGTATTGTAGTGTATTGTTCTATATTGTATGTATTGTATTGTCTTCTATTTTCGTTCTATTGTTACTTGAACATGGATTTACAACCGCTTTTTTTTAAATCGCTGTTTTCTGAAGATTTCTTAGAGTTCTTACTTACCTTTTTAACAAAATAGCAAGGAAGCTAAGTAATCTTCGAAAACAGAGGATTCATTATAAATGGACATTGAACCGTCATTAGCCCATATGCACAAAAATATTTATTACAAATGGGCAGTGGAAGGACATAAAAAGTTTTTGGGTAGCGGGGAGAGGGGGAAGGGGGAGGGGGAGGGGTTCATGAAGAAAAAGCAAACCAAGAAAACACCCACACACACGCACACAAAATAATAAGCAAATCCCCCCCCCAAAAAAAAGCGTTTAAAAGAAACAAGAAACAAATTGCAATACGCAGGGAACGCGGAGCGTAATTTTGATGGGGGGGGGGGGGGGGGGGGGGGGGCTAACAACCACCACAGACTGGACCACCTAGGAAGGTTTGGGGGCATGCTCCCCCGGGAAAAAAATTGAAATTGAGACCCACGGAAGTGCGATTTTGAGGGGCATTTGCATCTATTTATTACATTAAAGTTATGACAATTTTGCACATTCTGGCTATGAAAAAAGAGAAAAGGCCTTTTTGATATAAGATAGTAGGAAATATTTTCACTGACTATAAACCTTTACTAAATGTACTTAATTGTACGTCAAAGTTCCAAAATTTAAATTCTTTTGCAGTTGTTGTTTTTCGACACAAACTCGCTTGTATCGGAGTCTAACTGTCCGCTCTTTGTGGCAGTTCAAGAGAATCGTTGTTGAATGTTTTTGCATGTTACCTATCAGCCATGTCTCTACTCTCCTTGCCATCGAAAAAGCCCTTTCACCAGTGATATCGTGACGTCTCCGCTAGGCTCGTTTTCTTGTTGCCGTAATAAATCATGGGTTTAGAGAAGTCTAATGGACTGCTGGATTCGTTGAAGAACTGGCTTCTTGAATTGACATTTGATTATTTCATATTTTACACAGCTAATTTATTGAGAAGAGCAGGAGAACTTGGTATTTTAAATAGCAAATAAATAATTCAAAATGGCGGCAAAATTATTGGGGGGGCTATAGCCCCCCAGCCCCCCCTGCTCCGCGGTCCCTGAAATACAGGGGATTTCTATATTATTATTTTCAATTAATTTTGGACATTTTTCTTCATTGATGTTACCCCCCCCCCCTTCTTTTTATAGTAATTACGTTTATTAATAGTATTATTATATTTTTTATATACACCTACTTGCAAGAACGTTGTCATACAACATTTGAGCATTTGTAGTTTAGTGGATTAGGAATAAATTAAAAGTACAAAAGAAGATCATTGAAGCAGAACTCTTTCTTTTGTACTTTTAATTTATTCCTAATCTTGAAACTACAAATGTTCAAATGTTGTATGACAACGTTTTTGCAAGTAGGTGTATATAGATTATATATAGATTATATTTTGAGCATGCATCAGGGTTGGTCAGCAGTCATTGGTATTAGCTGTGGTGCCGGGTTTCCCTGCCTCAGAAGATGTATTCGTACTAGCTTGTATTATGATATACAGTCAATGTCATAACGTTGTCCACGTACAAAAAAGACATTTAGACGAAAAGAAATGTCACGTGATACCTAATACACTCGCTCTAAATGCTTGATACCAGCAATAATTTTCTCTGTTCATTGTTACTCAATATAGTCTGAAACCAGAATTTCTATCGTTTGAAACAAATAAACAAATCATCACGTGCATGATACTTCTTTTGGTTTTGAAGTCTTTTTTCACAGGACAACATTTTTGACAAAGACTGTAGTTTTTCCTTTTGCATTTGGACGTTAATTTATCTCAAGGAAAAATTATGATGAATAATTAACAAATGATCGAATAAACAGATCCTGATCCTTTATACATGGAAAAGCTGATATCACAAGTAAACGACGCTTTAATTTGGCAACATAAATGTCTTTAGCTTTATTTATTATTTTCCTTTATCATCATCAAACTTTGAAAAAAGTATCTAAAAAAATACATCTATACAACGACTAAACCACCACTAATATAAACAACAAATATCAAGTTATACATGAATTACAAATGCGGTCATATTTTCCTTTTTAATTGATCCCACGGTAAGTAGTTATTATAAATATAAACAATATTTTATAAATATAAAAGATTCGCATGTCCTAAATTCGCGCCTTTTTGTACTGTTAAAGCAGCCCTAGCCACTGCATGTTTCACTTTTTATTACTAAACAAAATGCTACAATACAAACATAATGCATAAGATATGGATCGGAAGACATAGCTTCGAAGTTCTCGAGCTCTGAATGCTGCGGTAGATCTAGACTTAACTGTTCTTGTTAGCACTCCAATCTCAATACACCAGTTTTTGGGATTTTAGTTCTCTCTCGTCATCAATTAGCTAAGCTTTTTTAACACACGTTTCTAATTGAGGTGGCTTGCTGTAGACACCAAGTCCTTCCGGTAGGAGTCCAGTTGATGTCCAAGGATCGAGATACGGTTCTTTACACCACGCTTCTTCATTGCACTTCTTTCCCCCAACAAGCTGCATAACTTTGGCGTGAATTGCTGTGAAAAGCACAATAGAGCCACATACGATTCCAATTTCCAAGACAAGAACCATTGCAGATGCTGTCTTTTTTTCTTTATTTTACTTGTGTGACTTCAAAACGATCGTTAATCCTAACGGTTCGCTGAATTTTTACGTTTAGAGGCGTGTAGCAGGCGCGTAAACATTTGTACTTCTTTAATGGGATCCATTCCAATCATTTATCAAAACCGTCCAATCAGGTTATCTCTAGCATAATTACCATAATTCGCACGCCGCTTCCAGCCGCTTTTTGGCCCGAAAATTTCTGGTTAGAAGAACCGCTTTAAAGTGATACTTCAATTGAAAGAGCCCAGATCTTCAATATTCGAATTATGTAATGCCTCTTTCTACCACTGTAATATTTAAAGATTTCTTCTCCTTCTCTCGGACATCTTTGCATTTTCCCCATGAATTATATTATGCCTAATCTCAGTTCTTTGAGTTAATCTATGAAATATAATACGACCATCAGTATTCTAATTAAGGTGAGCAATAATACCTGGGGACTCCGATGTGAAAGTGCCGGGGATCCGCGTCGTACCTTTTAGGTGTAAATTTTCGTTATTTAATACCTTTGGTACGTTATTTGGTGAGAATTAGGGTATTTGGTACCATTCAGGGGTGGAACGTGCGATTGTTACGACTACGAGAAGGATAATTTTGGGACGTTTTAGGGGTCATTTTCAAAGTTTTCGACGAGCATCCCCGCCCTTCTACATATGGGAGTCGGGAGTCCCACCCCTTTCCCCTCCCCTCCCCCGTCCCTTGGCGATACTAAAATGAAGAAGCACACTGACACATATCGCTCAGTATTAATTTGATATCAGTCATTAGCCGTTCTGTAACTCAAAGTCTATCATTTTTAACATTCGTTGAAAGATTTTAGATAATAAAGATGATTTCACAGATTTTGTGTCTTCACAAGCGAAAACGGCGTCCTTTTGTTTCCTATTTTGTTGTTTGGAGTCCGTCTTTGTTTGCCATCGATTACTTGCTTGTGTGTTCCGCGTAGCTTCACTTTCAACATAAACAAACAGGTGGGATCGAATTTTAATTTAGAATAACTAATTACCGTGCAGTGTGAAATGCCACAAGCCATAACTTCATGAGCCATTTTTCTTTGAAAACACCTGGTTTTTATTTTTTCATGCGTGAAGTTTTATTTGCACAATAAATTTACTGAATTTCGCTACAAAGGCAAAACTACAATTTCAGTGCTAAAGAGACGCATCTACTGAAATCCCGTAAGTGCACGCGTTCGTTGTATCATTTTCTTTGCGTATAGACTATAATTTATATACGTTTACATAATCTGACATCAAAGCATTGTATATATATTCATTTGTATATAAAACTTGAGTGTATATTGTTATTCTTGACATGTTTTTGGTGTGTAAATTATACTGATGTACCACTGAAGCTTGCTTGTTGAATTGATGAAAATAGACCTCTTTGTGCTTGAATATTATTACTATTTAACATTATTATTTTTAGTGTTTTAAATATTTTTTGGTGTTTGCTAATCGGCTACTGATACCAAAGCCTACTCGTTGAATTGATGAAAATGGACTTCTTTGCAGTGCTCTAACATTATTATTCCATTATTTACTTGCTGCGCTGAGTTCTGAAGACGACGTTTTGATAGAATTTCGCAGAGCTCAATTTGTTAGTTTTGTTTTCGTGCAGTATCAACACTTGCTTTCGAATCCATCATACAGACATGCTGTCTTTTTTCCAATTTCTTCAGTCCGTTTTCTTTGATTTTTGAGATTTTTTCTTGACTTGTTTGCGAGCTTCATCTTTCTCCATGTTGTCTTCGGATACTCTCACCATCTTTTTTAGGAACGTCAAATAAACGTATCCAAAAACCATTGCTGATCCAACCATTATTCCAGCTTCCATTACAACCATTTTGAAAGCTTGAAACAAAGAACTTATATATTGTCAGTTTTTTCTTCAGTTGCAATCGCGCTCCTTTAAAATTCACCACCTTGCAGTCACAGTCAACGTCAATTCTGTTTGAATCTCTCCAACCAAATGGCTTATAGCACAACAAAGAATTACGTAGGACTCGAAGTAAGCTATCTCGTAAACAAGTTTCCGTATATATTTTGATAAAACCACAGAAGCATGAAGATGACGATGTCATCGACCACAAAACTAAAATATTTGTTTGAAACTGAGTTAAGGAAATATTTGTGACTAAAAAATGAAGACTAACAAACGTTTGATTTCCCCACCATTTCGTTTCCAATAGACTGTAGGATTTAGAAACGAATATTTGAAAATTAAACTAAAGTTTTACAAGGAAGAAAAAGAAAAAGAAAAAGAAACTTTAGTAAACAAATGATCAATTAATTAAGATGGCTGTATAATCTAGTTTTATCCAGAAAATAATTTTCAAATCGCATACTGAAGCTCTGTCTCAATTTAGTATAAGAATATACTGAATATCAAGTTGAATCCTGCATGTTATCATATGGACATTATATGCTACGTAAGGTATCAGATTTTAATACTGTATGTAACTGTATGCAGTAATTGACGAAAACAAAATCGACTGCACGTCAGTTTTAAAATCTTTGTGGAAAATTAAGAAATGTCAAACGCTAAAAATAATATCATACTTAATTTGGTTTTGCCAAATAAATTTGAGCTTAACTCAGTGTTAATAAACTAAAAAACCTTCCCTCCCCCCCCTCCTCACCCCCCCCCCCCCCCCCTCGCTATTTCCCAATGCTTGGACTTGAACTTGATAGCCAGTTTTATTAGTGCGCAAAAGAAATTATTTTTTTCTAGTTGTTTTGAAGAACCGGTACCTGCCTTATTGACAGATAAAAGGTGTCCTTGGAATACATAAGTCACGTCTTTATCTCACCACCTGTCAGACTGGTTGTGTGTTCACCCACAATTTGGTTTGCTGGAAAAATTGGAAAACATCTTTTTTCGTGAAGAAGAAAATCCTTTTTTTAAAGACCTATGGTAAACGAAACGAAATAATGTGTAAACAACGAAACTGACAATGATATGCAACGAACTGGCCAGAAGATGTTTATTCTATTCTTCGTTTGCACGTGACGTCATAGCCGCCATGTTGGATGAATTGAACAAAATATTTTTCAAGGATTTTTGTTATATCATCAATATGGCCGACATGTCTTTTGTTATTTTATTCTCTTGGGAATGAATATTTTATTCTCTTCGAAAATTTGGGATGGGGGAGGGGAGGGGTAATAATTTGGGAATTGGCTGTTTTTTAGTTACGTTCTAATTCCCTGCGCTCAAACGAACGTAAAATATTTTACGCTTTAAAGTCTCAGTAATTCAGACATGGATCGTCTTGCATAATCTATAGGATGACATGGTATATGCATTGTTCAAATTACATGGTATTTTCAACATTTGATTCACTTGTGCTAGTCTCTCAAGTATGATTTACCATTATTGTGTTGTGAAGGGGAGGGGAGAGGGAGGGGGGCTTAAAAGAGAGGGGGGCTTATTAAATTTCTTCCTTTAAAAAGGGGGGCTTAATAGAGGATTTACGGTAGGATGGATACTGTTGCAGAGTAACACGAGTCTTTATTATTACTTTACAGATGCTATAATTACAATGTTGATTCAGTTACATGAATACTGATATTCAGACAATCGTAAAGCAAAATCAATTAATATTGTAATATATAAAGGGTGGACCACTAGAGTACATAAATTGCTTAATATAACACCACTATCTTTGCGGCTGCTTGGTTGTCCGTAAACCATTTCACGTGCTCATCTTTTAACGCCACACTAAAAGATCGATGGCAAACAATTCTCTCCAAGTAGAACTCTTTCTACTTTCATCCTTTTTCCACATCGTGTGATAAATGTACTCCTGATTCAGTGTCATGTGGGCGCCGCAGCCTGTCCCACTAGCATCCTAACGTTCGCACCTAGTAGATTTTCTTTCCAAAATTCCACCTCTCTTATACAGTAACCATCTAAATGGAATAACGAGTCCCAATCTTGGGAAGCTGCAACAGCCATGGCGCAGTGCCTGATCATTATTCTACTCACGTTACCCACAACCGCACCCGTAGAAATGATCTTCCCAGTGAAAGATGCTAGTTATCTTGCGGACATGACATAATCTTCCTTTCTCATACTTTCTATATGCTCAAAAATCTTATTCAATCTTCGCTCTGTTATGCTTATCGTACCTTCGACTGAATTCCAGTGTAAGCCTAACCATTTAATCAGTTGACACGGCTCCCATACGGATTTTTCTTCATTACTCACGAATCCGGCACTTTTTACTCGGAGTTCCTGTAGAACGCCCGAGGTATGAAATGGCCTTGGTTATTTTTTTTCCTGTGGTCTACAAACGGCACTTCCGGTCAAAATGCGCATGCTCATACTTGAAAGCACAAAAACCTCAAGACCTCCGTTCTCTGGCTAGCTATTTCTTTATGGATATTCCCGTAATATGCTGTCTTTGCGTTCGAAAACTCTGTTTAGGAATGCCATCGATACGTTGTTTGCAAAGAAACCACGAATCCAGTGCTTTCAACCACGCTCAATTCAGATACAAAACACGCCGTTCGTGCTAGACTCGCACCTGAAAAGATGTCGAGTGTTTTCAGTCCACGAACTCGAAACAAAATCAAATCAAACCCGGGAATCAAATCAAAGCAGAATCAAATGAGCAATGTCAGAACTTATAAACCTAATGTACCAAGTGTACTGAAGACAAATATTCAAATCATGCCATGCCTGTCAAGGTTAGAGTACAAACACTAAAAGTGTGCAACATAAATACCACTAAATACTGGTAAATTATGCTAATTCTATTGTTCTCTATTGTTTAATCAACACTATTTAGTGGTAAATAGTGCAAAGTATTGCACACTTTTAGTGTTTGTACTCTAAAACTAGTAATTAGAGACAGTGCAGATAGGCGCCTGACACAGTCTAGTAACTCATTGTAAACAAATTCTAAAAGGCTACTTGTATAATGAAGTATGTCTTCTAATCTGCGTCTGCTAAATATTTCCAATCATTCTTCCAACCTGGAGACTATGCCTGTCCCCCGTCATGAGAAAACATTAAGAAAACAAATTGCAGGGACGTGACCAAGGGCTATAGGAAAGTTCTTGAACTTATAAAATTCCGGCCAACCATGTTGAGGCTTGTAAAGCCTATTCTTGGTAATTTGTAAATGCAATTTTACACACACACACACGCACGCCCAAAAAAACCCGAATAAATAGCAATTTATTGGTGGTAATGATAATCAGACTATAATAAATGCGGCATTTTTTTGCTCGTGTGAAACGCTGATTCAGTCTAATTAACATTACCAATACTATTATTATTATTACGCTCAATTCACATACAAAACACGCCGTTCGTGCTAGACTCGCACCTGAAAAGATGTCGAGTGTTTTCAGTCCACGAACTCAAAACAAAATCAAATCAAACCCGGGAATCAAATCAAAGCAGAATCAAATGAGCAATGTCAGAACTTATAAACCTATAATGTACCAAGTGTACTGAAGACAAATATTCAAATGCCATAAACTGTGGCAATACAGAGAACTTTACTGAGACTGCATATGTAAACAAAGAACATGAATTGAAGAGTCCAGACAACACGAATCACTACAAGGACGCCACGTCGGAAACACAAACGTGAGTTTAAAAAGGGAAGAAGAAATACTGATCAGAAAATTACTATTATTAGTAGTAGCTGACAATGTTTTATTTCTTTTAATCGTTGCTATTGTATCGCTGAATGCAAAGACAATTATACCTCTTAGCGCCGTTACTACCATTATCGTTCAAGCATTCAGTCAGCGGTAAAGAATTTGCTCGGTTGTTTACGTCTCGTTTCAAACGTAAACAAACGCGCAAATTCCTTACCACTGAATGCTTGAACGAAAATGGTAGTATTATTTTCAGCACAATGTCTGTAATAGCATGGACGATACACGGCTTGATTTCTGAACATCTGAACAACCTTTATTATTAAGTATAAGGAGATTTAGAATAAACTTTATTTAAACTTTATATGTTCTTAAAATCCATAACAAAATTCTAGATTTGTTAAAATGACGACGATTCAACGTTGCATAAAGTAGTTATCAAGACAAAAAATCTAAGTGAAACGAAATATAAGTAGTGAGGCTAAGAATACAAATGAGTTCAAATTTATAATAATTATTACTATTATCATTATTATTATTATTAATTTTTTTACAAGCAAAAATTAAAAGCAAATAATTAAATGAACCATTGCAAAACAAGCAAAATAACAAAATTGAGCGAAAGACAAACTATCATTATCATATGTTAGAAAGAATAGACACTTGAACAAAAACTTATAGAAATATCACCGTTCGAGAAGAATTAACGAAAAATACCACGCACTCGTGGTGGTATTTCGTTTTTTACACATTGAGGGTCGATATTCCACTATGGTGAAATATAGCCGTGAATAAAAACCATATCAGTGAAGTGATACGATATCACTTCACGGTAAACTGATATTTCTGACAATAAAATATTTCTTGTGTGTTATGTATTGACCCTAAATGTGTAATCAACAAATAATTACTCGCGGACTCGCTTGTTTGCGATATGATACGGGAAACTCGCGAATAAAAACGATATCAAGCTCTTAACAATGTGATAATCTCTATTTAATAATACATCTACATCAAATACTCGTTTCTGAACTACAACACAAGGTATAAAGTTCCCGGGTCAAGAACAAATTCAGAACCAATCAGCCAATCAGAAACAAGTATTTTATGTAGATGTAATATTGTTTCAGTATCAAAGCTTAATTATAGTTAAATTTAGGTTTCTTTACCTTTTACCTTTTATAACTTTTGAACAAATGGTGGCGTAGCATACTTGCACTCACCTCTTGGGTCAAGAGTGCGCTTGCAAGACTCGGCATCACATGTGAATAGAGTTTGTTAGGTCTCTCCCTTGATTGAAGGGTTTTTCTAATGGTTCTCTGGTTTACCTCCCTCTGCAAAACCTGAAAAGTTAAATTCCAATTAGATCTGTGGATCAACCGTGCCCTGACTTTCATTAGCCCAGAGGTTATTTCAGGGTAGCATTAAAAAAATTGAAGTTTTTTAAGGTTCCAAATATCGAAACTCACAGTTCCTTCCATACTATGGAATCGTAGACGCTCGAGCTCTTGTAGCACTTCCATACTGGGGAAATTCAATTTTCCATGAGTTTTTTATACTTGCAAGATAAGGAATTGGAATTTTGAACTTTTTTCCATTGGCTACAATATCTTTGTTACCCTTGGTGTGTTTTTGAGACGCCTTCCACATGAGAGGACGCAGTCCGTTGATAATAACGAAGAGCAACCCCAACACGTCAGCTACTACAGCCATCCACAGAGTGACATGCCCACTTAGAGCTACTATTACGATGACAATTTTCAAAACCACAGAGAAGACAATATTTTGCTTCACAATCAGGCTGCAAAAATTTGCAAGACAGATCAGCTCAGGGATCTTTGCTAGGTTGTTACTCATCAAAGCCACGTCTGCAGCTTCTACAGCTAGGGCAGTGCCACCAGCACCCATAGCTATTCCGACATTCGCAGCCGCCAAAGCTGGACCATCGTTGACTCCATCGCCAACCATCCCTACCATAAGGTCTTGATCACGTGATCGTATGGATTGGCATATATCATCACGTGGGGAAGAGGAGCCTGGCGGCATCTTACTTTTTTGCTTTTGTTGAATCCATTCTAGCTTTTCATGAGGCTTCATTTCAGAAACGCATTCATCTAGTCCAACGTTCCTGCTCACGGCCTCTGCTGTCCGTGAGTTGTCTCCAGTGATCATGGAGGTCTGGACACCCATATTCCTTAGCCAATCGAGGCTGGTGGACGTGCTAGGACGTATGGCGTCTGCGAGGGCTATCATGAGGCACAATCTTTCATCGACACAAACGAACACAACAGTCTTACTCTCGCTTGACCACAACTTGTACTTCTCCGCCAGTTTCAGTCAGAGGTGTCCCACATTGTTCAACCATTTCTTTATTACCAACGCGTACAAGTTTACCTTCAATAAGCCCTGATATTCCTTGTCCTTCGTACATCTTGAATTGTTTAACCTCGGGCAAAGTTATGATCTGGTTCTTCACCATTTCAGCAACGCATCCCGAGAATTCGTTGACTATCGCTGCAGCAATTGGGTGTACGGATTTGCTTTCTAAACCCGCTGCTAAGCGGAGCACACCTCTCTCATTCTCTCCATAAGCACACTCCATATTCATCACCTGAAATTTCCCTTCTGTCAACGTCCCAGTTTTATCGAACGCAAATACTTTTATCTTGGACAACGTTTCCAGGTGTTCGCCTCCTCTGACAAGCGCTCCTTTCCGCGCAGCCGCAGTAATGCTACAGACGACAGCAATTGGGGTGGCCATGACCAGAGCGCAGGGGCAAGCAATAACTAGTATGACCAGTGCTCTTCGGCCCCATTCACGGATTTCTTCTAAATAGTTGCCAACACCGGCAGCACCCAAAATAGCAGGTACAGCAACCACTAGAGCAGCAACCACAACAACAAGAGGAGTGTAGTATTTTGCAAAACGATTAATGATCGCTTCTGTTTTTGTAGAGCTGGACTGTGCTTCTTGGACCATCTGCGCGACCTTCGAAACTGTCGAATTCGAAGAATCTGAAGTAGTTTCTACTTCAATGTAGCCATTTTGGTTGACTGTTCCACTGTACACCTTGGAGGAAACAGTTTTTTCTACGGGTAAAGACTCTCCGGTGATCGAACTTTCATCCACAGCTGCTTTCCCCTTAACTACCACCCCATCAAGAGGTATGAGTTCTCCTGGCCTTACTGCTATCAGCGTCCCAATAGCGACACTTTCGATCGGTACACTCTCTCCCGTTTCCACTAGCACCGCAACTTCTGGTCTTTTGAGCATGAGCCTCGAGATAGTCCGCTGTACTCGAAAAATGCAGAATTCTTGAAGAGCATGGGCAAATGCAAAGGCATAGACAACAGTAGCTCCCTCAATCCATTTACTAAGAGCCACTGTTCCTATAATAGCAATTATCATCAGAATATTAATGTCCATTTTTCGTTTCTTGACGGCAAAAAAGGAGCGTTTCAATATAGGAGCACCTCCAACGATAATCTCTGTGATACCCACCCACATGTGCCATGGGTGTTTGAGAAAAAATCCCGCAACAGCGGAAATGAGAAGAAAAGTTTGTAGAATTACATAGATAAAGCCAATTTTGAGAAGCAATGGGATTTTTTCGTTATCTTTATCGTGGTGTGCACCCATTTCCATCACCGATGCTCCTAGATGAACTCGGTTCAGGCTCTCAACCAGTTCTGTCGGTGACGTCACATCCGGGTCATGACGTACGAGCACTACTCGTCCGATGACGTTCACAGCAACATTTTCGACTCCTTCCAATGGCTTCAAACATTCTTGAACCAGCTGAGCCTCCAGACCGCAACAGATATTTTGTACGCGTAGTTTGGTGATGTGTCGTCGACGAAGAGTTCCACTGGCTTTTACTACTTGGCTTTTATTGCTACAACTCGCTTTGCCTTTGGTTGATCCACATTCTCTATCGTCTTCCTTTTCACAGCATTTGTCTTTCTTGTCAGAACAGCACCTTTCTTCATTCGGTTCTATAAGCAACATAGTTTCTTCGTTATCCTTGCAGCAGCTTGCTTCAAGTTTGGTGGATCCACATTCTGGTTTATTCTGCTTCTTTCCACAGCATTTGTCATTCGTGTCAGTACAGCAAGTTGCTCTGCTTTTTTCTTCACTCGGTTCGGTAAGCAGCATAGTTTCTCCGTTATCCTTGCAGCAGCTCGCTTCAATCTTGGTGGACCCACATTCTGCTTTATTTGGCTTCTTTCCACAGCATTTGTCATTCGTGTCGCTACAGCAAGTTGCTCGGCTTTTTTCTTCACTCGGTTCTATAAGCAGCATAGTTTCTCCGTTATACATTTTGCTTTAGTTGGCTTCTTTTCACAGCATTAATCAATTCTTTTCTAAAAACACACTAATTGTTAGCGTTCAAAAGAGCCAGTCGAATATGTGTGTGTTGTCCCCATTTCAGACCATATATGTGATTCTTTCATGTGTTAATTAAATATCAATTTGACTTTTCACCATAACTAAGAAATTCCTCGCGCGCTGATTGGTCGAAAGTAAATAAGAGGACATACCGATAAAATAACGCTCGCGCACTGAGCCGGCAAGCGCTTCAAACGGTTTTTTCTTTCAAACTTTTTCTTCGTTTTTGGATCTTTTATTTGACTTTGTTATGGTAAAAAAACAAATTTCCGATAGTTTCGCGTGGTATGTCCTCTTATTTACCACGATATGACTTCAAAAGTTGGTCAAAATTAATTATGTACCCACTCGGCTACGCCTCGTGAGTACATAACCTTTTGACCAACTTTTGAAGTCATATCGTCACGGAAATTTGTTAAATAATTACCCGAGGTATAAAATGGCCTTGGTTATTATTTTTTCCCTGTGGTCTACAAACGGCACTTTCGGTCAAAATGCGCATGCTCATACTTGAAAGCACAAAAACGTCAAGACTTCCTTTCTCTGGCTAGCTATTTCTTTATGGATATTCCCGTAATATGCTGTCTTTGCGTTCGAAAACTCTGTTTAGGAATGCCATCGATACGTTGTTTGCAAAGAAACCACGAATCCAGTGCTTTCATCTACGCTCAATTCACATACAAAACACGCCGTTCGTGCTAGACTCGCACCTGAAAAGATGTCGAGTGTTTTCAGTCCACGAACTCAAAACAAAATCTAATCAAACCCGGGAATCAAATCAAAGCAGAATCAAATGAGCAAGGTCAGAACTTATAAACCTAATGTACCAAGTGTACTGAAGACAAATGATGCCATGTCTGTCAAGGTTAATTATTAATAGTAATTAGAGACAGCGCAGACAGGCGCCTGACACAGTCTAGTAATTTATTGTAAACAACATTCTAAAAGGCTACTCTTGTATATGAAGTATGTCTTCTAATCTGCGTCTGCTAAATATTTCCAATCATCCTTCCAACCTGGAGACTATTCTCACTGCACAATTAATTAGCACGGAGCTGTATAAATTAACTCCACATACATGCCTTATTGCACAACGTCGTTCGGAGCGTCGCGAGAATCCGAGTTTTCTCCACCCACCTCCCCTGGTGGCGGTGCTCTTCAGGTTCCTCTTTTCGCTGTTTACCTCATATCACAACAGTCGCAGATCACACCCATAACTTAAGTTACTGCGACATGATAATGAGTATGCAGTGAAAACTGATATAACTATGCCTGTCACATGCACTAATTATAAATTAAGAAAACAAATTGCAGGGACGTGACCAAGGGCTATAGAAAAGTTCTGGAACTTATAAAATACCGGCCAACCATGTCGAGGCTTGTAAAACGTATTCTTGGTAATTTGTAAATGCAATTTTACACACACACACACACACACACACACACACGCTCAAAAAAAAAAACACGAATAAATAGCAATTTATTGGTAATGATAATCAGACTATTATAAATGTAGCATTTTTTATTTGCTCGTGTGAAACGCTGATTCAGTCTAATTATCATTACCAATACTATTATTATTTCTAAACAACAAAATCACAAAAGAATTCGTACATCTTTGTTCCAACAGCACGAGATTTCGAAAATGTTCGTTATAGCAAAAACATCTATTGTGATATTACATTCCATTAACTTTTCCCCTCTTCCCATATATAATAAACAGAGAATAATAATTATTAACTCTACTTATACAAAGATTGCTGGTATCGAGCCTTAAGATCGAGTGTATTAGGTATCACGTGACATTTCTTTTGGTCTATTCTCCAATAAATTTCCATTAATTTGAAGCTTTAGAGATTTTTTTTGTCCACACGATGCCGAGAAATAATTTTTTGAAATTCGAAAAGCAAGCCGTGGATATGCGCGGAAATTCAATACAGCCATAAATCACGAAAAATATTCGGCGAAAAAATACAAAACATACACGTAGTAGGGAGGGGACAGGCTAAATGTTACCGGAAATGATACCCGACTTGACTGGACTTTCAGTCGCATCAACGCATCAATTTCCGGTAACATTTGGCCCTCTACTACCAAACAACATTTTTAGAGACTTTATTCAAAATCATTAAATGATTAAAGTCTTTCTGAAAGCATATTTTCAAACCATATGAAATTTGAATATATAGTTCACTCACTGAAGCTAATGACGTCACAACCCACTAACTCTAGATTTACGCTTGGGCAGCATGCTCGCTTGGGCTACTTGTGTACCAAGTAATTTAAAACAAATGAATAGCCGTGATACAAGGATATAACGAAGTCGTGATGGAATGTATCACAATTAGTGATGCGTGGCTATTCATCTACACATCTAAGGCCGTGTTTACACTCGGACAAATTACTGAGGTATAAGGGTTACCATACCTTGGTTAACATTTATTGGGTGTAAACGTCGGCAATATCATTCAAGACAATAGAAAGTTTTCCATGATTTACTCTTCTATCAGGCATGGAAAAGTAACCGACGGTGCGATGATTTTTTATGCGTATCTTCCACTTCTTTTCGTGGAATGCGAATGGTCTTAATTGCATTACAATGATGCATGGTAGCTCTCTCTGAACATGAAAATTAAAATCAGCGCCATCTCTACTTATGGAAAAGACCCCTTGCAGCACGTCGGAATGCAGCTCAATTTGGAGGGCAAAACAAAAGAATTTCAAACTTCTGAAAATTGGAAACTATTGTTTTGCCCTCCAAATTGAACTACATTCCGTCGTGCTGCAAGGGGTCTATTCCATAAGTAGAGACGGCGCTGAATTTAAAGGAGACTGGGGAAGAGGCACAAGACAAGAAGAATGAGAAACATTTTTTTAATAAATGAGCTATACACAACAATTTTCAAGCTTATAAAACCTGAAATACTTTACCAATAAAATATTTAAGTATAAGTTATTGACATATTCTTCAAAGCAACTCGTAAAAGCTCTATACCACGAAACTGATAGAGGCTGAAGATGATACAAGAAAAACCCTGAAACAATGGCCAGCAGCATTCGACAAATGGATACCAACTCCCCTTAAGTATCCAGGGGCTCTTCGGCTTCCTCACGGATTCCAAGTTCTTCTAGTAATTTTTTCTCCATTTCTAGATATTCTTGGTATTCCTAAGTCAAGAGAGAAGAAGTTAACTGTTAAAAAGACACGAAAGACATTTCAAGAAATTAAAATCTTCCCAATCAAGACAAAATGATCAAAGAATATTACGATCACAAGCTAAATAAATCATTTAAATATAGTCAGGTCTGTTAGCGAAAAGATCGTGCATTTTTGAGTACAAGCACCAAACTTGGCACAAATATTCGTTGGGGCATACTAAACACATTTAGGGGTGGGTGCCAAAATATGGCACGCCACACTCTCAATTAGATTGTTCAATTTCATCAAAATTTATAAGAAACGGAACACTTTCCTTCAAGTTTTAACTCTAACATGGAAGAGTTGTTTAAAAAAGTCAGAATGGCGTTTACAGTTTGTTGATATCTCTTTTTGTTCCAGAGATATCAAAAGTTTTCCAAATATGCAAATTAGCGAATGATGACGTAATCAGTCATAAAATGATTTATAAAATAACTTTGATATTACGCGCGCTCTGATTGGTCAAAAAGCCATGTTTTATGAGAGCATAATACATGCTCACGTCATTTTTTTTCTCTCTCGAAAAGTTAGTTATTTTATAAAAGCAATAAAAAACAGTTTTCCATGTATTATACTCTGATAAAGACACTTGGGATGTGGAGAGAACACTTGAGAAGCTAGAAAACACTCTGCTACGCGTCGTGGTTTCCTACGCTTCTCTCGTGTTCTCTCCACATCCCGCGTGTCTTTATCAGAGTATAATACACGGAAAAACTGTTTTTTATTCCTTAAGTATATATCGGTAGAAATAAGACTGAAATGATCCACTCTATGACCATAGGGGATGATTCTTACAGCCATTTCTTCATCAATTCTAATAAGAAAGAGGTATTTTGTAATTTTGTTTAAAATAGCTGTCTGGGCACAGTTTTCTTTCAATTGTAAGTACTTAAAGCTTTGCTCATGTGTCTGTTTTAAAAAGTACATTAATCATGTGAAGTTTTAGTCATTTTGTCTTATTTTTTACAGAGAAATTCTTTAAATATATGTTTTGTAAACTGACTCTGTCCAGCCAATGAAGTCATCAGTTGCTAATTTGCATATTTGGAAAAGTTTTGATATCTCTGCAACAAAAAGAGATATCAAAAAACTGTAAACGCCATTCTGGCTTTTTTAAACAGCACTTCCATGTTAGCACAAAAACTTGAAGGAATTCTCTTTGTTTCATATAAATTTTGATAAAGTTTATAAATCTAGTAGAGAGTGTGACGTGCCTCCCCCGACCCCCCTATTTATGGCACCCACCCCTAAATGTGTTTAGTATGCCCCAACAAACATTTGTGCCAAGTTTGGTGCTTGTACTCAAAAGTGCACGATCTTTTCTTTTTTTCAGATCAGGAAATCATGCTTTGCGCGCCTAGTCAGATCACCTGGACACATCTATCTTACTTTTTCTCTTTTTAATGACATTAGACAATAGAATGAGAGACAGACTTCCGTCTCTTAAGGGAGTTCGTGTCAGATAGGAACCAGACCTTTTGCAATTCGCGGAAATTTCTCGCGCGGGAAATTTAAAATAGACCTTTTGCGAAGTTTGGAGAGCTATATCTCGGAAAAGAATGGACCAAATAGAGCTTATCCGCTATTTTTGCGTCTCAGTTTCTATACTGACTACAGAAAACAAAAGCTGTGGAGGATTTTAAGCAACATTCCATGAAACATTGCTTGCAACATTTTGATTACAGAACTATTTCAGCAGCCAAAACAGGGAGAATCTCGATTTTCTCGAGTAATTTACAAGGATAATACCAATGACATAAACAAAATAAAACAGGCAATCAAGTTTTCATATCTCAGTTTGATGTTGCATGCAATGTTGCACCGTGTGTCGGAGCCTTTACAAGCACTTTAATTGGACCCGGTAATATGACATTGTACACAACTCAGGGCTCGAAATAGCGGCCTGCCAATGGCCACAAAAGCCAGGCAAAACTTAAGGTTTGGCAGGCAAAAATAACAGTGAACTGCCACATCGAAAATAAAAATAATAAAAAGGCAGGCAAAATTTACTGGACTGGCAGGCTATAGTTGTTTCCTATTTCGAGCCCTGCAACTCATGACCAAAGCTTTTTCTACGAAGTCCCCTTTTTTTCCATACCATTCGCTGTTTGGCTTCTAAATCTGCGTCTGTTTCCTCCTGTTTCTTGGAATCTTGTTTTTTAGACAATTGACCGTCGTGCTCTTTCTTTTCGATTTCGCGAATCCTCTGGCGTTCTTCAACAAAAGTAAGTCGCTTTACTTCGCGCTCAAAGAAATTCTCCATGACATTAGCCTAAGAAAGAAAACAACACGTTATTAAACCCTTACAGTGCCAATAAAAAGCCGTGGGAACCTAGAAATATTTCTGGAATGTTTCTTAACCAATCAGAAGTGTTATTGTTATCTTTCCTATATTTTGTGGTTAGAGGGTCATTTCTGCCAAAGGTGCAAAGGATAAGCTCAGTTTTTAAAGATTAAGAAAAAAGGTTTGGTTTTAATCGCCGAATGCAATAATGAACGCCTCTTCAGTATCATATTTTTTCTTAATTCATATGTTAATTAACCACTACATTAGAATTATAGATTAGAATGATATCAACAAGGCTAGAAAGTTTGAGGTAGAAATATTAAACTCTTGAGAAGTTATGAGAATTTCCCAAATGTGAAAAAACACTGGAAAACACCAGAACGTGGCGGGTCAGCTCTCAGTTGACTGAACACATACAAAATACTGCATTTTCGACTACAAATAACTTCACTGAAATTCGATTTATAGCAAAAAAACTTTCCAAAAATACATATTTTTGCTTGCTCTTTCTTATGGTGGTGCTCATTTTCAAAGATTAGTTTTTATTTCTGAAAGTCAATAGCGGCCATTATTGCATTCGGCGTAGTTGTATGTAGAACTGACCTCTGTGATGTTTGTACTAAACTACTAAACCCAATTTAAAAGATAGTTTTCTCGGTCAATACTCCAGTTTCACATTCGATGGAAACCGCTGTTTTTGAAGACCACAGACGCATTTGTACAGGCTTAGCCTCGCTTATAAGTCAGCTATTCAACGACATCATTAAAAGTCCGTGGGATTTCAAAACATTGGTATTGTTCAACTTACACATTCTTTACATTACGGTTGACTTATGCAAATCATTAGCAACAGCCAACTGTAATGTAAAGAATGTGCAAGTTGAATAATACCAATCCCACGGACTTTTAATGGTGCCTTTGAATAGCTGACTTATAAACGAGGCTAAGCCTGTACAAATGAGACTGTGGTCTTCAAAAACAGAGGTTTCCATCGAATGTGAAACTGGAGTATTTGGAAATGCGTGTAACCCAAAAACCCATGAAGGTACGTTAGGCCCGGTTTAGATGTCGAAGTTCACATGTGCCGAATCTAATGCAAATGAGCAAAACCTATTGTTTGAGTTCATTTGCATTAGCCTGATTCGGCTTATGTGAACTTCGACGTCTAAACCGGGCCTAACCCAAAGCCAGTTGTTGAATCAATCATGTTCATTTCCCCCTTTTTTGGTGTTTCATGAGTTTCGATAATCGTCGACATTGACTCCTTCGAAAAAGTTTTAATTGAAAAGCATGGCATACTTCATTAGTAGATGGATGTCTAAGATTCCATGGTACTTCCATTACATGTAGTGTTCCCATGGTATCCCCCACGGCCAATAGCTGTTGCTTGCCTATAATAACAATAATTTATAATTAATACGAGATTGAGTTCAATGTGGCGAGTAATCAGTTCAGTAATTTACCGAGGTAAATAATAACATCAAGAAATCACAGATGTAGAGAAATCATTTTTTTCGAAAAACCGACATCAATAATCGTGCCATTTTGACAGCTTACTCCCTTATTCAGATTGCGTGTGCTCGCTGGTTTTTCTTTTGAAAATAATCCTAAAGAACATCACTCTCCTAAACCCTTTATATATAGTCATTTGAAAAAACGTTGTCACTGATCGGCTCCGCGACTGAACCGAAATGGAGTATGGGTAGAAATCGCTGAAGCGCTTAATCATTCGCTGAAGTAGTTGTTGGTTCTTACTAATAAGATAATATAAACAGCAACCCTCTAAATGTATGTCTTCGGGTTTTGTCGATACGACTAATATTCAGTCAAAGATGTTCCAAATTTTGAAACTGTTAAGCCATTAAAATACTATTTGGCCAGCGAATTTTTGTTCTGTAAGCCCGGTGCATATTTAATAAGTGAAGAATTCAACCGCTTCAGTGATTTTTACCCATACTCCCGTTCGGGCTAGTCGCGTAGCCGCGGAGCCGATCGACGACAACGTTTTTTCAATTGACTGTACTTATTTCAAAAACGTTAGTCACTAAAAACCTAGAAAGCTGAGGTCGCTAAGGATCATGGGAAACATTTTACATCAAACAAATAAAGCTTTAAATTTGATAGAAACTGCAGCTTGGAGATGCTGACAGGAGATGAAATTTTACCTGGTAAAATGTCTCAAGTCCATTAATAGCTATCAAGCAGTTGAAACGTGTAAAATGTATCTACCAATAATCTTTGCCAGTCTCAGCTTTGTAGCTTTTCAGGTGACTTACTTTATTGAAATAAGTATATGGCATTAGAATACAGCTATTTCAAAAAAAAGTTGGTGAAGGTTTTGTTGCATATTGCATGTAGCATGTTGCATGTTGCATGTTGTTTACCAAGCTTGAAATGCATTATATTCAAATGTAAATAATGTCAGCACAGAAGAAAATACGCTAGAAAAACCTGCAGACAAAGTTTGGGAAAACCCTATATTGCTGTGACCTTTTGATGATTGGATTTTTATCACCCATAACGTATTTAGGGCTTGGTATGCAACATGCAACAAGCAACAAGACCTTCACTAACTTTTTTTGAAATAGCTGTATATGACGCTCGTATAAATGAAAATTGAAGCGATTTTTCGATATCAGAGCCATTCAAGCAGGGGCTTACTAGTACAAAGCTTAGGATATTTTACGCACCTGATACCTGATGTGGATAGATTGTTGTTATAGGAGATGCAGTAACGTTCTGGGTCAAGGACGGCTCATGGGACCTGCAGACAATAACGACTTTTATCATATGGCAATGTAATTTCCGTGCTCCGTTCAGCAATAAAGCACGCAGGAAGTGACGTAAGCACGAAAGCAGAGTGAAGAGAAGCACGCAGGCTTGTGCTTTACACATTCGATTCATGAGTGCTTTCGGCACGTTCTAAAAGCTGTTTTATTTGTTAATCAGATCGATGTTTTCAAGTCTGCATGTTAGGAGAAACAAGGAGTCGACCTGTACTTTTTAACTGCACACAAAAACTAAGAAAAAAAATCTTTGAAATTAATAGTGCCGGACTCGAAAAACGATTGAGACTCGACGACAAAACAGGATCATCAAAAACCAAAAAGAATATAAATGATATATATATTTTACGCCGATCATGCAGGGAGACACGACTAGCAGGGGTCATGAGTAAAGCGCTTGATGCGTGATCGAATTGGAATTTAGAAGTTGATTTCTACGGGGGGAGGAAAACCGGCCGAGAACCTACAATCTTGGACAAAATGGTTGAGAATTTTTGAGTTTTTAAGGATATATTGTGTAAAACACAGTTAAATCCCTCTCGAACGACCCCCCTCCCCCCAGAACAATGTTGGGTCTGTCGAGAGGGAACTGTGCTAGTAGTTAGGCTGCTATCGTCCAAAAAAATGCTGAATTGTTCACTTTAGTGATAGAAGCATGAAACTTTGCATGATTACTACTAACAATGTTACTAACAAAATCTGATATGGATCCAGGCTGACTTACGCTCCAGAGCGGAGATATGCGCATGCCCTAAAATGGCCAGCATGAAAACGAGGCTGAACAATAAAATGACTAAAAGGGGACCTAAAAATCCAGAATTTCACTCCATATCGATATAGCAGTCATATATATATATGTATATTGGTTTGTGGTAATATAAAGTACTGAAACTCTGATCACGTGACCTTTATTTGGAGTTTTACTTATTTTACTTGGGATCCCTGTGGTATATATATTTACTTAAAAAAGATGATATGATAAATATATTCTTTTCAGTTCTGATTATGCTTTCCTGTTGAGAATTCTTCTTTTCTAAAATAGCTAGATTTTTCTTTACTCTTACTTTGCTTTTAATTATACAATTATTAGGGTTGTTTCATGATTAAACTAATTTGTAATAGTAAAGACCTGGGAACTAGTTGAATTGGAGAGTTTGAAGCCATCTCCTCCGATGAGAGCCCGAAACACCACGAGCAAAAGCCATCTATCCAAGGTGCCTTCGCAAAAGATGTTGCAAACATGGTGTCATCTATGAAAGAACTTGGTAACCCGTTCAATGACAGCGGAGAAGATCTAATAGCCCTTCACACTAAAGAAATCATGGATGAAGCTGTTGTTAACACGGTAAAACAAGCAAGGAAAGTAGGAGAGAATCAATCACAAATGTTTCTTAAAGAGGTATTCAAAGATAAAACCAAGCCATTGACGGATCCGATCAAGAAGAACAATTTTCCCACTTTCCATAATAAAGTGAAAAAAATTGTTTCAAAAGACAAAGCAAAGGTAGCCGTATTAAAAGAAGACTGCGCCCTTTTCTCAAGGTTGTATATTGCTTGTCAAAACAGAGACGGTAACATTGGAGAATTCTTCAAGTTTGAAAACCAACCTTGGCCACCATCACTTACCCAAGTGGGTCAGCTCCGAAGTGGAAACAAAGCTGACCTTGTAAAATGCCTCACAGATGGCTGTGACCTCACAGTGGAACAGGCCTGTCGAGCAGATGTCATCATTCTAGATGGAGCCGTTATAATACAGATGCTCCAGCCCAAAGCTGTTAGCACTTTTGGCGAGTACTTTGATCGAATATTTGTGCCTTATATTTTGAGGCAGCTGGAGGATGTGAACAGGATCGATATAGTTTGGGACATCTATAAAGATGATTCTCTGAAGAGAGCAGCAAGGGAAAGGCGTGGATCAGGTAATGATAATTATTTACCTAATAATGTAATTAGACGAATGTTCCTTGACAGAAATTGTGATTGCTTTAAGGTCAAAGAAGAAAAGTTTTACCGTCCACTAAAATTCCATCGAACTGGAAAGAGTTTCTTAGAGTTGACAGCAACAAAGACGAGCTTTTCAAGCTTCTCTCTAATAAGGTCTGTATTCCTCAAATCATAAGGTAAACCAGATTATGCATTGTCTTTATGCTAATGAGTATTCTCAATTGCTTTTCAGGTTGTCTTACTACAGATCCCACATGATAAGACAATATTTTCAACACTTGGAGAGAGCGTTTTACCACTTGATGGCACAGAGGATGTGAGTACCCTTGCGCCATGCAGTCACGAGGAAGCAGACACTAGGATGATGATTCATGCTTTTCATGCTAGTTTACATGGTCACCGACGTATAAAGATCTGAACCAATGATACTGATGTCCTGGTGCTAGCCATTTCTGTTGCATCTCTTCTACCTTTAGATGAGCTGTGGATTTCACATGGGGCTTCTAAGAATCTTCATTATCTTCCAGCTCATGCCATTGCTGCATCCCTTGGGTGAGATCGGGCCCGTGTGCTGCCTATGTTTCATTCCTTAACAGGATGCGACACAGTTTCATTTTTCAGCGGACGCGGCAAAAAGACGGCGTGGGATGTCTGGAAGGTTTTCCCTGAACTAACTCCAATTCTGAATACACTGATGGAGATGCCAGACGATATTGATGATTCATGCATGAGAGTCATTGAGCGATTCACCGCTCTCATGTATGATAGAACAAGTAACTTGTCAAATGTGAATGAAGTCAGACAAGAACTATTCTCCAAGAAAGGAAGATCGCTTGAAAACATCCCTCCAACTCGAGAATCATTGATGCAGCATGTAAAGAGAGCTGTCCTCCAAGGAGGCTATGTATGGGGTCAAACTCTGTTGAAGCAGCCCATATTGCCATGCCCGTCTAAATGGGGTTGGAAGCTTGAAAACAGTCGCTGGGTCCCTTATTGGACGGCACTACCACAAGCCAAGGACTCATGTTATGAACTTATTAGATGTGGCTGCAAAGTTGGTTGCCGAGGGCGTTGTAAATGCCTCAAAGCTAATTTAGCCTGCACTGGATTGTGCAACTGTGGAGGAAACTGTAACTAGTCATAAATTACTATAAAACATACATAGCACTTGTTAACTCAAACCTATACAATGCTTTTTGTACAAATTTGTCATAGAGAACTCAGATTAATTTCTAAGTTCACGAACTGTAGAAGTTATGCTCTTGCATGTATCAAACAATTAGTGTTTTTTCAATGGTACATGTATGGAAATACTGTAGAGTATAGAAAGGCATACCGGTAGTCACTGCATATTAATTAATATAGCTGGTTGCGGTAAAATATTCTCAGGGAAGTATTTCATGCTATTAAAATAGCCAATTGATAATCTTGTCTTTCACTTCACTTCCACATCTTACAACCCATTTTTTAAATTTATCATATCATCTTTTTCAAGTAAATATATATACCACAGGGATCCCAAGTAAAATAAGTAAAACTCCAAATAAAGGTCACGTGATCAGAGTTTCAGCACTTATTATCACAAACCAATATACATATATATATATATGACTGCTATATCGATATGGAGTGAAATTCTGGATTTTTAGGTCCCCTTTTAGTCATTTTATTGTTCAGCCTCGTTTTCATGCTGGCCATTTTAGGGCATGCGCATATCTCCGCTCTGGAGCGTAAGTCAGCCTGGATCCATATCAGATTTTGTTAGTAACATTGTTAGTAGTAATCATGCAAAGTTTCATGCTTCTATCACTGAAGTGAACAATTTTTGACGATAGCAGCCTAACTATAGCCAATGGAACCAACATTGTGCTGGGGGGGGGGGGGGGGGAATTTTAGTTTAGATAATATTTTATGAGGAAAATTCCATTTTTTTGATATGATCAAAAATTCTCAACCCTTTTTGTCCAAGATTGTAGATTAAAGCCTCGGAGCACAATAATGAGCTAAGGAACAACTCATCGCTAGGCAACCCGTGCATGCTGACATCACAAATGAAATTAATCAGTAATATGCTGGTTTTACCTGTCTAAAAGATCCCACACGTCTACACTACCATCTGTCTTGGTTATGAAAAACACACCTAGAAAAAATCAAGAGGTGAGTGCTAAGAGTTTCATAGGACTGAGCTCTAGTTAATGTTCTATGGGACATACCAGGTCTTGATGGGCTCCAGTGACCATTAGTTAGCTTGAGAATATGACTAGCTGACTGTAGCAACGGATCACTCTGAAATTAGGAAATGCATCTATCAGAATTAGAAAAAAACAGAAAGAAAGAAATTTGAACAGCTTTATGAGTAAATGTCATGACATTACTTAGTAAATGTGTATTGTTGTATTTACAACACACATGCAACACTCAACTCACATGTCGAATTTTTTGGAGTCAACCCGGAAAACAGGGAGGAAAAAAACCCTCGTGGCAAGGAAGAGAACACATCAAAAAAAATCAACTGATGTATTCGGTTCAGTCATGAATCGAAGCCCGCAAGCATGAGCTACACACTGCGGAGCGAGAGACAGCGCCGTAGCAACGCATGTTACCCATGTGATCATTAGTAACCAAGCAAAGTGTTACGCCCACTTAGAGGGTTTCAAAATAAGATAGACCTAATCGAAAATAGGACTTAGATACCAAATACAAGAAAAATGCGATCAAAGATACAATTCAAGGACGTGAGTGAGAGCGAAAACTTACAGTAACGCCTTCTTTCCATATGGCAAAAGTCCATCCACCAACTGTAAGAATGATGTCCCTGAAGAAAGGTGATCTAGTAAGAGTGTTCATAGGACCATCATGAGCTTGCCAAACGAATTCTGGACGAGGTGCTAGTGGAAAAAAGAAGTACAAATCATGTTCATTTATTAACTTGTCCATCCATCTATTCACTCGTGTGACATATTAACTGATCTGAGGAATCAATCAAATGAGCTGCATCGTTAATAAAGTGCACACTCATAACCTTTTTCCAATGCCTTTAATACTGATTCAACATGAAGTAAATAGTCGGATGGTAAAATATTTTTTGATTTGAGTGATGCGTCTTTAAGATATGAAGGTTTAAAGGTTATGTGCACTTTCAAGTATTAAGGGTATAGCCTTAACGAACACTATGCATTCATGTCTGTGTAGTGCGTAAAACCCTTAGTTCACCTTATTAGAGTTCTGGTCAAATGGTTACGCTTTACATGCACAGATTTGAAACATGGTAGTCACTATATGTAGAGCAGGAACTTTCCCACACAGTATGCACATGATGTTATCGTATTGACTTACTTAATATTTTTCCACTATCAGCATCTTTTTCTGGCTTCCAATCCAAGTACACCATATCACCTTCCTAAACAAACATAATTAGAGTTTAGACTTATGATCTCAAGGGAGTCGGGCGGCTATATCAGGTGACTAGTGGACACACGTATTCCGTTTTCATTATATTTTTCTCAGACGAGTTGGAGTGAGTTTTCTAGTCTTGCATATAAAACAGTTTCGAATAAAGTACATTGATTCGAGAAGTCAAATCTCGTCCCAGGCTTATACATTTTACATGAAATTTTCACGCCAAAATCTCGGGATTAAAATGACCATCATGAAGCATGGCTGAAAAACGTTTTTACAAGGAGAACTGGCGCCTATTGATCCAGACCAACACACTGAATGATTAGTACAAGTATTTATTATACTCAAGTCAAAACCAAGGAACTAGCACGAACTTTTTAACTTTGTTGTTATTATGTAATAAAGTGGCTTGCTTCAAGGAATATCCATATTTGAAAAATATGAAAATATACAAAATATGACTATTTTGATCAATGAAATCGCGAAATTAAAGTGTCGCAAAATATGCAACATCCGAAATCGCAAACTAACACGTCGCGAAACTTTTATGTGATAAGGTAATTTTTAATTTCCATAGATTATTACCTCAGTTCCCACAAAAAACTTTGTACTGACATTTTCCAGGGGTTTTCCTTGGTCCTTGGATTTACCAAGACTTGAGGAATGGCGTGTCATGCCAGTTTGTTCAGGTTCTTTCTCTCCTTTCCCTCCTGAGCATAAATGAAGTTGTGTCACCAGTTAAGAAGAATAGAAAAGAAGAATAAGGTAGAAAAGTGTAGGAAAAAATATTAGGGTAGAAGAAAAAAACAGATTTCATAAAATCTGATTAAAAAAATGTATAAAGCTATTCAACTCAAAAAGGTTGTCGTCGTGGACTATCTATCTATTCTGTGGTTTAATTTACATTGTTTACAGTGAGGACACTCGAACCATGAACACTTGAATCAGATATTTTTATATTCTTTATTTTATGAACTTTCTACTGCTTCAAACCTTCTGAAAATGAAGCACTGAACTCAAATAATCTTATTGTTCAAAATAAACCATATTTCCAATCGATTCACACAAGGGATAAAGGAGGAAAAAAGTATGAAAAAACCTCAAAGTGTTCACGGTTCAGTGTCCTCACTGTAATATAGAGGTTATTACACGTTGATATATTTTGACGGGTCGCACCGTATTTTGACGACTCCGCCTTAATGACCGCAAGACAAAAAAACAAATAGGCGAGTAAAATATCAAGGTGTATTACAAAACTTTTAGCGGTGTAATAAATCCTTTATAATCATTTAGAAGGTACTGAATAGGAACATTGAGATGCCATACTTACCATTTACCCTACTACCTTGCTTCTCTGTAATGCTAAAGCAGGTTGGGCCAAACTCTCCATTACCAGCCATACGCTGTACAGCCACCTATAGCACAAAGACAGCTATATCACTAAAAGCTCTTTTCATAATTTAACCCCGGGGGGGGGGGGGGGGGGGGACTCCGGGGGTAAAGTATCGGGTATGCTTGTCGTATGTCTTAGGGGTAAAAATCAGCGATTTGCGGTATCTTTTAGGGTCTTGAATTTGAGAATTAGCAAATCAGCACTTTCTGGTATCTTTTAGGGTGTTGAAAAAGGAACTAGCCCATCGCATAATAACGCAATACGTATGCCTCCGTAAACTCAGAATATTACTCAATGTAATTTAATGTATTTTTAATAGTAGGTTAAAATAGGTTAAAATTTGCCAAGCCACGCCCGGTATCTTTTAGGGGTATTTTAGGAAATTTCCGACGAGCATACCCGATACTTTACCAACGGAGTCCCCCCCCCCCCCCCCCCAGGAATTTAACTTTATTAAAATCCTAGTCACGGCTGGCCGTTAGCGTTTTGTTTACCTTGAGTATTGGCTTCCAAGATAGATCAAGGTGTTTGAAAGTCAGTGGTATCCCAGCAGGATTAGTGGTGGTGATTTGAGCAGGTGCAGCAGATTTAGTGGGTCGAGTATCCCAGAACATGACAGTCCCATCAGCAGCACTTGTCATTAACTGACAGCAGTGCTGAGACTTGTTTTCCACTACTAATCCCATACGCCCAATCTGAATCAAAAATTGAGTTGTAAGAACAAATCAACTGTATAAGTGAAATTGACTTTATTTGTAGTAAATTATGCCTTGCCAATTCTGCAATATGCTGCATGACATTACGAACAATTGAAGTCACACGCATTATTTATGATAATTGAAGGTGTTAACGGGAACTGATCTACACGATATCTACATATTAAACATCATTATAAGTATAGAACTGGGAGATATCAGTGAATTCTTGGGGTACATGTTATATTGGTTTTCTATACAAACCATTCCTCATCATATCAACCAAGATGGCGGGTGTGAATTGTTATTTATATTTGAGTCACGTGCTTGCACCCCAAGAATTATTAGTTATATCTCAGACTATTGTTTTATCCCTTCTAATGCAGAGGTGGAAAGACCATGGAAAGACCATGTTTCAAATGAAGAGATCTTTGAAGGAACTCGCCAGACATATCTAATAAATATCTTGTCTGAGACAAAAATGGTTAACATGATGGCTTGGTTAAGTCGAACGCATGTCTTCCACACGCTTGCCTTGTCGATTACTTCACTGGGAACCAACAGTGCACCGTCGTCTGTGTAGGCAACGCATGCGTTGGAGGGACGCAGTCGCGAGAGATCTACAGGAGACTGGCATCTCCTTCGAGGAGGCAGTGATGGCATCACAAGACAGAAAACGTTGGCACCCTTTTTGTTTGCGCTATGTGGGCTTACCCCACGACAGCAATGATGATGATGATGATGATGAATGCAGAGGAAAAATCACACAAATCCGACTAACACACTGCAACAATTATTTTGCTGTCAGAATTTGAAATCATATCTTCTTACTTCTTAACTACTTCGCAATAATAACAAACTTTGACAAGACAATGTTGTGCGCCTTACCTCCATATGATCTGGTATCCACTGAACATCTGTCACTGCTGTCTTGTGGGTGTGCTCAATAGATGACACAGCACAGTATCGAATCATTGGAGACTGATCTTTGAGCGAATCATCTTCAAAACCAGGCTAATGAAAAAAGTAAAAATGTAAATATAAATATGATCAAAATATTACAGTCATGTAAAGTACTGTTGTGATCCTAACTAATTCTTAAACTCGTTCGCTTCTCACAACTATCGTGTCAATTCAACTGGATTTTCATATATTGTAATTTAATCATCCTAAATTCCACCAATATGTGCGAAAAAAATCAATGACATATTTTGAGGTCTCCAATGGCCTTTAGATCCCTCTTAATTTGTAGTTTCACAATTTGATAAAATTTAACATGGGTAAGGGACTGCGGATCATAGTTTTGAATGGCGGGGGGGGGGGGGGGGTGTAATCTGGGGGCACCCCCATCTTGGTTCATGTCAACTGAACAAGACTTGTCTGAGATAACTATTGAATGTGGTGCATTCTAGTCCAGAACTCGACCCACTTTTCTCACTAACTTATATCGCACAAATATAAGGAAAACAGCGCGCGCATGAAATAAGAATACTTATCTTTACGATTCTTACCAGTCTCTTTCCACTACTCGTTTGGTTTTCACTGTGCGTGCATCGATAAAAGTGGGTCCTGCTCTGGACTAGGTGCATTCTTGTTCGGCAGAAACAGATTTTTAATTCATCATATTTTAGAGTAGAGTTTGGCATGATTGAAAGAAAAAGCTACACTACTAAAAACTACACTACAGACTGATCACTAGCTGTACATGTCATAGTTACAACTTTGATTTTGAATTTACTTAATATACCAGATAAATCAAGTTACAGCTGATCAAACATGCTTACCAACGAGTTCATGGAATTTCTTTTGCTTTGACCATGTGACTGGCGATGTGATTTCAACCTTTCACTGTAGTTGCTGATGTCCCACATAATAACCTGTTTGCATATAATAATTATATAGTTAAAAGTACTATTACTAGTTAATAACAGATGTTTATCATATACTGCATGAACCTCCATAATTTTCTCCATGTGGGATGAGCGAAAACAGTGAAATTGCTAATTCATAATCTATGCATCCTCATTAAAGTGAGTGCATCAACATTACAGGGCTCAAAATAACAGCTGGTCATTGGTCAATGTACGGCCAAATTTGGTACTTGACCGGTCAAATATAGTCTTCTTTGCAGCAGTTCTTAGTGTCGGTCTCAAATCCCTCCCGACTGGCCATTATTTTGAGCCCTGGATTATCACACTATTTTCTCTTGGGGTTTGCCCTGTTGTGAAAACCTAATTAGGTATACAATAAAACTGACAAATACATTGAATGTCAGCAATAAGCCTATATTTAAGGTTCTCTATATGGCTTATTGCCTTCATTCTCGGTATTCATCTCTTACTTACTATACCTGTCCATTGATACACCCCCCTGCAATAATGTTAGGATCTGATGGATTGAATTTAAATGAGTAGATATCATCCGGTGCTTCAAGGAGAATCAGGGGGTGTATGGGATCAGAGAAACTCCAGATCAAAACTAGTGAAGGTGTCATCAAGATTCTAGAGAATTGGTCAATTCTGTCATCAAATGCCAGCCTTTCCCCACAAGAAACAGCAATTATACCTAGTCAAAAAAAACAATTGATCATGATAAGATTGATGATGATTATAATAATACTAATACTACTACTACTAATAATAATAATATCCAGCTCACTTTAAATTTAATGTCACATATCAAGGATAACACAAATAAGTTAATTAATATCAGAAATATGTTACTAGATTAATAATGATAATAAATATACAATAACAATGATGATAACATTTTACATATCATATATTATATTTAAATAATGGTAATTGAACTAAGTGGAGTGCAATTTGGTCTGATATCAAACGCGTGATAACAAAATCACACGACCGCGTAGCGGGAGTGTGATTTGTAATCGCAAGTTTGATATCAGACCAAAATTGCACGACATGAAGTTCAATTATCACTTTATTATATCCATTTGGAAATCATATTAGATAGACACTAAATTTGTGATAAGTACAAAAGTATTTATTAATAAGTAGCTGTTAAAATCATCCATTTTGTTTCTTTTTGTAACAAAAAATTGCAGTCAAACTTGAAAAAAGCTACATTTTATGTTCCTTATTTGCTGTAATCTGATTGGCTGATTACATACAATCCTGTAATCTGATTGGTTACCTTTTCTAGTGTTGCATTGTGATTGGCTGACAAAAAGATGCGGTTCGGACTCAAAATAGTGCGATTCGTGCTTGAATCAATCTACTGAGAGCCAATCAAATTACAGGATTTGCTAGTGATTTCAAAATGGATATAATATATATATAATTTCATATCGATATTGATACCAAAATCACTACAAATGATTCAAAATATAATAATAATATTAACAATAATAATATTAACAATAATAATGTTTAATACTTATGCTGTGCATAATAACATTTGAGATATTATAACACCTGCAAAACTCTGGATGCACTCACCCTTAATTGTTGGGTGCCATTGAATGTGAGTTATAGTCTTTTCTTTACTGAACTGAAGATCTGTGAATGATTGATATTCCTAGAACAAATTACAAGTAAATTGTGTTGTTACTTATCCTAATAATTTTCAAGAATGGAAAAATCACTTGGGATAAGTCCATTGCATGGGTACATATACACCTTCCTAACTTCCAGGAAGAATTTTCTCACTGGTACAACATAAACAGGTCTAATCGCAAATCAACAATTGAAATAATAATTAACTTTTATTTACTGATCAAAGATTAATTTGATGGGAAGATTTAAGCTTTAGCTAAATTGATTTTTTCCAATCAGTAAATATTTAAAAATTATTCACCAAATAAATCATTGAGTATGAGGTGAATAATTGTTTTAGTATCATAACACAGTCAGGTGATTATTCAAAAACATTGATTTATATCTAAAATGAAGATATTTTTCGAATTTTGAAAGAGGCACATACAGTATCAATAAAACAAAGCACATATATGCAATCCTATATTCACCCATGGGTGATTATAGAGCTGAAATATTCTGAAGTTCTCCACCAATCAGCAAGCACGATTTCTATAATAACCTGTGGGTAATGATACTAAAACTCATTATTATTAATAATGACAAACACCACCACCAAGATTACATATTCATTTGTTGGTGTTGGAGGTGGTGATTATTATCATTACCTTGAGGTAGCTATCAGACTTTGCACCAAAGGTTGTTTCATCATCATTCATTGCAAGGTAGTCATCATAAAACACATTCATGATCTCATTCTGCTGAAGAGCTAACTCAAACCTAAATGCAGTGGAGCAGACCAACAGAGGTCAATTAGCAGGGGAATTAGCAAGAAAATGTGTGTGTGTGTGTGTGGGGGGGGGGGGGGGGGGATAAAAAGATTATTAATTATAATAATGGACGTTCAATCAGTTCCACCAGTTCCATGTTATAGATATGTTGCAGAAAATCATTATCAACTTACAGATTAGAAGATAATTAACCAACCTTGGAGTGACCTTTTCCACAAAGTCTTTTAAGCCCCCAGTTTTATTTACTTCTTCTCTTTCTTTTTCATTAAATTCCCTGGGTGTATACTGTGTAAAAGCATTGCAGGGTTTCCTCCTAAAAGAGATAGAATACATTTTATTATGAAGACTGAAAAAATGGCCTGCTTTCACAGAAGCTTTGATAGCAACAGAAAAGAAAAAAAAGTGGGATAAATATAATATTTAAAGTTATCAAACTTTGGAAGCAAAAAAATCAAAAGCATTTATAATAATTTAGGGAAAATAATTCATTTCTTCAATTTCCCACTTCATGATTTTAATTCAAAAATTAAGGACATCTCTGAATAGAATACATAACTATTGTGCCGCAGCAAACAAGAACAACAAATCATATGGACATGACTTGCATCTTTTGTTTGGTGTTATTTGATTTAGTTAACAGTCCCAGAATGCATTGCTGCAGTACAATAACAATATTAGTCTGTGTGGTGCTTACAGCAGTGGGATACTTTTGTAGGGCTGGTATGACAAAGCTATATAACCAGTCCTAATTAAGTTAGAGGATAGTTACTGTAGCTGAGGGTGCAATTTGGCTTCTTTCCTTTCCCACTGGTATCATAAAACTGTACACATAACTAGAGAATTGATCACAATTTTATCAGACACAAGAAATCCAGCTGGCTTAAAATGGAATCAAAGCTCATGAAGGGTTTTCACCTACCATTCAGTTTGGTTACCAGTATCTATAAGTTCAGGAATTGCCTGAAATTAATTAAGAAATAAAAGAATTTCAAGAGACATCAGAAGGACTAAGACATCAAAATGAAATTGATATGAATTTTTTGTCTGTACATAAAACACCAAAATGAAAGGATTCATTAAGAAGCCACAGGCCTGGTCATGCTCATGCATGCACTTGGTGCTATATATACATGTATGAGGTGTTTGGACTCCTGCAGGTTTTGGAAAGATATTAATTTCAAATCTCGTTGAACACTGCCCAGATATCAGCCCATATGGTGAATTACTGTATTACTGTATTACTGTGCCGACACACTAACCTGTCCACTTGAATAAAACTGACCAATCAGATAACTGTAAACTAGACAGAGATTGAACTGACAGAAGCATTAGAGCCAATCAAATTATCACATTCTGACATGCTCTTATTATATTGATATTAGGCTATCTGATTGGCCGGTTAAAAATATTGAAATAAATGTTGCAATATGATTAATTAATGATACTAGTTTATCAAAGTGGTCCCGGTTGGAGTATCCTCAGAGTAAGCTTTAATTAAGTTATGAAGGTCACTGTATATAGTCAATGGGAGCTTTAACTATCAATGGTTTAGAAATTTTCTCGCTAACCAATGCCAGTGTGTGGCCATAAGAAATACTTGTTCTGACTGGCTTCCAGTGGTATACCTCAGGGTACAATTCTAGGTCCTATCCTGTTCTTATCATACTGTACAATTAATGATATTATGCAAACCATACCATGATAAGCTCATTGACCCAGTAAAAGAGACAGTCAACCTCTTCAATATAATCTTCAGACCACGTCAGTGAATGGGCTAGACCATATTGATTATGAAAATGTAAATAATAGGTCAGATATAATTTCAAAGTCATACCTGAGTGCTCTTATCAAGTTCTTTTCTCAAAAAGCTAGGTGTTTCTTCTTCATATGAATGGCATTCAATGATCCCATCTTTGGTAGCACTGGCGCTTCTGGTTGTAAAAGATACAGGAACTCCAAATTCTCTTCTAATTCTTGAAATTCTGAATTTCATCTATAATTTTTAGAAAAACTATTAATAAATTGTACATAACAAATTGATACTCAAAAAATTTTCTTTAAACTAGAATGATCTAAGTAAAGTTCCATGTGATATTCGCACATTGAAGAATAATTATTTCACAAGTTAGAGTGGTAAGAATTATATAGGACACCTGAGTGTATGTTTATATTAGGTATACCATACATTGTATTTTAATGTTTTCTTAATGAAACTTCCTAAGGTATAGCCTAGCCAACTGACATAAATCCCTTTATGAGGTGGAAGTATAGATATTGCCCTGAAATACCCCGGCCCTTAATTCCATGATTCCTATTTTTCATACTTTTTGTCTGTTTTTGACCACATTCTCTTCTTCCACTTCAAGCTCACTGCCAAGTGATTCCCATGGCAGAGGAGTCCTTGGAAACTTCTTTAATTGTTCTAAGGATTCCTCTTCAGCTTCCTCGCCTGCAGCAACTTCTTCCACTGCTGATGGGGGCTAAAACAATTATAATCAAATATTTAGAGGGGTGTTTGGAGATATGATTTTTTTCTTTTAGCATTAAAACATTAGCATTAGATTTTCAACAAGTCAGAAGAAAAAATGTGTACATCCAACTCACCACTGACATATTTCTGTAAATATGAAACTATTATGAAACATCTACAGTTATATGTCTTCAAAATTTTGATTAAATAATGCTAAACCATCATGATAGTTGGCATGCCATTAAATTCAAAGTGTTATCTTCTCATGAGAAGAATCCCTTTAAAATACACTCTTTCCCAAACCAGTTTACTAATTTTTCCGCTAAGAAAAAGTGTTGTGTTATGCAAGTCACACTACTCCTTAACATGATGTCCTCATAGTGTGACAAGAGCTTGCCTTTAACATGTTATACTTTGTAAATGTGGCCAAAAACTAAGTGTAACATTTTTCCCTTAGTAAAAAATCATTTATACACAAGCTGAAATAAGCCAAGCTTTTCTACAAATTCCTTTTTTTAATATTATACAGTCAGCATTTCTTTATTTGGGTCTGTAAATCAATGATTGTTTCTTGAAACAAAGCTTCACATTTTTGACTCAGATGGCATTCTTGTGTTTGATATTGGTTGAAGCCAAGGAATGTACAGTTGTAGTTCATTCAGAAATGCTCAATTTATATGGTCACGCACCTTTCCATAGTCTTCCCACAATCCCTTATGATCCGGGCACGAGGTTGAGGTCAGGGTAAAATTTGTAGAAAAATGTTTAAAAAATATTTGGGATCATAAGGGATTGTGGGAAGACCACAGAAAGGAGCGTTAGATGTACAATGTAATTTGTGATTATACCGTGTATACAGCCCCACCTCCAATCAATCACATTGGCAACAAAGTGGCCTGATTGACAACTGTCACATACATGTGTAATATATATCAGACTGTACAATTAGGAAAGCCAGTATCATATGCCTACAAAGGCTCTTGGGTAATATGCCATGAAGACCCCTGGTACTGTTGCACAATTCTTCCATTTTGTTAAGGAGGGAAAATATGAAGGCAATACACCAGTTTCACATTCAATGCAAACCACTGTTGTTGAAGACCACAGATTCATTTGCACAGGCTTAAGGCTGGTTCACACTTGACATAAGCATAACCATAGACATAAGCATAAGAATGGTTATGTTGTGCCAGTTCACACTTGAATTTTTTCAACATATTAAGCATAAGCATAAGAAAATGGAAATGTTTTCATTTTCTTATGCTTGTGTGTATCCAGAGGGGGTACTCCCTACAATGGATTATACGGGGATGCTCCACCCGAAAAGGGTACTTTTTTCAGGCCGCACGTATAGAAAAGGGAAGGAAATTTGTGATTTTTGGTATAAAAAGGGGTAGATTTTCTTCAAAGGTATATGAAAAGGGTACCTTTTCAGGCAAAAAGGTATGAAAAAGGGGTAACTTTTTGCTGAAATTTGGTATAGAAAAGGGTAAGGGGTCGAGAGTCTGGGCGGAGCATCCCCATATGAAACGACCCGAAGTACCCCCCCGCCGGGGTGTGTATGCTTATGTCAAGTGTGAACCAGCCTTTAGCCTTGTCTGTAAGTCAGATACATGTATTCAAAGACAGCATTAAAAGTCTGTGCAATATTATTATTAATATTACTGTCGATTGCATCTACCCCGTATACAAAAAAAAACAACATTTTTTGTCATGCCAGCAAATGTCAAAGTTTCTCGTGCCACAGTTAAAAGTCTTAATTACCTGTTGCAAGCATCTACTATTTGTAATGCGATTTTTTCCCATTACAGACGAGAAAATTTTAAAGTTTTAATCTTGTGAAGTACAGCATTTTTATTACTTATGTGTGGGCATATACAAGCAAATCTTTGTCGCTTCATGCAAAAAATCCTTGATACTTCTTTGTTTGGTCATCTTGGAAGACCTTGAGTGAGCCGGTGTTTTTTTTACATGGACTAATGGGTAGATGCAATCGATGGTATTCAACTTGCACATTCCTTGCATTACAGTATGCTGTTTCTAATGATTTGAAAAGTCAACTGTAATGTGTAAAGAATGTGCAAGTTAAATAATACCAGTGTTTTGAAATTGTAACTTACATTTAGATGTCTTTCCTTGGCTTCTTCAGTGAGGCAAAGATAAAAATTCTGACCATATCTAAAGCTAGGGTCATAGACAACGAGTACTTCATCAGCAGGATATTCCTGAAATAACCATGAAACACATTCATAAGCTTAATTTTGCAAAGGTTACCATAAACATCTTATCATATACATTAACATAAAGCTTACTGACTCAACCACTGACCTGAATAGCTTTCTTAGCAGGATGAAAGTCAGATATTGCAGCTCTGGATTTAAAATCTTGTTCAATGGACTCTTTGCTTATCAGTTTGAATGGATTTTCATCAGTGACTTCTTCATCGCCTTTGCAAGCAAAAATCTCTTGGGTTTTACTAGTGAAGAAAAGCGGCATAATATCCGAGGGCATCTCTTCTTTTCCTTCACTCTCGCCATCATTACTTTGCTCCGCTTCTTCTCTCTTCTCTTCTGGCATGTTGAAATCCTGGATTAAACGCAAAAAAGGTCTAGAAAGTTACTGTTAGAGAACTTCATGCCAATATTTTGCCGCCATATTGAAAATCAACAACGAGTATCTTAGGAAACAAATTAGAACCCAAGCCTCTTTCAGTTTTCATGTGACGTCATGCTGGTCTGAAACGGTCAATGTCCGGCCAAGGCTTGACTTGACCGGTCAAATGAATTCGGTCAAATACGGTTTTGAACGGACATGTTGAATATCATAAAATAAAATATATAATAAAGTAAAATATCATATCATATGCTGGACATCTTGACCTGCCTATGGCTGGCCGTTAATTTGAGCGATATAAAACCAGAGTTAGTAGAGGGGACTCTACTACATGTAACTCTGATAAAACAAAAAATATATAATTTTTCAGTTGCGTGACTTCATAGTGAAATCAATATAACATCCACGAATCCTTATTAGAAATAATAGATTAAACTGTCAACAAAAGAAGGGGGATCGAATGGCTTATTAACAAATATGAAAACAGCATTTGCATGAAAAAAATGCGAAATGTTTGGAAATCAAAATTTGGTTGTTTTTGTCACGGTACGGTGACCGGGTCGTGACCGGAAGGATTTCACATTTTGCACGTGCACGTGATTGACATGGGACCTAGCCATCAGCTGACAGCCTGCTAATGCCCAAATCATCAAGAACTCTATATTTGCCGGGCAGGAGAATGAAGTTCTGGTTCGTTTTGTGTTTTGTGAGCATAGCAGTAACTCTGGAAGTCGTTCAGTCGATACCCAAATACAAAGTTGGATATTTTGAGCAACTTGTTGATCACTTTAACTTCGAAAAAAGCGCTTCATTTCAGCAAAGGTATTTGTTTTCTGGTAGGTATTGGAATCAATAACTGCATGACTTTTCTGAAATTATTAAAGAGTAATATTTAGATTTAATGCTTCACTTTGAGTGTTCCATACGGTGGCCCATAACGGCAATACACATCAATAAATCCCATACAAAAATATATGTCCAAATACAAAAATATTTGTTAGATTACAGAAATATTTATTCCAGTACAAAACTATTTGTTCAAATGCAAAACAAATGTGATCCAGAAAAAAAATATTTAATCCAGTACAAAAAATAATGTTCCAGTACAAAAATTTATTAGTCTCAGTACAAAAATATATTAGTCCCAGTACTAAATTTGTACTGGGACTAATATATTTTTGTACTGAGACTAATATATTTTTGTACTGGGACTAATATATTTTTGTACTGGGACTAATATATTTTTGTACTGGGACTAATATATTTTTGTACTGGAACTAATATATTTTTGTACTGGAACATTATTTTTTGTACTGGAATAAATATTTCTGTAATCTAACAAATATTTTTGTATTTGGACATATATTTTTGTATGGGATTTATTTATGTGTATTGCCGTCATGGGCCACCGTAGTTCCATGTGGGTTTATAAATCCTTCTTTTTCCATATTTTTCACAGAAATCTACTGGGATGGCAAAGGACCAATTTTTTTCTACAGTGGCAACGAAGGAAGTATTTTAGGATTTTGGGAAAATTCAGGATTTGTCTTTGAGGCTGCTCAGAAATTTAATGCTTTAATTATTTTTGGAGAACATGTAAGTATGAAGGCAAAGCATAATCTCATGTGCGTAATTTCTGTGGTCTAATAATATACTGTATCACTGCTATAATATATAGCTATAGGAAGCAAAATTAATTATACATGCACCATCAATTTCACAGTCAGTCAGTCAGTCAGTCAGTCAGTCAGTCAGTCAGTCAGTCAGTCAGTCAGTCAGTCAGTCAGTCAGTCAGTCAGTCAGTCAGTCAGTCAGTCAGTCAGTCAGTCAGTCAGTCAGTCAGTCAGTCAGTCAGTCAGTCAGTCAGTCAGTCAGTCAGTCAGTCAGTCAGTCAGTCAGTCAGTCAGTCAGTCAGTCAGTCAGTCAGTCAGTCAGTCAGTCAGTCAGTCAGTCAGTCAGTCAGTCAGTCAGTCAGTCAGTCAGTCAGTCAGTCAGTCAGTCAGTCAGTCAGTCAGTCAGTCAGTCAGTCAGTCAGTCAGTCAGTCAGTCAGTCAGTCAGTCAGTCAGTCAGTCAGTCAGTCAGTCAGTCAGTCAGTCAGTCAGTCAGTCAGTCAGTCAGTCAGTCAGTCAGTCAGTCAGTCAGTCAGTCAGTCAGTCAGTCAGTCAGTCAGTCAGTCAGTCAGTCAGTCAGTCAGTCAGTCAGTCAGTCAGTCAGTCAGTCAGTCAGTCAGTCAGTCAGTCAGTCAGTCAGTCAGTCAGTCAGTCAGTCAGTCAGTCAGTCAGTCAGTCAGTCAGTCAGTCAGTCAGTCAGTCAGTCAGTCAGTCAGTCAGTCAGTCAGTCAGTCAGTCAGTCAGTCAGTCAGTCAGTCAGTCAGTCAGTCAGTCAGTCAGTCAGTCAGTCAGTCAGTCAGTCAGTCAGTCAGTCAGTCAGTCAGTCAGTCAGTCAGTCAGTCAGTCAGTCAGTCAGTCAGTCAGTCAGTCAGTCAGTCAGTCAGTCAGTCAGTCAGTCAGTCAGTCAGTCAGTCAGTCATTAAGTCGGCACCCAGTTGGCATTCTGTCATTCTGTCATTCAGTCATTCGGTCATTCGGTCATTCGGTCATTCAGTCATTCAGTCATTTGGTCATTCAGTCATTCAGTCATGATCAGTCAGTTAGTCAGAGGGTCAGTTAGTCAGAATTTGTGCCCTATAAGTCAATAAAGTATTATCATAAGGGATTTTAATAAGAATAATAGTTATAATTATAATAATAATAAACTTTATTTAATGATGAATAACCGATTTAACATGGCTAATCTTACTTTGGGTCATCAAGATGTTAAATAGTATCCAACCTGAACAGTGGTACAACAAATAACTGGCTTAAAAAAGTTTGCTGTGATTATATATGACCAACCGTTGTCTTAGCTTTTCTTTAAAGATTTGGCTTGTTGAGAATGCTGTGAGTGTGATATAATCATATTTTGGTAGTAGGAGTAAACAAATGGCTATATTTTGAGAAAAAATGAGGGAATTGTGAAGGTTGTTGCGCATGCTCCCTTTAATCTTTTTGGGGAATTTCCCATGATGCTTTGTGATGTGGACTTCTGGAACCACAAATCCAAGAGAACTTTTTTAAATGCAAAAAAAAAGGAAGGGAAATTTTAAGTTTATTATACTGTTCAGTTAGTCAGGTGTTGAAATTAAGAGCTAGTCAAAGAGTTAAGGGTGTTTATAGCAATATAAAGTGATTCATGTATCATATATCTATTTCAAAAACAGTTGAAAGGGTCAACGGCAAATGGTTATAGGTGATTGGCAGTTGTACAACTGAAAGGAACTGTTTTAGAATTTCTTCATATTCATTTCATAAATACTGTAAGATATAACTGAAATTTGAAGGCATTGTTTAGATTTTTAAGAAATGAATATTTAAGAAATTCTTATTATGTAACCTATGTCTGTACTAGTTCCTTTTCCTTTTTTTTAATTCAGAGATACTATGGAACATCATTACCATTTGGCAAAGATTCATTCAAGCAAGAAAATATTGGATATCTGTCCATAGAGCAAGCCCTTGGTGATTTTGCTGTTCTTCTAACTCAACTTAAGCAAGACTTTAATGCCACTGATAAACCTATTGTTTCCTTTGGAGGAAGGTGAATATATAATTTTTGGACAAAGAGAAATTGTGTATGATCTTAATAAACCTGTGGGAGGTCAGCTTGTCTTTTATATGTGCCAGCCAATTATTATATACTTTTTCTTGATGTGTATGTATCCTTTGCTAAATTTTCTAGCTATGGTGGAATGCTGAGTGCATATCTAAGATTCAAGTATCCCAATATTGTGCGTGCAGCTTTGGCAGCCAGTGCTCCTATATACATGTTAGCAGATACCACCCCACCAGATTTCTTTTTTCCTGCTGTTACTAAGGTGAGTCATTATGCAGATACTTTGCAATACTTTGTTAAGGGGGGGACTTACCTATTTACCAGCCACAGTTGCTATGGAAAGTATTTAAATCTCTAAAAGGTTTTTCTTATATTATAACTTCATAAATAAAATCAATTTGTGAAATGGATCATTTTCTGATATTTGCGATGACGTCATCTCTCTTACGCAATTTATAACGTCATAGTTCATTGAAAATTAAAAAAACAAGCGTGCATTTGGCCAGATTGACTCACAAATAAGCAAAATTATAGCTGATATAAATTGAAACAAAGTTAAGCATTATTTTTAAAAACGGCGAAAAGGCCAGGATACCAAGCCATGTTGAATTTTTTTTAATTTTTCTATTAAAGTATCATAGCCCTGATCCACTGAAATGCGCCACTAAGTTCAGTTGCGCAAAATTTTACTTATGAAGTATCATAGCTGTGTTCCACTGAAATGCGCCACTAAGTACAGTTGCGCCAAATTTTGCTATTAAAGTATAATAGATCGATTCACATTACGTCATCCAAAATCAACCGTTTGTTGGATATTTTGTTTATCATCAAGGAATGTCTTCACAAAATATTTTATGTATTTCGGATGCTTAGGTTTTAGTTAATTGTGAGTCAATTTTTGTCACACAACAGTGTCACGTATTTTCTAAAGTCAGAGAATGCGGCTATTGTATTTCAAATGGTACGTTTTCGACTTCGTAAATAATGAATAATTTTGATTTGATGAATATTTCTATTGAGAAAATAGGATATTCACAACATTGAACGTAATTTAGATCCTTAATACTTTCAACGCCATTTTGGTGTACCACGGATGTACTGTGCACCAAGATGGCGGACCCATAACATTTCACACTAAATAATGGGCACATTTGATCGTTTATATCTCAGTATCGAAAGCTTCTCAGTTATAACTCAAAATTTGGTTGAGATGCATTGTTTTGACCTCTCTTTCAGGTGCAAGACCTTTTATTCAATCATCTTCAATATAAGGCTATATAATATAAGAAAATTTTACAATGACGTTAGTGAAATAGATATGGTAGCCCCGTTACTGGGAGGTGTCTCAGACTGAGCTTGTTTGGACTTCGTATCTGTTCTCATTCTGTGTTAATCCATTGAATAAAATTTTGTTAGCTATGCAATGCCAATTTTCAGTTTTTTCTCAGTTGTTATAATTGATGTTTCAATTAAAGGATTTTCAAGAAGCAGATAAATCCTGTAAAGGAAATGTTGTGCAAGGTTTCATTGAACTGGAAAACCTTAAAAAGCTAGGTGTAAAAGGTAAAATTCAGATATGATTGTATATATTCTTTGTATTCCAGGAATTGTGGTTGCTTATGGCATAAATCGTCATAAATATAATATCAGCCGGCGAAGATGGCCGCCACTTCATTAGTAAATGCAGAGCTAAACCAACTTTTAACGATGCGTGCGCGGCGCGGACGAAAGAGAGTAGCGGGAAAAGACTGGTAAAAAATGTAGCGACAAAAACCAGAGACCCACTTTTCTCATTCGATTCTCCTTCAGTCGTATTTCGTTCGCGCGCGCCGTTTTCCTTTTATTTTGGAGATATTTTTTTTATTAGCAACTCCCTATAATTTCTTTCAAGAGTTATAGCACTTTTTTTGCAGTGATAAAGCCAAAGCCAAATATATAGTGGGATATGTTTTAGTGCTGTTTTCGTTAATTGAGAAGTAGGAAAGAACCAAATCAGTTTCTAGATCTTGATTACAAATCGTCACAAGACATGATATTAACTCACGGTCCCGAAACTAAAGAAAAACGTTTGCGCATCTGTGGCTTTCCGCACGCTTTCCAAGAATTTACAAGAGGTTAGTAAGAAAAGAAATGCTTGTTTTCTCCGAGTATACAAAACATTTCGTGGGTATACTTTTGTGAGACCAAGATACTGTATTAATAAAGACAATATGAAAGAATTAGCCTTAAGTTTCAAGAACTGACTTTAAGTTTTGGCATTTTGTAAAGACTATTTTTCTGGCAAGTGTGAAAGTCAAATTTGCATATTTTTCCAATAACACGAAGACACTTGACTAATTTGCATACGGACTTAGAGCATGCGCAGACGTTTTTCACGCTTGTCCACGGTCCCTGTATGTATACAAACAGTGAGCAAATGATAAAAAGGGAAAACATACGAAATACTTCGTGTTCTTTTTGGCATGCTTTTAAGTTCTCAAATTTTAAATTATGTCATGTATTTAATTATTGGTTGTATTTAAATTCTTTTAAAAGGACTACCTCACATCTCTGAAGCTTTTAAGCTCTGCAAACCCTTAACTTCTATTGATCAGGTAAGCTAGCTGTAATATTATAATTCAATATATTAGCCGTTCAGAGGTTAAGGAAAGTAAAAACTGGTCGATTTGGCATTGCAGTTTTTTTGTGGGACTGCTTTAGGGGATGAAATAGACGCCATCTTGGAAATACGTAGACTCTTCCACAGTCCCTCGCTCCGCTGCTGAGTTGCTGAATGGCTAATACCACTTATTGTTTGGAAATTGTTTTCTAGTCTAGCTTTTTTGATTTGTTCTATATGTATTTTTTGCCTTTCGCCTATAATACCATCCTCCTCCTCCTCCTCCTCCTCCTCCTCCTCCTCATCATCATCATCATCATCATCGTCCTCGTCCTCGTCGTCGTCCTCGTCATCATCATCATCATTCATGTGTTTTTAGTATTTTTAAACACTAAAATAATATTAAAATACGTTTTGTAGATTAATCATTTGATTGGTTGGATCCGCAATGCATTCACGATCATGGCAATGTGTGACTATCCTTACGCCACAAGTTTCCTGGCTCCCCTCCCAGCCAATCCTGTTAACTATGCTTGCAAGCTTATCTCTCGTTCGTCAAATAAGCTGGAAGGACTTGCAGAGGCTGCTGGTTTAGCATACAATGGCACTAGTGGTAATCTGAAATGCTTTGATCCATGGGCTGAGTTTGTAGAGTGTGCTGACCCTACAGGATGTGGTACGGGAAATGACAATCTTGCTTGGGATTATCAGGTAGGCCTTGTTTTCAGTGTAGGCTTTTCCATTAATATGTCTTGTACTTGTTGCACAAACATGTAGGGCTCGAAATAGCGGCCTGCCAATGGCCAAAATGCAGGTCAAGTTTTACTACTGTCAGGCTAAAAAAGTTTTGAACTTTTATTGTTTTTTTAAAGGCGTGTACGGAGATGCTGTTGCCGTCTGGTACTAATAATATCACTGATATGTTTCCTGTACTACCATGGACACTGGATATGAGAAACGAGTACTGCAGCAAGACGTGGAATGTTAAACCTCGTTTGCAATGGACTGGAACCTCTTTCTGGGGAAGAAGTATGCACTTTTACATACAGCTTGTCAAAATAGTTAAAAATGCGCTCAATATCGTACTACCCTTTCACATTTCATCGATAACAACCTGAAATGCCCTCTAGGCTGATCAACGGCACATATGACTCAAGCGGGGCTAAAACGCGGGTAGTAAGTCAGGGATAGCGGATGAAAATAGATAAACAAACAAACAAAAAATTACGCAATAAGACTTGCGCGCACCTGAACTGCAGGAAATTCAGTTTGGAATGTTGTGAAAGAGCATCTTACCTCATGAGCTACGACTCAAACTGCCACCAAATAACATGTCAAACGGTCCACATAGTGCATTGATTGATCATATTTCCATGGAATGCCAAGAACAATCTCAAGAACATGGAGGTTTCCGAGGTCATTTGAACATTGTGTGCCTATTTTTATAAAAAAAAAATGATATATTACCTGCTACCCGTATTTTAGCCCTGCGAGGGGTAACTAGCGTGTTAGGTTTTGTGGAGGGAAGGAAACTGGAGAAAAGCCCTCGAATCAAGGGAAACACATATCAAACTTTACTCTCGTGATTCGGAGTACAGGAATCGGACCCCAGAGGCGAGAGGCGAGTGCACTACCTTATGAATTATTAATGAGTGTGAGAATGTCAGGTGAAAGTTCTGTGTTTTCAATAGGCCTCAAGCATGATGACGTTTTATACCTACACTTCCAGAATCCCTTTCGGTAGTATAGTTTGTCTTGCTAACGGTATTCTCAGTTTGGACATTTGAATTGATGAAAAGAGATTTTCAAATGGATTGTGGTAGTTTAAGTATGAAACATCATGAGGTCTATTGCTTTGAATTATCTCGCTGCTATCAGATCTAAACTACTGTATGTTTACTACTTTTCTCCAGATATCAGCTCTGCATCGAACATCATCTTCTCAAATGGCGATCTAGATCCTTGGAGGCCTGGAGGGGTAAACAAAACTAAGCTGTCCATTATTGAAATTCTTGTTTGTTTTTTAATAATAACAGTGATAATAGCATGAAAACAAGGGAATATGATAAATCCCTTTTTTATAGGTACTCGAATCTGTGTCATCGTCATTAGTGGCCATATTAGTGAAAGGAGGAGCCCACCATCTTGATCTCAGGTAAGACAAGTTCAAGACTTAATCACTAAAACAGAATTTGAAAAATGGCTAATCAAAGGCAGGGAAATTTGCACAGGCAGCATTAAAGTGTAGCGGCCAAATCGGGATATTAATTAAGGTATCAGCTAATATATTAGTTTGCTTTTAGTTCAACGAAATCCTAACAAAGTAAACACATTCGAAAGGTCTTTTTTTACAAGGATTGCATATTATCTGTTAGTCATTTAAAAGAATTAAAAAAATAGTATTTCATTTTGGAGAAACAGCGCATTTTTCTTGATCACGTGGTTTCTATATACGATGCTTAAGGTATACACAGATTTGACGTGGACGGATCAAATGTTTATCATCTTAAAGTGTGTATGCGTTTTGTTTTTTATCTCTCCATGCATATTATTTTCTCAGTATCGAATTCCAAAGGTAAATTGACATATTTTACGTAGATATTTAACAATGAAAAACAAAATGCATAAGAATTACTTAATTCATTTTGTTTTAATTTTCAACATAGTCTGTTCTGTCTTCAGCACAATAAGTGCGTTTTTTTCTCTGGTTACCCCTCCCTTCCCCAAAGCCGCAAAGTATTATGGGAATGCGAGAGAAGAAGAGGTATTATTTTACATTTCAGGTCTTCTAACCCCAAGGATCCACCTACTGTTACCGCAGCCCGTGAACAAGAACTGGCTTTAATTCGCAAGTGGATTTCTTAAGGGCAGTAGTGCATGGACAATTTTTATGGAGAAGAATCGTGCACGCATCATATCTCTCGATTACTTTTGTTTCTTTTTTTCTTCCTGGATTGTAATTGTAATTGTAAACATTTATGTCTTGTCAACACAGTTTTATCCCACAACAATGAAGATGCAGTAAATCAGAATGCAGGAAAGCCATTGTATATTCGACAGTGGTCCACTGTTCCTTCCCATCAGGCATTGTAGCCTAGGCGTATTTTCAATATTGTGGGTTTATTGTGGGATAAAATAGTCATATAATGCTTTCATGTATCGTAGTTTTTTGGTATATAAACTCGCCTGAAATTTGCTTTTGTGTATATTGAAAAATACAATATTGTCTCGTGGAATATTCCATATAGCTGATCCCATATCTCATTATAAATTCGCATGCTGATTGGCTAAAAATGTTGTATGTACAAATAAACTGAAGGTATTTTGCCTGGAATTACATGTCTTTGAAGCTGAATACAATTTTTCCTTTTTTTGCCATCAAAATGCCCAACAAATAAAAATATAATTAATTGACATAGCAAAAGAAGTAATATTGAAAATTCTCAAGTCGTGCAGCACGCCGGCTACCTAATGGTTTACAAGCCATAGTAAAAAGCGAGAGCAATATCTCTGTATAGTTAGGTTCTCGACAGTTGTGTGTCCTCGTCAAATCATATGCATGCAGGTACGTTGGTAATTTGTCTATTTAGACGTGATGGAAAACAGTTTCATCAAAGAGAAGAGCATATGTAGTTAATATTACTTGGTTGTTTGTGGCGTTGCGTTTCTCCGTCTTTATTACTGGGATTCTTGTGGTAGCCCCCTCGTAAAATACCTTTTTTGGTCGTTTTCTTTCTGATTCCTCCTCGACAAAATAGACAAATTGCGCAATAGTACCTAGGGGTCTTTTGAACCCTTATCAAGAGACCTTTGCACAGGTTTCCCGTGTATATTCCGATCAATTAGCATGTGCCAGCTGTCAATCAATGCCACCATGCTGCCAAGTGATTAAGAGAGGGTGGAGCTGGTTTATCACTGATTACAGAAATCAATGTCTACGCATGCTCTTATTTCGATGACTGCTGCAATTCAAGACTATAAGCCGAATTCGAAATTGTAGTTTACTCGTAAAACTTCACAAGGATTTCTAAGGATTCTTGAAGTCTGAAATTGACGGAAATTAAATTTGAGAGCTTCATGTAACCGAGGGAAAAATTATATTAGGGGAGGGGAGGGGAGGGGAGGGAATATGTTCCACCCTGATTGTCCTGCTCACTTCCAAGTCTATCAGCTTCTAGATCTCAACCTCTTCCACCGGACAAGCCTAACATTATCAGTATAGCATAGAAATAATGTTTTGGTTTTAAAGATCTTGATCTCCACCGGCGACCATTTTAGATACGGGTCTAATAAGCAATGACATCATTACGGTTAGGATATCCAGCTGATCTGAAATAGTGACGCAGAAATGACGTCAATGCTAAACTAAGGGTCATGAAGCCTGCGAAAATTGACTTATAAAAGTTTATATTTGAGATAAATCTCGAGTTTGAGAGAGGTTTTTTGATATTTAACATACATTTACTATGATATTCATTATGGAGTGGGAAAATAGAATAAATAAATAACAGTTTCCCGAGTAGCCTACTAATATATAATTAACAATTAGTCCTCGAGTCCGAATGGTCTACGAGTCAATAGCCCATGAGGCCGAAGGCCTCATGGGCTATTGTACTCGTAGGCCATGAGGGCGAGAGGTCTAATTGTTTTAGTAAAAACCTACTAATCGGTCCAATAAAAGGATCACGGCAAAAAGTTTTGGATTTTGCTTTAAATATATTTTTTTGGTTTTCAAAACCGGCGCTTTTCGCTACTAGAGGTCTATCACTAATAGACCCCTAGTAGCTCAGCCAATCACAGGGCTCGATTGGTGATAGACCATTAGTAGGTTTTTTCTAATATCTAATATCTGACGGTTTGGTTGTATTTTAAGGCGAAGACGTCTTTAGGGAGGAGATAAAATTTCCTAAAATCGCCTTAAAATGGCACAAAACAACCACAAAACCACAAAACAACCACAAAGCATGCAACAAAACATTGATATACAGTTAATAAAACAATAAATGATGAATTTTTTTTTATTCTAAAGAAATTTTATGATCTGTCATACATTCTCTATATATCTATATATAGCTATTCAGAACCATAGCTTGGGCTGCCTGTGCTGATTCAGTCGTGGAAGGTGTTTTCCACCAGGCGTCTCTCGTAAACAGCGAAAGGTCTGGGTCACGCAAGACCGCTGGTTATTTCGACCGAAGGCTCGTTGCTTTTGAAAAAGGAAAAAAAAAGAAAATATACAGAAAAATTGAATTTTTCAGTTTGTGATGGTAGTTATCTAATGAAACAAGTTATATTAGTATTGCAATGGGATCTAAAAGGTACAATACTCTTTTAGCATTTATTTTCGTTGAATTCTTTGGTCTTATTTCCAGTGCAAGCAGTTTTCTTATTTGCTTGACAACGGCAGCCATTTGTAAACACTAAATATGTACTAAAATTGCATCGTTTTGATTATGATATTCTTGTACTAGTTCTGAAAAGACGATATGGGAATTAGCTATCGAAGAAAGAAATTACAATCAAGAAGAATTAGCCAAACAAGGTAACAAGTGATGCCAAGTCATATAGGGAGCGTTCATAATATTATGGTTTGGGGGAGCTATGTGGATACTGGGTTTTAAAACATCTTTTTGTAATTCTCCACCTTCACAAACCTAATATCTTTGGTCTCCCTTTCCCCCACATGTAGAAGTATAGATATATATAGTCGTTATAAATATAATGACCTCAATTTTTGAATTTTTGATAGTCCCCCCCCCCCCCCCCCCCATATTAAAATTAGTGGCCTCTCAAGATCCACATAGCCCACAAATCATAAATTATGACTGGATGGATGGTCTTTTATTTATATATCCCACCCTTGAAGGAGGGAGAAGGGAGATTTTCTCATTCACAAGAATTATTTAATGTGAACAACCAGAAGATTTGTAGAAGGTACACAGTGATTCTCAGCCAACATGATACTACTGACAACCTGCAGTCAACTTGCCATCAATTTTTTTTACCAACAAACTTGCTGTCAATATACCTTTCTATAATGATGCCACAACTCTTGGAAACAAGCTCTCTAGCTACAGTAGCTATCATGCGCTCTTGCTTCCATCCATGAATTTCGAGTTCAAAGTTAGCTAGCAGGTGATCATGAGGTCAGTGAGAAAAAGAGTTTCAAAACACATAACAATTATTAATAGGACCAGAAATTATTAATATTAATACCTGAGACAATACCAACAATTTCTAAAGCAATAGAGACTGAAGGAAGAATTATTGTATATAAAATATTATCCGAGCGAAATGAAAACCTGCCGAAAACAAGTTGTCTACCTTTACATTTGAAGTTAACAAAGTAAGTTTTCACGCTTTGTTTTTGATGAAAATCACTGAAACTCTGCATTTTTAAACTAGAAGTCAGAGGAAATTAGTCTATGTGCACAATTAGAATCTGAAATCAAATCATGGAGAAAAAAAATTCTTTTTTTTGAGATCTAGGACTTTTCATTCAAACATTTCACCAAAAAGTTCATGTTTCATTTATTTTACTATTTGACAGCTCTCTCTGGTAACCAAGATGTATCTTTACCACATGGAGATGAATCAAGTGTTTTTGTGATTGGAAGTAAAAATGCTGTAAGTAAACCAAGTCTTACATTGTATGATTGGCAAATAAAATTTGCATTCAGTTGTGAGCCCATTAAGGTATCAGGATATGTTTAGGATCCCTATAAAGCACAAATTTGGCTCATGCATAAAGTGATCTCCAAGGTATCCTGATACATTAAGGAAGATGTTCACAATTAACTTGTCTAATATGTAATTAACTCTGCACTAAGGAAAAAGTAGGAATTATGGTAACAGTGAATTTGGGATTTTTTTTCTTAAGCTGACATCATGTCCAGGGCTCGAAATAACTGAGCTGGTCAGTGGTCAATGACAGTCCAGCGAAATTTAGTACTTGACCAGTCAAATACAGTTTTGAATAGACATGTTGTCAGACCAGTCATATCTGAAAAATAGTAGCTGTAATGACCTTCAAATCGCAAAGTCATATTGAATATATATTTAGGTCAATGTTCAGGTGTGCTACAATAATTGTAATATTAATTGTATTATTAACAGTGAAGCGCATCAATGGGATTAAGGCAAGGGGATGAGGAGCAAAAGGACGTCTGTTCTGCAAGCTCTTGCGGACTTATTCCACAGCAAAAATTATTAATTCAATGAAAATTGTCATTGGTTAATTATTCATCATTTTTGACCATCCAAAAATTGGCAATGACCAGTGAGTCAAAAATATAATTCCATTATTTCTAGTTCAAAGGTCACAATCAGCAGAAAAAGTTAATAAGTAAATACCTAGAAACTATAGTTATAATTAATGTAGATATCCATTATAATTCTAAATGACTGTTTAATAGTATTCAATCTGAGTGTACATGTTTTTGATTATAGGGCAAAACTTCTGTGATCTTGAGATTCCTTGACAGGTACTGTATCTTGGACATTAAATTATATTTGCTTTATTACTCAACACATTAATTATTAATATCTGATTTATATGTAGCTGTCATCTCATTATCATAATATTTTAGATTCATATTTTAAGTAAAAGTACTACATTAAAATTTTAGATTAGAATTATTTAATACAAAGTTTGAAAGTTTGAGGCAACAATATCATGTTCTTGAGAAGTTATGATTCAAAATGTGAGGGGGGACCCAAAACAAGGCTACCCTGGTGCAAATCTTGGCCAGGATCCTAACAGGGTTCTAACCAGGATCCTGTTAGGATCTTGCAGGATCCTGACCAAGGCAAGGTCCTGTGTATTATCCTGCAGAACAAAATCCTGCAAGATCCTAGTAACAGGATCCTGGCCAGAATCCTAATCAGGATCCTGATAGAATCAGAGACTAATCCTGTATACATTGCAGTAATTAGTTTTCTAATTGGCAATATTATAAAAAGGGTTAAATTTCAATTTTAATTGAACTAAAAATTAGAAATAAAAAAAAAAAATGAAAGAGTAGAAAGTTAAGTAAAGTAAAGTAAATCTTTATTCGTTCATAAAACATACATTACGAACGTTACAGGGAAATATTATACTTAAAGTGTAAGCGATTTATAATTAAGCTGTCTTTGAAACGTTCTGTCCTCATGCACTTTAGGCATATAGCTAGATACACTCCTAAGATCATACTTACGGACTTTTTCTTAGGGATCATTTCCCTTAAAGGATGCCTTTGATTATCACGAACTTTACAAACAATAGACCTATAGCACCGATCTAGAAATTCCTGAATAGTGGTCAGTTCAGGCTGGCTAGCACTATACACCGCCAAGCCATATGTAATCTTAGACAAAATAAGCGCCCTAAGGAGGTGATCAATCGCCTTGGCATTCATCCCATCCTTCCATAACGATCTTAGAATATACAAGCACTTATTAGCCTCCCTCATCTTTAAGCTGACATGAGAATCAAACCTACAGGCCGATTGTAAAATTACCCCAAGCAACTTCAGTTCCGTGATCTGTTTGATTCCCCAGATTGGCACAAAGGTGAGGGACGGGATTACATTTTCATTTGATTTTCATTCGTCCATTCCATAAACCGTTCAATCAACTCCTCTGATCTGTCTAGCAAGTTCTTATACACTGCCACCTGAAGGGTGCAGTCATCAGACTGTGTGTACTTGCAGAGTAATTCCCCCCCCCCCCCCAAATGTTTGTCTCACCCTCCCCTCCCTTGTTCTCTTCTCTTCTATTACCCACCTCCTTCTACTCTACCACCCCTCCCATTCAATGCTTAGAGTAAGCTGGCACCCCTCCCCAACTCTGTTTTACTAGTTATTAATATTTTTTTTAGGTGGTATGGTTGGAGGGTAGGAATGATATTCATTTAGTGGATAGTAGTAATGATATGGGTGGATTGTAGTTAGCTGTAATGATATGAGTGGTATGAGTGTATAGTAATAATGATATGGGTGGAATATAGTAGTTAGTAATGATATGTCATTGAGTTAATGTATTTGTTGGATTGTAGTAATGATAATTTGAATGTGTGTAACTTATGACAGGGATGAAGCACCAAAATCAACTACAGCTTTAGATTATACATTTGGTAGAAAAGCCAAAGGTCACAATATTGTAAGTATTAGTGATATACCAAATTAGAAACAATGTAAAAAGATACGTCCTGTGATTACCTCAGATCTGGAATAAATTCAAAATGTGTGGATCAAAATTATAGAGCATCATCAGTCTGAAATCAAAAGTTTTCAGCATTTGTATCATTCATGACCACTGTATATATTTATTACTTCTAGTCAATCATGAGGTTTTGGCTTTCAATATATTTTTTTGCTTTTTAATGCATACGTTATGGAAATTACAGCCAAAACCGTTGTATCGCGCGGAATGATTTAAAATTCTTCACTCGGATTGGGTTTTTCCTAGCCGTCAATCATTATGCAAATTAGAGGTTGAACAAACTTGCTCGATTGCTTGCACAGATTCCGCCATTACAAAGTGCTTCAAATTCAAACTTCTTCGATCATTTAAAAATAATCGATAGTGTTCTAAGCTTTAAATCGAGAGGGAGAATTGTTTTTCAGCCTTTTTTCCTGTCAAGTATTCAAGCTATTGCCATGATAATGGAATGCTGTACTATTAATGGTCCGTAGGCACTAAAACATGGAACGACCTAAAACCACCTACAACCACCTAAAACCACCTACAACCACCTCAAAAAATTTAACAACCACCTACAACCACCTCAAAAACATCTACAACCAGTCACAAACAATCGAAAACCACCTAAAACAAGTCATATGTGTCTAAAATAAGGCGAAAACAAACAAGTCATGTACATGAAATACGAGAATCGAACAAAATCCTCACCTCCCCCATAAACTCTTACTCTCCCCCCTGGTCCCCTTACATAATCATCTACAGATTAAAAAGTCACGTTTTGACACCTCCATGAAATACGATGATCATTCTACAGTATCTATATCTTAGAAGAAAACTTTCACTCATCGTCAGATCAGATTTTCTTTTGATCATTTTTTTTTTTGCTGGACGAAACTCAAAACATTTTTTTAAGTATGAGAATAATTTGAAATGGCCGATTGTGACCTTTGTAAACACTTACGTAATCCGACCTCTGTAAGTGCGACTGCGGTTGGTATGTAATCAGATCCAGTATTAACGTACTCTCTAAAACACACTAAAGATATGAAACTATGTGGGGTTTTCGTGTTGATCGGACCAGCTAGTCAATAACATAGTTTACCTTGACACCAAGATAGATAATTTATCGACAAGAGGATTTTTAGAATATATAAAACTGGGAAATCAACTTTCCGACTGTGATTCAGTCACGCTCATCACCTTCAGTCACGCTCATCAGGATGGACTGTATAATACTAGGCTTCTTGTCAGCACCTTGGTGAACGTGGGGGAGGTGAGGATTTTGTTCGATTCTCGTATTTCATGTACATGACTTGTTTGTTTTCGCCTTATTTTAGACACATATGACTTGTTTTAGGTGGTTTTCGATTGTTTGTGACTGGTTGTAGATGTTTTTGAGGTGGTTGTAGGTGGTTGTTAAATTTTTTGAGGTGGTTGTAGGTGGTTTTAGGTGGTTGTAGGTCGTTCCATGTTTTAGTGCTTACGATTAATGGTCTCCCGTGAGAATCTCGAGCTATGCACTAGTAGACAAGGTAGAATATTTTGCTTAAGATCTTCAAAAATTTCTTTTGAAAGATAGATTTTTGCAATTCAGAAACTGGTTCGTATAGCTACGTAGTAATACCGAGCCTCAGCTGGTTTCCATATAACAGCTGTAAGAGCAATAAATTTATTTACAGATTACGATCGCAGGGCTGTTGTTTTGCATTTCAAACCGAGTAACGAATTCACAATGGACGTCTATTTAATATGGAGATTCTATAGCTAGGGCTTTGAGAAGATTAGTAATAAAACAGAAGGTTGAATATCATTATTGTCGAGTTATTTCAATTAATATATTTACAATCTGATTTCCACCGTTTAGCACAAGTTCTATGTATGGTCAAGAGACACACGTTCTTGATATTTCGATGTTGGAGTTTTCATCAAGGTTTTTCAGCCTCATGCAGGAATATAATGCTTATTTCCTAAGAATATTCATGGGCTCGATCTTACGAAGATATTTTTTCTTGAAATACCGTCAATTCGTCTTAGATTATCTAGAAAAGTTTGAATTTGAAACACTCTTTAATGGCGGAATCTGTGCAAGCAATCGAGCAAGCTTGTTCAACCTCTAATTTGCATAATGATTGACGGCTAGGAAAAACCCAATCCAAGTGAAGAATTTGAAATCATTCCGCACGATACAACGGTTTTGGCTGTAATTTATTTATTTGTTAGCAGTAATACATGGCAGCAATTACAGTGCGACGCGCCTTACCGTAGCCACCCAACAAACTTTTTTACAAGTTAGCCAATCAGAAAGCAAGAATCTGTAAATTTGCATGTGAACTTGTTACCGCAAAGATTTGAACTTCGGAGCAAGAACTTGAAGAAAATGCTTAAAAATCTCTATCTCTAATACGAGTTTGCTCTGACTTTTGACTTGCTAACACTTAATACTTTCGTAGGCAGTCTTTTTCATGTGGAAATTCTTTGCAAGAAGTAATTTATCGTACTTGTACAAAAGTTTGTTGGGTGGCTACGGTAAGGCGCGTCGCACTGTAAAGCATTGCTAATTTGAAGGCTTGAAACACTTTCCTTAAAATGTGCATTTATTTCTTATAAGCATCATGATCTTGGTGCTTGTGTGTGCAGCTTAAATTTTTGAAATTATATTATACCAAAAGTTTGTCCAAAACATTTTCATATCTTAACGAATAATGAATGTGCTGGTAACTTGTAATGAAAACTTTTTGAATATTTCTTAATCAATTATAATTATATTTTTAAAATATGTGAAGGCCAAGGATGTGGGACATATATGGGAGTTAGGCGGTGGAACATTTCTGTCCAAATTGATTGATATCCCAATAAGCCAGAAGTCAGTAAGGTGAGTATAAGATCCTGAGTGTGTTCTTAATATCACATGAGCTAGTAGGAAATGTAACTCTTATCAGGCCCTGTGGTGATAACACAGTGGTACAGCCACTAGCAGTGCCTGCAGTTATCTGCATTTCAATTAACCATTTAGCTTGATCCCAGAATACCCAAGAGATATATCATGGAGTACTGGGGATGGGGGCCTCTATCCCATGTAGCTTGATCCCAGGTAGAGTACTCAGTGTGAAGTAAAGGTTATAGGGGTATGTGGGCATGGCAAGGGGGACTTAGTCGTTAGATATTAAATATATTTTAGTGTAATAACAATTGTATGTAAAATAGCGAATAGTAGTGAATATTAACTGTAGTAATTAATTTTGACTGCAGAACTCTTAGTGTTGCTATAGTGTTGGACTTATCTTTGCCAAATGAGTTATGGGTAACCATGGAAACACTTCTTAACCAGGTGAATCTGTGGTTTTTGTTTCATGTCTGAATTTTCAAATTATTGATAAAAATTGATCATCTGGAGCCAGTTGTACAAAGCCTGGATAAAGTTATCCACCAGATAAGAGTTATCCAGTGTATAGAATTTGCATAGGTTTTATCCTGAGGATATTTAACAATTAGTCCTCGAGTCCGAATGGTCTACGAGTCAATAGCCCATGAGGCCAGAGGCCGAATGGGCTATTGACTCGTAGGCCATGAGGGCGAGAGGTCTAATTGTTTTAGTAAAAACCTACTAATCGGTCCAATAAAAGGATGCAAAAAGTTTTGGATTTTGCTTTAAATATGTTTTTTTTGGTTTTCAAAACCGGCGCTTTTCGCTACTAGAGGTCTATCACTAATAGACCCATAGTAGCTCAGCCAATCACAGGGCTCGATTGGTGATAGACCATTAGTAGGTTTTTTCTAATAGGGTTTATCCGGTGGATAGCACTATTCAGGCTTCGCACAATGGCTTCAATGTTTGTACTTGTTTCATTCTACAACTGACTGTTTATCATGGTTTTATTTTAGGTTAAGTCAAGAGTTAATAAAGTTTTGGAAGAAATAGCAAGAAAAAACCCAGGGTAACAATCACTCTGTTCTGTAGGGGTGGATCCAGGATTTTCTTCAGGAAGGGGTGCTGCCGGCATTGGAAGGCCACCCAAACGAGAAAACACTGAACCCCATAGAATTAAAGGGGGATTTTGTATTGGTTAGGGGGTGCACCCCTACACCCCACCCCTAGATCCGCCCCTGTTCTATATATCCTAAATTGTGCCAAAGTTTTAGCCTCCTACGCAGACGCTCTTAGGGTCGTCACACGATGCTTCTCTCCCTACGAGAACTTTAGTGAAACGTGCATGTACCGTATGTTTCCCACTCATACGAAAACAGCTCTATTCCCACTCACCCCACCCATCATTAGGCAAATGTGAGAGGAACTTTCAATTAACACCATTGTATGCCTTGTTGTGTGTATTATTTATGCAGTGTTGTCAATGAGATGAAAAAGAATGCTTGGAAGAAGTTTGGTGATGACCATCCAGTAAGTATATTAGTACTGTGATTCTGTTTAAAGGAGCTGGTGAGGTGCCTGGATGTGTGCTGCTTAAATCATGTGCTGTCTGTCATGCTGTGATGCTGGATTCAGTCCCTAATTCTTTCCTGTGCTTTAGAGGTTTGGGTACTCGAGGTAGATGGGGACAATCCTCAAAGAGCAAGGTCTTTGAACAGTGTTTATCTAGTCATGTCTTGTCACATTACTCATTCATCATTCTGATGGAGCTTTTTGGAGCCAGTGCAGGGAAAACTTACCTGATATTTCATTTTTACTTTATTCAAAGGATAAATCTCTAGTAGAACCATTTCCTATCCCTTTGGCCATCATTGGTGGAAAATATGACATTTATCAGGTAAAGGAATACTACACAATTCTCACTTTTTACTTCCATATATCTCGTGTTTCGAGTGAGTTCAGGACATTATTTGCATTATTTGCATTGCATTATTTATTATTTGTTTGTTTGCAGGATTTTGATCCTGAAAAGCGCAAGATGATTAGCAGGACCTTGCGGTTTATTGCTCACAGCCATGGTGCACATTTACAGGTACAGTAGAGTGTGTCATTAACAGGGAGTTAATGAGGAGAAATGGAAAGGTGTTAAGTGACTGAAACTGCATACTTAATTCATCAAGTATAATACATTTTACAATACAGTTTACCGTCGCATCAATCCTGTATCTCAGGGATCATCTAAATCAGGTTGGGATACTCACACCTGATGTCAGGTTCATAAATCGAATTGAAGGAATCAAGCCCGAGATGCGAGTGAACTACCGCTACGCCACCCTTGTTCCCCAGGTAACAGTAACTAAGCTTTTAGTTGTGTTTTCATTTAGTTTTTCAGTACGAAATCAGAGAGTCTTATAAGCCGTACACGTGGACTTATGGGACACCTTTTGTTCCACACATCTCTAAGGTAAACAGAAAATGATCATATATCAAAGGAGAGGGGGGGGGGCTCCACCTGGTGGTGTGCATTGCTGCGCTTCCTCTCAGTGACACAGCTAGAACATTCAAAAGCGTTGCATACATCACTGTATTTGTCTTTTCCTTTTCAGTAAGTCTGTGTCCGTCGATCACAACAAACCAATCATCGTTCCAGCTGGTCTCGACACTCTAAGCCAAATAGGTAATTATCACTGTCTATAATGGCCTCAATGATTGTTCTCATTGGTATTATCAGTGAGTCATAACGTATAATGATAGTAAGTATCAACCAAGTTTTCCTGACTGATTGGTTTTTAGGGGCTCCACCTGTAGCGAGTGAAGACTTGAGCAGACTTCAATCAAGGTTAGTTTATCAGAGAAAAATATGTCCAAGGACGAAAATATAAACCTTAATTATATCAGGGAAGTGGTTTCTGTAATCTGATTGGCTCTCAGAAGTGCGATTTAATCACGAATCGCACCATTTTTAGTTTTAAATCACGCTGTTTTGAGAGAGGCAATGAAATTGTAGAAATTACAGCATTTATATATATATATATATTTTTTTAATGTTTATATATATTTTTTATTTTTTTGTTTACCAACATTTTGACCTATTCGTTTTCTATTTCTTCGCTACAATCAACGGACATTAACGATGTTTTGTTATATTGATTCTAGAAGCCCCTATGACTTGTGGAAAGCAGCGTATGCTACGTTTTTCCCGCCAGAGGTAATAGTTCTGTTCCAATTCTAATCAGCGAAGGGACTCCATGTTACTTCCATGTTCAGCCTTCTCACATTGCTTTGCAGACCAGGGGGGGGGGGGGGGGGGGGGTTGGGGGTACTAGGGATGGTTTAGTGATTAATAATAATAATAATAATAATAATAATAATAATAATAATAATAATAATAATAATAATAAGGTTAACGCTCGTTTGGCTCCGTATTTTTCTCTTGTTTTTATACTTCTTTAACAATCTTCTGCTGTTTGTTAGACATACAGCTAATTCTAAAGGTTAGTTCTTCAATATTCTTTATTTGGTTTATTAATTTATATAGGATTTTGTGAAATTTTCAAACCTACTTTTTAAAGCGAATCCCTAGAAGATTCATTAGCGATTTGCAATTCTCTCTTTTTCTCATTATTTCATCTAAAATAAGGTGTTTCCTTGGGCAAATTCACTAATAATTTAGCCACGACCATTGTTAGTAAGAATAGTAATTCAAATTTGATATTACGCACATAATTTCTTTTCTTTTTCTTTTCTCCGTAAGAAGAAAGATTAAGGGGTATTTGGTTCACATCTATCGGACCTGATCGGCTTATCTCTTCTAATTTTATCTAAACACTGATTGCTCTTTACAAGCTGCCTTTAATTTTCTATTATTCAAGATCTATAAACTCATTTTTGCATATATTTATTATATCGATTTGATATGTTTCTTGTTTCATTTTATTTCTCTAGAAGATGCCTTATTTTCGTTATTAACTGCTAAAGTTTTGTTTGTTTTTAAATTTGTGTGATTTGACAAAATTTAAAATTTGCTCGAGCGTAACCGTCAAGCTGAGATAGAGCGCGCGCTCGGAAACAACTGCTGTCACCCAGCTCGCGCAAAATCTGGACGAGCTGAAGTTCTTCTGCGAAATAAACTCCGCAGGGAAAGAAGGTCCTCATGGACACAATTACTCACAATAACTGTGATGAAATGATGAAATCAAGAACCAATGAAAACGATGAAAACAGAACCGAAGCAAATGACGGTTCTTCATCCAGCATCGACCAAGTGTGTGGACAGGCTGGTCGACGTCGTGAAAATGTAACTGTCCAAAATCAAACACGAAAAGCAAGAAAGAAGTGGAATAAAGAAGAAAATAGAACTTTGATGGAATGTTATATGAAGAGTGAGCCCGAGAAGAGAGGCTATAGAAAGAGGTTGCTTGAACTATGGGAAGAAAGAGGAATGGACCAACAAACTGAACAAAGACTAGCGGATCAAGTAAGAGCTATCCGGAAAGGAAAATGGTTTACAGAATTAGAGATAGAGGAAATTCAGAGGAAGGTAACCGAAATCAGACAAATTGACACTGAAGAACGGAGTCCTGGAACAGACCATAGCACTGGGACAGAGGAGAATTGCTCGACCACACACGACGATGGTACAGAAGAAAATCAACGAGAAATAATACCTGAAGAAATGGAAATGACAGATGAACAAAACGCAATAATGTCTCGACTGTATGAAATACTACACAAAACAGATCGAGAGAGATTACCAGATCTTCGCGGAGTATTTAGGAAAAAGCTGTTAGACCAAGTCAAAGCTGTCGATAGTGTGCTGCAAACTATTCCTACGAATGATATTACAGAGACAAACGACCTTGTGTATGCCGCTGCTGCTGTGGTAACTGAAAGAGTGGGAGTGAAGATCAAAAAGAAAAGGAAGAATGGAGAACCACCCTGGAAAAGAAGGCTACAAGGACAGATTAGCGAGATGAGAAGGGACTTAAGCAGACTTCAACAAATCAACATCCAAACAGTTGGGACTTCTCGAAAGATGGAACGGCTAGAGCGAAAGTATAATGTCAGAGGTAAAGGATTGAAAGTGGTAATTGAAGAGCTGAAACAAAGGATCAAGGCCAAGGCAAGTAAAGTGAAGCGCTATGAGGAAAGAATAAGACAGTATCGGCAAAACAGATTATTTACAACAAATCAAAAGCAATTTTACAAAGAAATTGATGAACAAAAGCAGGAACAAGCACCACCAAATGCTGAGGAAAGTTTAGAGTTTTGGGGGCAGCTGTGGAGCAATAAAGCAGAACACAAGAAGGACGCCGAATGGCTGAGGAAGGCAAAGAATGACCAGCATGTAGTCCAGCAGCCAGAAATCACCATCACACCAAAGAAAATCAAACATCGGCTGAGGAAAATGAGCAACTGGAAATCACCAGGTCTGGATAATGTACATGGGTTCTGGTTGAAAAACTTCGTGAGTTTGCATGAAAGAATAGCTGCACAGCTACAAGTCTGTTTAACATCACAAACTACCCCGGAATGGATGGTTAAAGGAAGAACAGTGCTCATCATGAAAGACCCTGATAAAGGCAACATACCGTCTAATTACCGTCCAATCACATGCCTTCCCTTGATGTGGAAACTTTTAACGGGGGTGATATCAGAAGATCTCTACTGCCACCTGATCGACAACAAATTGCTACCAGACGAGCAGAAAGGTTGCAGAAAGAACAGCCGGGGGACAAAAGATCAACTAAGCATTGACAAGGCCTTACTGAGGGATTGCAAGAAAAGAAAGACCAATTTAGCTATGGCGTGGATTGACTACAAGAAAGCGTATGACTCTGTTCCACATTCGTGGATAATAGAGTCGTTAGAGTTGATTGGTGTAGCTGATAATGTGAAAGCTTTATTGGAGAAGAGCATGTCATTATGGAGGACAACCCTAACATCGAATGGAAAAATACTTGGAGAAGTGGAGTTCAAGAGAGGAATATTCCAAGGAGACTCACTATCTCCACTGCTATTCGTGATCGCACTAATACCTTTGACCGATATACTCAGAAGCACCCAAGCTGGCTATAAGATCAGTAAAAGCGAGGAAAAGATCAATCACTTACTATTCATGGACGATCTCAAACTCTATAGTAAGAATGAAAAAGAACTTGATTCCCTCGTCCAAACAGTGCGCATATTCAGTGACGACATTGGTATGGACTTTGGAATTTCCAAATGTGCAGTGATGGTCATGAATAGAGGTAAGAAGATCAAGAGTGATGGAATTGCTCTTCCAGATGGGAGAAAGCTTAGATCGTTAGAAGAAAATGATGATTGTTATAAGTACTTGGGCGTACTGGAAGCTGATGATGTCCTACATTTAGAAATGAAGGAAAAGCTACGAGTTGAATATAAGAGAAGGCTGAGAAAACTCCTTAAGTCGAAGCTGAATGGAGGTAACCTCATGAAAGCAATCAATACGTGGGCTGTATCATCGATTCGCTACAGCGGAGGAATAGTCAATTGGACCAAGAATGATCTGCAAGAAATGGATCGAAAAACTAGAAAGTTGTTATGCATGTATGGAGCTCTTCATCCCAGGTCTTGTGTCAACCGTATCTATTTACCAAGAACTGAGGGAGGGCGTGGCCTTATCAGTATTGAAGACTGTATCAGAATGGAAGAAGGAAGCCTCGCACAGTATATTAAGAACAGCCAAGAAAGGTTGTTGATTGCAGCTTGTAAAATAGGAAAACATGCACCAGCGGAACAACCAAAGGATTACAAGGAAAGAAAGAGAGACCAAAGGTGGGAAGAAATAATGACGAAACCCCTACAGAGGCAGTACCATCAGCAAATCAAGGATGTGGCTGATAAGGAGACGTGGAATTGGCTGAGAGTCGGTGATCTGAAGAGAGAAACTGAAGGGCTAATCATTGCTGCTCAAGACCAAGCTATAAGAACTAACGCAATAAAGGCTAAAATCGAAAATCAAGAAGTGTCTGAAAAGTGCAGAATGTGTGGCACATGTGAGGAAACTGTAGAACATATTATTTGTGCCTGCAGTAAACTTGCACAGATAGAGTACAAGCGTCGGCACGACACACTTGCTGGACTACTGCACTGGGAACTTTGCAAGAAATATGGATTACCATGTTGTGACAAATGGTATGAACATGATCCCGATAGTGTAATGGAGAACCATGAAGTGAAGTTGCTGTGGGACTTTACCATCCAGACAGATAGGATAATCCAGGCTAGGCGTCCGGATATAGTTCTGGTTGAGAAGGAATTGAACAAAACCTGGATTATCGATGTAGCTGTGCCTGCTGACAGAAGGATTGAAATCAAAGAGCTTGAGAAGATAGAAAAATACCAGGACCTTGCCAGAGAACTAAAAAAGATATGGAAAACAAAGGTCAAAGTAGTACCAGTAGTAGTGGGAAGTTTAGGCTCAGTGTCAAAGAGACTGAAGGAATATGTAACTATGTTAGACATAAGTAACAGGATAACAACACTTCAGAAATCCGCAATTTTAGGAACTGCCAGAATATTAAGGAAAGTCTTGGAACTTTAAGGAAAAAAAAAAAAAAAAAAAAGGGGGGGGGGATAAAAGAAAGAAAAAGAAAACGTCAAGCAGCATTGTAACAATAGGTTAAAGGTTTCGGTTAGGTTTTGAAATGTCAGTTTGAAGTCTTAGGTCTTGGGAAAAGACCCGACTAGTAATTTTACCAGGGAAAAATCATATTATGTAAAAATAATTTTTTTTCTGAGGTTAAAATAAAATAATAATAATATTAATAATAATAAAGTTTATTTATATAGCGCTCATCTCCAAAACATGTCCAAGGCGCTTGGGACGATTGGGATGATCCGCTGGGATCCGAAGAGTCTGACCCTATCTAAGACAAGAATATCTTGAAAAAACATACCCTGTTCAAGACACAACAATGTAACTTATAACCATATCTAAGACTCAAGAGAAATTCTATAACCTGAATACACCGGCAAAGTTGAAAGTTACGTGCCAAAAGCTTTTTGACGGCGAAAAGAACTAGTTTCGGAAAAAAAGTTGAAATTGAATTCCCTATCTAAGACTTGAAACGCTAGTACCCCTAAACTATCCAAGAATAATGACCCTATCCAAGAAAATATCATGGAAATCATATACCTTGTCTAAAAACAAAATCTCGAAAAACCATACCCTAACCAGCGGAACATCCCCGTATAGGCTATATATGGGAATGCCCCACCCCACCCCCCCGGGGGGGTTAGCAGAGGAGCTTTCACCCTTAATTCTAATTGGATGTGCAGTACAAATCCTCAGTATGAAGTGATACATTAAGTAATAAGTTTGCATTTCTAGAAATCTGTTCAGCGAAGTTCAGGAGAAGATCCTTCGAAAGATCCTCAGTTCTACGAGCCAGCGGTGGATGCCATGAGAAAACAGAAGGACGAGGTTTGGATACATACGAGAATGTTATTGAATATCACTGACCTCCTTGTTTACAGATTGTGTGTATATCATCCCCTGCTTTCATGATCATTCCCAAATAAGCCCCTGTTTTCCTTTACCATGTTTTACACCTATTTCAAAAAACATTGAGATCGAGAACCAGCGCCGCTCAAAGGTGATGGCATATCTAGATATTAACTTGTTGCGAAATACTAAGTAAAAAGACAAAACAATTATCACTTTCCTCGATATTTTAATTCACAACTTATAGTTCTTAGATCTCCGACAACGTTTTTTGAAATAGGTGTATACACCTGCACATTTGTTTGATCTTCTTGCTGTACGCCCTTCATCCGTCAGTGGGCCTGCTTCTCATCCTTCATTGATCCTAGACCAGGATTAACCTCTTCTCATTCCCCATTTTCCATACATCGGTTCACTGGTCACAGACAAAACATTCAAGCGAGGCTTCAAGGTAGTTTCAAAGGATTATTCAAATTTGAAACTTGCAGGCTCGACTGAATGCTTTGTGTTTGACCAGAGAACCGATGTATGGAAAGTGGTGAATTTTCCTCATTCCCAACCATTTGACTTCTTTTACTAGCATAGCATCTAAATCTTGTTGTTTTCTTTCTGCTTGTAACCTGTAGGAGCTGGAAAGATATCGTAAGATGGCTGAACGTAAGGCACGGGAGGTCCTTGCAGGAAGAACACCAATAGAAACCGGTGGAAAAACCAAACGTGTCCAAAAACAATAAGCAATGCCAGTAAGCTTTGATGTCGGGTCTGAAGCAGTCCTAATGTGGTCTCCCTTGGACATATTTATTTCTCCGTTTTGTGCAACATACATTTTCTACTCTGACTTGTATATATTTTACCCTAAGTTCCAGAGGCCCCGCGTCCGTGCGTGGGGGGTTTGGGGAGTCCGTATATATTTGTGTTGCATGACAAAAGCTTCTCGACGATATATTTGTTGAAAAATAATAAAGTAGATATAGTATGAAGGTCTGTGAAACTTCATCAACAGAGAAAAACAGTAATAAAAAGCATTGTTACGTAAATAAACCGTTTCAGATTCATTGGGTAAAAATGACCCATTGTTTAAATTGATTGCAGAAATTTCGATTAAAATTCGATACAAACTTACGCTATAAGCCGGAAGTAGTTTGAATAACAATCATTTCATAAGATGGCCGATTGCAGAAATATATAAAATAAATTGTCGTAAAGCGAGCTTTTTTTCTCCAGTGCAAGGAATCTTTAGATATTTCATTTTCTATCTTTGTTAACTTATGGCCGTTAGACCTCGTTTCCATTCTTTTCTTTTAACTCATTTCCGGCTTAAAGCGTAAGCGGTGTATGGGTGATGAATTAGACAAAGCTGGTCTTTGAATATATAGTTCTTCAAACAAAACTACTAACCTCAAACAATGTAGTGATTTCCAAAAAAATACTAGCTAGATTTCAAATATATTTTTGTTTTTTCGACGTTGAATTATATTACTAAAATCCCAAGCTTTCGGGTCATTGAGGATCCATCGTCGGGCTATCATGTTGGAGGATATCATAAAACACTAATGACAAATCTTTTCTTCTACATTCAACCAAGATGGCGGCTATGAATTAAAACCAGCAATGTTTTTACGGTATTCAGTGAACATGGTCATGAGAATGGCCTGCTGCAATTTACTTTCTACTCTTAGGACCATACCTTCTAGAGCTAGTGCTGAAGCGTAGTATTGCATGTAGCGTCAAGCATTTAAGGCAATAGCGGAGATTTCGAACACGACACCGCTATGACTAACTTCCGATATTTGCTTCATTCCATGTGGGATGTATGAAAACAGCACAAGAATTGCGCACACCACTGAGAAGATTTGTAAATTCATAAAAAATTATGAAATATTTACTTTTTACTTTTAGGACCATACCTCCAGACCTAGTGCTGAAGCACATGCGCGCACCACTGAGAATGAAAAGTTCGAATGGCGCGAAACCTAGACTATGAGCAGCAGGTGGAATTGCACGAGCGCCATTTTGAACAGTAGGTCTTCCAGGTTCTAGTTCTGTCAACGTCAAAGGTAGTGTCAAGTTTGAAAAAATAGTGTCTGTAAAGGTGAAGTTTGAAAGTTTCCGTAGAAGAACAGTTTTGGGTAGAAGACGGCAAAGTATTCCATATAGAAAGACTGCACACTGTAATTGGCTTACCTGTTTCACCAAAATTATTTTTAACCTTCCAAGTTGAAAATGATGATGTAATGATTTCCATGATGGCATTTTTATCAAGCACATACCAACTCTGAAAACTTGCCTTCAAATAATTTTCTGGTATAGGCATGAGTATAAGGTTGGAAATTTTCCATTCTTTTCTATGGAAAGAGTCAGTTTAGAGATTTTTTTAAACTTTTGAAATAACAATAAATTAACTTAAGAACCTAAGATAAAGTTAATTTTGCGGGAAAACAGGCGTGTCAATGGTCGCTGTGAAATGTATAGTGTGTTCCGTGTGGAGGAGAATCTAAAGAGAATGTAACACAGTGATCACTCGTTTCCCTTCTGTCTCAAGCCACTGTTCCCCCTATAGGTTCGAATTCCAGTTATTATAGCCGCCACATGCCAAGTTTATTGTGGACATATTTTTATAACAAGTGGGTAATAGCGGAAGCCAGAGCTGAAGCTAACGCTGTAAAATATGAGATAAAGCTATTTCAAAAAGGTTGGAAAAAAAAAACAGTTGTTGCATGAATATTGCATACCAAGCCCAAAATGTACTATGGGTGATGTGAAGCATCGTGCAAGACAAAATTTGTGTGCAGGTTTTTTCCGGTAAGTTTTCTTGTGTGCTGACATTACATAGGAACATAATACACTTCAAGTTTGGTAAACAACACGAACCATGCATGCAACATTGAACGAAACCTTCACCAACCTTTTCTGAAAAAGCTGTATATGCAGGTTCTCCGCAAAAAAAGATTAATTTTGATCAGGTCACTCGGAGAATATACTCAGTGTCAGTAGTGGTAAAATCAGCTGTTTCAAAGCCCCCAAAAAAACTTGTTCAGTTTCAGTTTTTAAATATCGTTAAAGGCGCGAGTATTTGCTATAATAAATGATCAATAAAGAATTTATTCATTTCCTTCGTAGAAGTTGCTCTAATCTGTCGCGGACAACGTCGATAACAAAAAAGCCTTGAAAACACAGACCGAGAACTTCTAGATCTACTAACTTCAGATATGAATAATCAGCTAGTAATGTTTGATCAAAATACAGTAGTTTCTGGTACACAGACACTACAGCCCTTTTTTTTCCTATCATAAAGTTTTTTTGTCCATAAAAAACTGGCCTGACGCACCCGAGCTCATTAGCGCTGAATTTTATCTATTGAGTTTTTCCACTTGAAAAAGGATTATTATTTTAAGCGGCGGAAATCGCAAAGGGAAAGTGGAAAAGTTCTAGGTAAACAAAAGAGAGCTATTGCTATGTGATTATATGTAAATGAATACAAATGCAGAAACGTTTTATCTTGCTTCGTACAAATCAAGAAAACCACAAAGCACTGGGCGGTCTATGGTATGCTTATAGAGGAGGAAGTTACACGCAATCACGAAGATTTCTAAAAGGTCTACACAGCTGTAAGTTAAATTTCAGGCCGCGAAATTTCAGGCTTTTTGTCAATACAATTTTAGACTTTTTGTCAGTTGTCAGTTAAATTTTAGAGTACTGATTTCAATTGTCAGTTGTCAGTAAACCCCATTCAGTCCGCTGTTTCTAGTAATGACCGTCGGTCATGTTTTTATCTTATCGAAAAGCTGTCATAATGATTTGCAAAATTTCTCATCAGAGACATTACTGTACTGTACTGTATAGCGGGAATACAGGTAGGGTTGCTATGTAAATGTCTCATTTCAGCTGCCCCCTCCTGTTACTAATCAATCATCAATATTAGTAGAGGGCCAACGCGAACAGATATACTCAGTTCCGTGTGAATAAATAACTTGCATCAGCTTCAGTAGAATTACATTTTCTCTAATGAAATATTGTTTTTGAATCGAGAGATTGGTTAGCCGTTTAGGGAGCTTTAAGCAATGATCTGCAGGGAGGTGAAGTTTCAGCAGCAGTTCAAATTCAAGTTGTAGCTCGAAATGTTGTCCATAAAACGTTTACTTAATCGGCAAGTCACTAAATACTGTATTCTATGTAGCGGGAAAACGTGCTTGCACCATTATCCAAGATCCAAAATGAGCTAGTTTATTGAGATCACTCCCTCGTCTGCAATTCTTTCTCGGGTGACGTAATTTTTTCTTGTTCACAAAATGTAGGCCCGTAGCTAGGAGCAAGGATTTGTGTTTGTGGTGGAGGGAGGGTGCGAACCGAAGCCAAAGTGGACCAAACTGTTGAACCTTATTACTGTTTCCATTGTTTGGTTTTGTTAACTATCACTGCTTTAAGTGTTAAAATTTATTAGCCTTCACTTTAACCGACTGCACTCCAAATGTTGGACCTTGAGTATCACTGACAATACGGACCTTTTACACCCCCTGGGTACGGTCCTGAGTGTACGCCAGTTATACAGTTAAACATCTGTTATAAGCGGTCTCCCTTTATTAAGCGGTCATCCTCTATTAAGTGGCATGATCCGTAATGAAATCCCAGAAAATTACTCACCAAAAATCGCCGAAGCCAAAAATATATAAATATATAAATAAATAAAAAGGCGAAAAAAAAGAATAAGCTAGAGGGCGTGCCTCTTCCCTAAATTTGCCAAAAAGTAGGGGGCCGGGTTGGTCGGTCGGTCGGTCTCTCTGTTTATCTGTTTATCTGTCTGTCTGCTAGGAAAAACTGAACCTAGATCAAGACCAAATTAAAGCCACCACCTCTGTTTACTTAATCAGTTTTCATTTCCATATTATTTTATAAAAAAAACTCTCTTAAGCGATCCCTTGACTAGTCACCGAGAGCCTTGACCGCTTAAAAGAAGCCGAGTTCCACTTATATTGGCTTTATTTTTAGATATTTACTTTGATGTGTATACGTATTTATCAGATCAGTTCATGTTTATTCTCTATGATTATCATGCTCATAAATTGTTTAATAAACCGACGCGCGCGTCTTGAACGTTAACGAACTCAAACTACAGCAAACTGTTTTCCTGTTTTGGAATACAGTTTTAAATTGAATTATGTTTTTGAATTTTGTTCGAATAGGCCTCCCAGACTTTTCAGTGTGATGCACGAGTTGACTGAGCTGTTCCCCGCACGCAAACTACTTTTTATTTCAATTGTAACATTTTTTGTGATCAAAGCCCTAATCAGCAGCACTGAAAATTTGGTCAGTAAAATCTACTTAGATTTTAGACTGTTTGCTGTTAAAAACAAACAATATAATGCCGAGACATGTATGACGTCATCCCGATCATGTCTTTCGACTTCACGTCACCGTCAGGTAAACCGGCAAGTCGGGGGGGTTTGTTGTACGGAATTACACTTGCTTGCATTCCAGCGCTATTAGCTTTAACTAAAATAAGGTGAACAATATTGAAGACTAAAGCCCACTCACTCAATAATGAACAGCAATAAAAATGTTCAAGTGACGTCATAAAGAGCAATAGCCATTTTATTTAACGCGCGGTCTACCTTTGTGCTAAGTTGCCATAGCAACAACAGAACCTTGGAATCGAATAAAAGCAGCTATGTCTGTGTAGTGTTGTGTTGAATCGCTCTTCTTTCGAAGCGCAAACATGGAAGAATCATCTCGAAAACAGCTATGACTGTGGCTAATAACAACAGGAAAGATATGACTGGCTACACCGTCAATGAAAATGCTGAAGAACCGAGTAAAAGTAGCTCACAGCAACGACTTAGTTCGTACGAAAGGCTGACTCGGGATCTAGCTTCCAACGACAAGTATCGACAAGAGGTTGCCCTTGGAAAACGGATTGGGTTCTACAGAATCCGAGGCGAACTTGGGAGTGGAAACTTTTGTCAAGTTAAGATGGGAATACACGCTTTAACGCGAGGTAAATGTACAACACATATGTTCTAAATAGGATTTTTTTTGTAACTTGTAGATGTTGCTAGCCGCTTGTCATGTTATTAAACACACACATTCCAAAACTTCTCTTGCAGAAAAGGTTGCCGTAAAAATTCTAGATAAAACAAAACTAGATCAAAAGACTCAAAGATTACTCTCACGAGAAATATCCGTTATGGAAAAGCTTCATCATCCGAATATCATTCGCATCTATGAAGTGATAGAAACTCTCCCAAAACTTCACATCGTAATGGAGTATGCTGGTGGTGGCGAGCTCTTCGCCAAGATATCTAATGAAGGGAAATTGCCGGAAAAGGTTGCGAAGAAAATCTTTTGCCAGATTCAATCGGCAGTAGAACATATGGTAAGCTGAAATTATAAAAAGATCAGTAGTTTACTTTATATTCATGGCCGTGATTGTTTGATGTGAATACTAACCTCTGAGCCAGTGCTTACTGTGTGTTCACATGTCTCCCTCAAGCCTAGAGACAAATTAAAAATAATTGTTTGGCGTTGTTGAGTGTCCTAATTGCCAAACTTTTAAAACCCTTCTCATTATTTTGAAACTGCACGCATTATTTACATACTAAGAGTTTGTTTGAAATATCATTTCTTGAAAAGTTCTCAAAAGATCGAGCACTTTTCTAGCTAAATGGCCGGAGCTTACAGCTAGCGCTGCGTAAACATACTCGGTGTTTAGAAGGGAGCTCAGACAAGATATGATTGTTATTATTAAACGCAGCTAACTTAAAGCAATTTCTCATCCAGTAACACAACTTTTATCTTTTCTTTACTCCTCCAGCATAATAACAACATAATCCACAGGGACCTTAAGGCAGAAAATGTATTTATTGCTGGTCCTAATCTTGTTAAAGTTGGAGATTTCGGATTTAGTACGACCTCAGCGAAAGACAATCCTTTGAATACGTTTTGTGGTTCTCCGCCTTACGCTGCCCCAGAACTCTTTAAAGACGAGAACTATGTTGGTATATACGTAGATATTTGGGCTTTGGGGATCATGTTGTATTTCATGGTAACAGGAGTTATGCCGTTCAGAGCCGAAACTGTCGGAAAACTCAAAAAATGTATACTAGACGGTACTTATTATCTTCCCGATTTTCTCACTGAACCTTGTCGCGAACTTATACGCAATTTATTACGTCCGGTTCCAACGGATCGTTATTCTATGGAAGAGACTCGCCGGTGCAAATGGTTGGAAAGTGAAATTTTTCCAGAAGCTGATAGTAAATACACTCTCGTGCCTCCAACTGACTTACAGTCATGTAACGAAGACGAAATTGAGGCACTACGAATCTTACAAGAACTTGGGATCCCATCTGAAATCATTGGTAAAAACCAGGACAGACGAGAGAGTATTACAGGGACCTACAGAATTGTTCTTCATCGTGTTCAAAAACGGAGATCAGAACTAATGCGAAAGTCTTCGACTATGACTTCATTAAGCCACTACAATAATCGTCCACCTGATATCAGAAATAGAGCTGTAGAGGGACAGAATAAGCCTAAACCCAAGTCCAAGTTTTGCTCGATTTTGTAGAGCATTCTTTTTTACCACGTAAATTGCAACATTGGGTATCTGTGAAATGGCTTATTTTTAACATGCGGGGACCTAATCTCTTCAATACTTTTATTTAATACCCCATATCTTACTATACACTGCTCAGGTCCCAAATAATGTGGCCTTCAGGTTTTACAGAAATGAGTTTGTCAAAATTTATTCATTGCTTGACCCATAGTATTTGCTTAATCCTTTTTTTCCGTCAGAATCATTTCACAATGTAAGATTTGGCTCTAAATCTGTATTTATAAAGTGAATGCGATACGAAGTGAAGTGTGTGTGAGAAATCACAATATGAATCTAAGAAATACGATTTATAAAGCATGGTATTTTTACAGTTTTTTGGATTTCATTTTATTGTACATGTGTACTTGACAATACCCTATTTGCACTTCATACTCCATCCCTTGTTTTTAGCAACTGAAAAACTGATTTTTTTGGGGAATAAATATAACAAACCAATATTTTGCCCATTACAACTGCAAGTGATTAAATACGAGCACTTTTTTCCTTTTCAATATCTAGCTTCTTCTTTTTGGACAAAAGTGTTATGAGGATGTTTACCTTAACACTAATTATGTAAAACCACATTGAATTTGCTACCATGGCAACCTCAAATAAGAGTTACAACAGAGATAAAAACAATGATTTTTTTATCTACATTGAATAGTTTGCTTACATTCATGAATTATATATTTTCTTAAATTGTTAGTAAGTATTCTTAAATTATATCAAGGATTAGGAATATTTCTAGAAAAGCAATATTTGAATTTTAGTTTATTTTTATTTGGTAAAAGATATGAAATAAGGTTTCTTGTTAGCAACGGTTCCAGGACTTCGTGGTAATGAATGAAAAATAAATCAGATTTTCCTGTTATTGCAAATTTCCCAGAGCTATACATTATTAATCATATAAGGACTGCCATTATGTTGATAAGAACATCAATGGACAATGGGACATAACCCTAAATTCAAAGATTATGATTTGTCCCTGGGGGTAAAATAGTTCATAAATTAAGTGTTAATTAATGCATGTTTGCTTGCAATATCAGCTTATCATATTGTAATATGAATCAATCTGCTCATTGTTTTAATGATCAATGTTTTCCTTCAGATTGTTAAACTCTAAGCTAACTTTGCAATGAATATATATTAACTTGGGTACCTGGAATAATCATTGAAGACATGTTCATAGAATGAAGGGGATGTAAGTTTATGTATTTTTATAAGTTATCAATAACATTAGGAATCGTGCACAAAATAACATTGCAATATCATTGTAAATGTTGTTTTTAAAATGAATTTCATAACAAAAATCATGCATTCATTATTTTGTCATGTATATAGATCGAGTTTGTGAATATTACTGTGTGTCATGATTACTATATGGTTCCTAAAATGTTTCTAATTTTTGAACTGCATGTATTTACCCTTATTGTACATAATGATGCTCCTGCTAGATCGAGTTACACAACCATGAACATTTTCACATTACACTTTATTAGACTTAGTTTTATTGGTCTAAAGAAGGTATAAGGAAATAATTAGCTGAACCATAACTGCATGCGATTGTTATTTTATCCATAATATATTGGAGAGTGAAGGTATATACATTTTTGCACATGCAATAGACATTCATCAGGGGTGGATCCAGAAATTTGCCCACAGGGTGTCCAAAATGAAAAAGTGACAATTAGTATAGTGATGTCATCAATAATCCTGATCTGACTTATTTAATTTTTACTTAGATTTATTTGGGGGTGGGGGGAGGGGGGGTGTGGTACACCAATGGACACCCCCTGGATCCACCCTTTGTCATAAAGGTTTTCATGCAACAATTTCTGTAAATTGCAGGTGGGTTCATTTATTAGCTAGTTTTTCAAAATATGAAATTCTAATTGTCCTGTTAGCACTTATTACAATAAAAATATTTTTTACTATATATTACTATATGTTTATTGATTCAGAAGACTAATAGGGATAGGGATAGGTATAATTTAGGGATTAATTGGGCAGTGAATTTTTGGGGGGAGAACATTTGCAGGCCAGGTGCACGTGACCTGTCACCTACAGCACCCTAAAAAGTGAGGGGGCTATGATTAGAAAATATAAGAGACTGTGGTCCCTGGTCACTTTTATATGCATATATATATATATTATTTCACTATTATAACCATGGCTCCTGTATTTTTTAGACATTCCTGCATTTAACACATTCAGTTGGATTTTAGTCTTTCTAAGCTAGGTTTCAAGTATAATTTTGAGGAGTAGCATTATTTATTGGCAGGGAGTTTATTCAAGTTTATGACAACTTTATTTGCAAAAAGAGTTGCAAGGTGCAAAAAGGTTGTTGACAGAGAGGAACTAAATCCCCATATAAAGTCAACCCCCAAGTCAGGCTAATATTAAATTAAGGAAGATAATGATACAAATGACAAATGGGATATAAGTCATATCCTATTTAAATTATATTCTGGTCCAGGACGACAAGCATATGCATGCAAGGAAAACATTTTTGGGATAAGTACAATAGCCCACTTTCGATATTCTGATTGAGTGATCATGACTACTGGTGCAAATATATGAGAATCTATTAGCATGCTGAGATCTCTTTCAACCTGCATAGGTCGTATGGTATCCAAAGCACAATATGATTATATAATATTTTAGTGGTTTCACTGTGCTCCCCCTCAACCAGTGGTTGCTCTTCTTGTTTCACTATTTTCCCACCTTCCCCCACTCTTGACCCCAGAGCCCTGCCACTCTTACTGCGCATGCTCGACAAAATGTCAGAGACTCTGGGAAATCCTAGCGAACGGTAGCCAGAATTGTGGCGACCGAGCATAATGTGCATGCTCCAAATCTATGTCATCACCATTCTACAATTTGAATTTTCGATAGAGCGCATGCTCGGTAAATCAACAGTTTTTATTTTCTCCTGGAAAAAGCCGTTTTTATTGCTTTGTTCATAATCAAGCTACCATTTTATCTCCTATCAAGGCAATTGTTATCCATTATTGCAAGCTGGGCTCTTGTAATCTGGTAGGTAATCGCTAGCTAGAGCAGGTTTTCAATCAATTATTATTGCGACAAATATTTTGATCAATGAGAGCTCATTAAATTCCAGGTTTCCCAGAGTCTCTGACATTTCGTCAAGCATGTGCAGTAAGAATGGTAGGGCTTTGGGGTCGAGAGTGACCCTCCCCTCCCTTGCACCGCTGAGGTTCTTTGAAGAGCTCTGCCAGGTCTGAGCACTACCAAAAGTCGAAATACATTCATCTATGAATTAGCAAAAATAAAAATATAATAAATTTAAAAAGATTCGAGAATTAAATATAAGAATCACCATATCTCGTTGGGTCTTTTTGCACACACAACCAGTAATATTAGTTCTAGGAGTGCGGGTTTCCTGTGGTTTTCATGTCGCCTAGTCTTAGTCTTTCTCCACCATGTGGAGTCAGTACCCGGATGTAGGAGACGGGGTATCAAAAGCTTGTTTTTGTCTCAAGATGTATTCCATTCTACCCTAAAAGAGCCATGTTTTCCCCCTCAAGGTAGTCAGAAATATCCTCCAACTCAGTATCTTCAATATCTTCGGGTCTCTGATGGACTTTACGTTTGTTAAATTATTTTCTAATCTTACGTGATTTTATCAAAGTCATATCCATAAAATGCCATGGAAAATGGCAGCACGTCCAGCGCTGGTCCATTGATAAATCCGATCACATTCAGTAAACTCGCCCTTTCCAAGCAGCAGTTTAATAAACGAAGAAAAGTTGTCATAAGTAATGTTCCAGAAGTATTTGAGATACAGGTGAGTAAGTTAATTTATTCAAACCACATGTAAGCTTATGACATTTTACAAAACTTGTAAACTCAAAACGTTGTTGAAATACTGTACAGCTGTATCAGACTGCCACGAGCAAGATGTGAAATATATTGAATATACAGTAATACTTATTTGGTTAGTAATAAAAGGGGTTCTTTTTGGAAACTTGACCTTATCCCAGCCCGCTAGTATAGCTAGCAGCTGCAGTAACTCAATGTTACACAACATTCTCTAGACGTCACTGCATACATGTGGCTTGAAGAGTTGCCTTAATGGGATTCTTTTGCACGCTAATTCTTATGGTAAAAGTTCAAATGAGTGTGCTGATAGTGTAATAATGGCTGTAAGTTATGACAAATGCAAGTTACAAAACAAAATAAATAACAACTATAAAAAGAAAATGGATGAATCAATTAAGCTTTAGCTGTTGTGTCACAGCGTGGGACAATCACAACAGAGCTAGGCTCCAAACTACGTGAAAACCCAAAGATCAAATTGAAATTTAGAAGTTGATTTTTGTGGATGGAGGAAAAACCCTCAAAGCATAGGAAAGAACGAACAAGCAACTCTACTCACATACGATACTGAGCCTGGCGAGACTCGAACAGGTGTCACATGGATGAGAGGCGAGCGCTCTCACCACTACTGTACGCCACCCGTGCTTCCCACAGCACAGATGAAGCACACAAGTTTACAGTGTATTTACAGTGTATATTGCTGTGTCCTTCATTTCATGTATATACAGTAACTATTGTGTACATCCACAACTTGATATGCAAGTGTTAAGCATTGACCACTCCTTGAAATTCAAGCTCCAATTTATGTATAGAATTGTCAACAAATTTAATCCTTGTTTTTTTTTTTGTTTTTTTTTTTTACGAGGGTAGCACTAAATAGCCAGTGGCTAACAAACCTGCGGCCCTCGTTCCATGATCAAATTGGAATTTAGAAGTTGATTTTTGTGGAGGGAGGAAAACCGGAGAACCCAGAGAAAAACCCTCAAAGCACAGGAGAGAACCAACTAGAAACTCTACTCACATACAACACCGAGCCAAGCGGGACTCGAACTCGGGTCGCCTTGGTGAGAGGCAAGCGCTCTCACCGCTACGCCACCCGTGCTTCCCTTAATTTGAAAGTTTGAAGACAAAACTCCTATAGTCTGTCCATGTAACTCTGTAACTCTTTAATATTTACATTTTGTAGGAATTTAAGGGAAAGCTTTTACAAGGCTGTGATGTTGATGATGTAAAATTTGAGAAAAATGCAGGTTTGTTGATTTTTGTTTGCTAGATCCAGGGTACCAGGTTCCAACTTATAGTGTTACTTAAGTATTTATAGCACTGTATGTGTTCCAGGGAGGGCCTAGCTACTACAGTACATATCAAAGGTTGGGGATACTCAATGGAAATTTTGAAAATCACCCCTAAGGTACCTGCATGAGTCCTGTCCATGTGGGCATGACAACTAATGACCCCCCCCCCCCCCCCCCCCATACCCATTAATCAATGAGTGCTGACAGAAGTCAGATATGTAGTTAAATGCTTCTGTGTGACCACAGCCCTTTTACCTTTATTCACTATGTGCTCCATTTCATTGTTGGATCACATCATTGTGAGATTTTGTTTGATTTGTTCTCTTTTGTGCCAGTATGTGAGTTAAGTTGTATGCATATGCTGAATGCAATAATGGCCGCTATTGACTTTCAGAATTAAAAACTAAAAATTCTTTAAAAATGAGAACCACCATCAGGAAGAGCAAGCAGAAATATATAATCTATACTTTCAATGTAGTGTTTAATTAAAATATGAATTTAAAAAAATTGATAATCAAGTGGCGGCCATTATTGCATTAGTCGTATACAGTAGAATATGTACAGTAATGTAGGACTAGTGTGTGTGACAGTGGGCCAAATTGGAAACCAGTATTCTAGAATTTGTATCCCACTATAAAAAAGTGATTTATTATTATAATTATTATTACACATATTTGTTTTGCATTAATATTTTTCTTCATTTACCTCTGATAGTAACAATATCATTCAGCAATGCAGACCAAGCAGAAACTGCAATTCAAGGTCTTACCAACAAAACATTCAATGGTCATGTCATCAAGGCTGAATTTATCCAACCAGATAGCTTGCTGTTTGTTGGAAATCTACCATTTGAATTTAGTGAGGAACAGTTTGAGGCACTCATGAACCAGTATGGTTCAGTTGAGAGGATATTTCTTGTGCGAAGTGAAGTCACTGGTGAAAGCAAGGGATATGGTTTTGTAGATTATTCCAATAAAGAGTTGGCAGGACAGGCCAAGCAGAGTTTAATGAATACAGGATCAAAATATATTGGTGGTCGAATATTAAGAGTTGACTTTGCTGAGCCTAATCTTACTACATATGAGGACTTGCATTCCAAGACTCTTTTTGTTGATAAGCTTCCAAGGGATTTCACTAATGGAAAAGTACTCAGAGAAATATTTAGCAGAACAGGAACTGTAACTTTTGCTCAGGTAAATATTACCACCTCCCTGCAAATCTCCTCTCATTCTCTCCCTTCTTTAGGCAGGGAGGAGGGACGTTTCTGATTTACATCTAGGATGCCTCTTTTGATATACTGCCGTCCATGATTGTATACAAACAAAACTACTGTAGTTTAAATTTATTACTGTTTTTTAACTGGATTACACACAATGTGCATGAGCAAGCCAAATGTAATTTGATGTGACAGCTGAGCTGTCAAAATCTTGTGGATGAATGATTATAATGCAGATGTTAAGATCATGTGGAGTATTTTGACAGTGTTGTAAAGTTATACCCCTCCCACCCCACCCCGCATATGCAAGACAAATATCCTACAGTACATCCTATTCACATAAAAAAAATAGACTCTGTTAGCAGGAAATCATGCACCAAAAATTAATTTTTTCTTCTTTCACTTTTTATCATCTTTCCTTGATTTTGTTTTTTTCCTTTCTTTTCACTGTACTTCTGATCCTGCATTTCTTGAAAACCTTTGAAGATCAAAATATTGCCGGGGCTGACAGAGCAGAAAGACAAAAAGGCTGCTACATGTATTTTCACAATTTTTCTATTTAAGTGGCAGTGATATAGCAAAACTATAAGCATTTCATTTTTGTCACTGTTGATCCAAATTTGTGACCAAATCATGTTGAACTAGAGTAAAGCTACTTGGAGATATTTACGGAAATGTCAGGTTTTTGACGATTAAAATATCACCACCCCAAAGTACAAGGCATTATATCTCTAAACCGCATTCACTAAATTTAAATTTAATTTAATTTGGTCGCATTTAATATTTTGTTCTTTGGCCCAAATAGAGCGTGTTAACAAAATAGAGCTTAAAAACATATATAACGAGAGGCCAGAATTGTCTTTTTCTGCTCTGTCGGCAGGGCTATATTAGGACCTTAGTTTTAATCTCCTAGAGGAGTTCTGATACAAGAAATAATAGAAATGTTTCAATTGATGTCCAATGTTGTTTTTTTTTCATGATACAGGTGGCAGTGAATCACCAAACAGGGGCATCAAGAGGGTTTGCTTTTGTGGACTATGCAACTACTGATGATGCTGAGAGAGGACAAAAAGCTCACAATGGTGCTCAAATAGAAGGATCTAATATACGAGTTGCTTATGGTACTCCTGGAAGAACAGGAGCCAGTATTTTAGGCCTTCAATCCACAAACACTGTTTCTCAGGTAGGAAATATATTCTTTATTAAACAGCACCAAAAAGATTTTCCTCAGAGACTAATGCAGTAGCATTTTCAAGTCTTACATGTAGATGATACCTGTAAGGTGTTCAATTTTGACTTTTTGTCAAAACTGATTTTTTTTGCCACCATCTAAAAGTCGTCTGCCATCCTCCTCTTTTACTGGTGTGACTGAGGATTTTCTGTCTCTACTTTGTGCCAAATTTACTGACAATTGGGCTTTTCAGTCTGTGAATAAATGATATCAAACAGACAATCAGTTGGGATTTGTGAAATTTTAGGCATGGAACAGAATCCATGCAAGGAAAACTAGTTGTCCACTCATGACTCAGTTGCTTATTAATACACTCACACTCGCCAAATGGACTACTTCGACGATGCGGCGGCCATTTTGGTAGGGAGCAAATATACAAATCTTTGTAACACTCATGGCATCGATTTAAATTAACGTTTCAAGCCTAGACAACTTGACAAGAGATAAATTAAGAAGATGGGCATGAAAGAAAGACAAATAAACGAAGCCTTCTATTTTACCTGACATTTTTTTTTTCTTTTGCCCCCTGGACACCCCATAATGCATTGCGATTCAAGATGTGAAAATAATGACTGACACTACTGTATGCAGAAAAATGAAATGCTTGTCACTAAACCAGCATGATAGGACCAGAGAAACCCAGGATTTGTTTTTTTCTTCATCAGATCCTACATACAACCCGGGTATCTTGTAAAAAGTTATTTTCATTAATACTCCAGTTTCGAGTTCTCTTTTACGCTGTGTTAGCCTCAAAACCATGTAATATATTCTTTTATTCAGTAACAGCCTGTGGAAATTCAAGAGATCTGTGTGTAAAGAAAACAATAAAAATACTTTGAAATTTCACGAGTTTTATCTAAATTTCTGCATAATTTACGCACAATTGAGGCTAACACAGTGTAAAAGAGAACTCGAAATGGGAGTATTCAGATTCAAGATGGCTGCTGCATCATCAAAGTAGTCCATTCTCTTTCCATGGCCGAGAGGGGAAAGTATAGTGGAGGACTTGTAGCGTCTATTGTACTTCTAACAGTGCAAGCAGTTTATTATTGCATGGCACAATCAATGCTAAATTAGAATTTCTCTTAGGTCTTCGATAGGTTTATGATATACTGTACAGTGTTGTGCCTTGAAAATGGTAAACGTAGTATATTTTTTCATTATATTATTGGCTTAGATAGGGGCAGGGTTTTCAGATTCCAGTGGCACATCTACAGATATATCGCTGAGCCACTCCTAGTACTCCCACCCCTCCCCCAGGTCTCCAGTGCACTGCACTCTTTCTCTGTAATGCTGCAAAATGGGATAACAAAGTTTTGAACTTCATTTTATGCAGGTCGTGAATCAAATACCTTTGATACAAGCTGGAGCAGCTAACATTAGAGGAATGGTACCTCAGTGGTCAGCTCAACCCATACCACCATCAGCACCACACCCGTTAATGGCAAGGCCTCTGATGGTCCGCAGTCCACATATGCAGAGTATTGAAGTAAGAGGACCTGCAGCTAGATTTCCAGTCTCTTTGATTTCGCAAGGGTCTCCAGCACAGGTACATGCAAACTAGTGAATATGTGTGCTTGAATTAATCTTTACCCTTTTATTAATATAGGTATCTTGTTTGTATATATTCACAAGCTTAGGGTATTTCTTCTCATTTTAGCAGGTTTGCAGTCCAAGGGCAGGAATGCTTGTAAGGCCATTAATAAGAGAAGCTGGTGCAAGAATGGGGGGTCCACCCCAAAGGCCTCTTATGGGAGATCCTCTAGTCCGAGGACCACGTCCACTTATGGCTGACATTCCACTTAGAGGACCAGGTCTGTATATCCATATATTATTATTATAGTTCTGGTCTAGTAGGAATGTCAAGGCATTATTTGTATATCAAAGGGACTGGAAATCTAGCTGCAGGTCCTCTTACTTCAATACTCTCCACGTCTGTTTCGACTTCTTTCTAATCCGTGTAGCTTCAGCTTTGAATACTCTTAAAACAGAGCACTGATAGAGAGAGAGAGGGGTAAAGTGCGCACCATCGGCTTCCATTGATACCAGCTACGTAGCTGAAGGAACTACCGACGTTAAATATAGTTTCTTTACCTTTATCACTAGCATGATAATGGAATTCAGCTATTGATACCCAGAGAATACTCTCTGGTTAGAGATAAGCCTTTTACCAGGATACCAGTCAGGTAGCTCAGTCATAGAATCTTGGTTATTAGGGACCGTTCATTATTAACCCTTTGACTCCTACGAAGCCCAAAACCACCCGTAAAAAACACACCTTTATTAAATGAAAAATTCCAGCTTCAATAATTTTGATCAAGTTGACCTAAATACCAACTGGTCTAAAATTTTCACTAGGAAACCGAACAACTTTTAGAATAAAAAAACCTGGAGAAATGTCCAAAATTACTGTATAACGAAAAAAACTTTAAACATTTTTGGAAAACCAAAAAAAATGACGGTTTTGTTGATTGCTGCTATTCAAGACTGAGCCAATTTTTTTAGCAAGAATATGAAATCATCAAAATTAATTAGGAATGACCAATCATGTAACATTTGGCATACAGTACTGTACATGTACCCTGTACTGTTATTAACTGTGAAATATTTGTATTTTTTGTTTTTCATTAAGAAACTATCGCCTTTATTCAAAAAAAAATAACAAGAAATGTTATAATTTTGTTTTTCAAATATTTTGCCCACTGTAGGTCCAAGGCAAGGAGGACCAAGAGGGTTTTGTCCAAGAGGAATGGCTGCCACTGTTGATCCAAGATTTGCTATCTTTAGAAATAGTCCAGTAAGACCACTAATGGACTTGAATAGCAATGGAATTGTTTTTGCACAACAACCATCTGAAGAGGTTGGTTTGACCTTTCTTGTTAACTACTTATTGGTTTTACAACTCCTGTGCAGGGCTCGAAATAGAAAAGATAAATGGCCAGACAGTTTCTTATTTTCGGCAGGATAAATAATTTTGGAACAAAATTCTCCTGCCATTTTATTTTCCATTTGGCAGTCCAAAACGTTTTTAGCCTGACAGTAGTAAAACTTTACCTGCATTTTGGTCATTGGCAGGCCCCTATTTTGAGCCCTGCTGTGGTATCATCCCAAATACCATACTGGGGATACTCAAATAATCTGTAACAGTTCTACTTCCTTTTTCTTCATATTAGGGGTGTGCAATGCTCAAAATAATGGCTGGTCAACAGTCAATGTCCGGCCAAATTTGGTACTTGACCGGTCAAATATGGTTTTGAACAGGACATGTTGGAGAAAATAAAATAAAATATTATACGCCGGACACATTGACCGGCGTATGACTGGCCATTATTTTGAGCCCTGGGTGTGGGTAACTAAAACCATCTAAACCTGGTGACCTGGGTCCTGAAAATTAGGTAAGCAGATCCCAAGGGATTAAGGCTGAAAAAATAATGTTCTGATTTAAAGAATGTTAATTTCCACATCACCTGGAAATTGATATTTTGTTCAGACATCCCTTTCCCCATTTTATTATTTACTTACTATGTGACATTAAGTTTCTTTAGGAAGGAATTTTTTTCACAAATGTATTGTATTTTATTGAGTATTTTGATATGCTTGTGGCTATATCCTTATTTAATGCCATATACACCTATTTCAAAAACGGTTTTCTTACAGTAGCTGCAAGCAATGAGCAACAACACAAGACGGCAAAGAACATATTTTGTATTTTACTCCGTATTCATCATAAATGATTTAGATGCCATTATTTTGTAATGGTAGGCTGCAACTCTTTCGATTCATTAAGTGTTGTCCCAAATCTTCAGCTAATTAAAGCACTGTTTGCATGTGGTCTTGGCTTGTTCCTTGTTGCTTTCAACTGCAACAACCCTTATTGAAATAGGTGTAACTATATGTGTCATGATTGTATTCTTTTTAGAGACTAGAAACAAACCAGGCATTTGCACCCCAAATGGAGCAGGCACCACCAGGAGGCATGGGTATACAACTAGTTAACCAATTGCAACCTCAACAACAACCACTCCAAGCACTAATGCAGTCCCAGATACAACTCCAACCACTTATACAACAACAGCAGCAACAGCAGCTAGTGTCACCACATGCCCAAAATAACCCACAACAGCCCCTGCAGATGCAACAAGCACCTCCACAGCCATTGCTACAAAACTTTAGAGTTGCAGAAGCTCAGGGACCACCAGTTATAGCCCCAAAACCTTTACTTGGGCAACCAATTGGAGGCCCAAATGTTGGGGGACAACCAGGCGATGGACATGTAGTCCCTGGTGTGGAAGCTAGTTTTGATAGACATGGCCAGCAAGTAGGACCATCTGGACCAGTGGGTTTAGTGGGACCAGGGAATGCTCAACGGTCTGAGTATCAGATGCCTAGACCAGTCAGTGGACCAATACCACAACAAGGGCATCAACTCAGGCAACCTGCTGGTGTTTTTCAAACCAATCAGGTATTGTACAGTACATGATACCTAGTACCAGTCATCATATTCTTACAAAATTCACTTTTTGACTGTTTAAAATGGCAAATATTTAAATAAATGATAATCATAATAATTATTATGTGATCCAAATTTCAACAGGTTCAACAGATTTCTCGAATTATTATATAACTGAGATACAATACACGCTCTGATTGGTCAAAAACTGTGCTTTATCAGTAAATGAAGCACTGTTGCTGATGCCAACCATATGTGCAGCAAAATCCCGATACATGAGGTCATGTTTCATAATGTTGCCTTCACTCAATAACATCTTTTTTCAATTATATATATCATGCCATTCATTATACAGTCATTAAAAAATTAAACAACCCCTCTCCCCCTCCCAAACATCCCTCCTTCTTTCCTTAGCTTGGGTCCGAATACCTGTTTTTGTTTGAATTTATTCTTGCACATTTGCATTTGCTTGAATTTATTCCTGCATACACTGTATTTACAATTGATATTTAGATGTTAGTTTATTAGATCACTAAGCATACATTTCTTTTGATTCAGTCTCCAGTTAAAACATTTTTACCACAACAAGTGCCAGAACAAATGCCATGTTGTCCAGGTGGACCAACTCCTTTGATGGCAGTAACAAATCAGAATCCATCAGGTATATGTTATTCTGGAACAGAAGTATATGAACTTCTAAAAATATAATATATCGACAGGTTTACCTTATTCAGTAAGTTGTAATGTAGTACTGCCTATATCATTTTTCTTTTCTCTTTCTATTGTTTCTCCCCTCCCCCCTTTATAAAACGGAAGTGATAAGACTGAAAACGTTCTACACTATTTTTACACTGTACTCTATCACATGCATTGGATAATACCAACTTACAGTACATGTTATTAGTTCTTCCTTGCTGTTGAATTGCACTCTTTATGTGCCTTGTAACCTTAGCAGCTTCTATGCTTTATTGTTGTTTAGGTGGACACCAAATATCACAATCCAATGGCGCACAAAGCATTCCTTCCCAAGCACAAGGTGGTCAAGCAGTTACACTTCAGTATGGTATCCCCCCTTCACAACCAATGGCACATCCTCAGCCATTAATGCAACAGACGCTACCCCAGTTAACAGCACCTCAGTTATCTGTTGCCCAAAGAGCAACTGTTGGACCAACTCAGCAGGATCCAAATATACAGTACCAAAATTATGGCTTTCAGCACCAGGTATGTGTATGATTGGATAACAACCCCTTCTATTGGAGTTTTCTAGTAGGCTAATGTGTTGAACTATAAATGAAATTAATTATTGTTTTTGTGCTACATGTATCTTCTCAATAGTTACTAAGAAATAACATCCAGTTGAATGACATGCTCTGAAATGAGAAAACATTTTACCCAATGAATACCAAGAAGGGCATTTAACTTCAAAAAGGACTAACGTCTGAAATGTTGGTATAAATGGTGTTTAAGTTTCTTTCTTAATAACTTGTTAATTCATCTTAAATTATTCATACCAGTCCTAAAATCTGTCTGCATGCATATGATTACATGCCAAATTGTTGTTGGTAAGTGCCATAGAGTTTTACCTGAAAGTTATTATTTAGGGTCCTGTAGTAGAACAAGTTGGAACACCATTCATGGCTGATCAAGTACAACCACCACAACAACAACAACAACAACAACAAACTGGACACGCATATCAGTCACAGGAAATTCCACAGGCTGTACAGCTAATGCAACAACCATTTCAACAACCATTTCAACAACCTGTCCAGCAACAGTTCTCAGGCTATCCTAATCAACTGGGACAAGTGGTTCAGCCTTCTCAACAGATGTTCCAACAGGTAGGAGGGCTGTTAGACTTACAAGCCAGGGTAGAAATTGAAGAGTTATTTTGTAAGTTATGTTTCCTGCCTCTGAATGTGCTCATTGGCATGATGAAAGCAATAATTATCAATAGCTGTTATTATGGATGCATGCAAATAGCCGATAGCCTCACTTGTATGATTCTTAAAAGGTAAGAATATCTCATTTGCATGCGTCCATAATAACAGCTATTAGAGCTGTACATCTTTTAGAAAAGTTCTCTCTTTTCTCCTAGGGCCCCATGGTACCAGCTACAGAAACACAATGGGTGCATCCTGCAGGGAATACACAACAGCCAACACCCCTAATGTCTGGACAAGGTTACCAAGTACCTGTAGTACAACAGGAGCAACAACTTCATGATACCTCAGCACAGCAATGGAGATCAGTTCAGCAACCCATAGTGCAACCACAACCTGGTTATGGTCAGTTTCATCAACAGGAACAACAGCAGATGTTCAATCCAGCACAACACTTTCACCCACTTGTTCAAACACTTGATCCCAGCTATCAACAACAACAGGTACATTGTACAGTTCAGTTACAATTCAGTTTTCCAATACTGTAATACAGATCCCACCAAACTTTGGCAGTGAATCAAAAATTCTTGTCGCTACCATGCCCATGTTTGTCTGCTAACACGCCCTTATTTGTAAGTTTCATCAATAGTTATCAAGATATTTCATGCTCACTTTTTCCCCATGGAGACTCACAAACCTGTTAGAGATTCTATCAAGCAAAGACTTCAAGTTTAGGTTTTTTGACCTCTTGAGCAGACAAACACAGTTTTACACATTTTGGCTTCTATGGCACACTGTTAGTAGTTAGTAGTATTGTTTATTAAAATTATTTGACTTTGAATTTGTATCTTTCCAAGACCGTACTTCTATCAGCAATCATCCAAAGACAAACCTCACACTTAAAGTAAAACAACAAGCTAGTCAAATTCCGGTACAGTGAAAACACAAAGTGGGCATGTCAGTAGACAACTGTGGGCGTGATAGCGACACAAATTTTTGATGTACTGTATTGTCACAGATTGGTGTGATCCGTAGTAAATGAACATGGAGAAATTCATTGCAGTTTTCAACTCAAGCATAAATAAAGCATAGAAATGAGTTATTTGTAGTTTTTTATAACCTCATGGAATCTTTCAATCTTTATCACCGTTTTTTTTTCTTTGGCAGCTTCAAATGACTTCAAATACATCAACTCCTTCACCAATACCACAACATTCAGCTGCGCCAGTTATGTACAATACTCAGGTATACTTTATAATAACTTTGGTAAATTGAATTTAACTCATTGTTTTTATTGATGATTGTTACAAAATGAACAAAGCTATCTTTCTTGGGAGGGGGTTTTTGGTGTTTGATTTCCGAAAGTATTAGGGTATTAATATCAGAAATAATCAATGGAAACATGAATAAATGAAAAGGGGGACTTTCCAAAATTGATGTTAGTCCAGGGAAATAAATTGTGATCAGTTGAAAACCTGTGTGGGAGAAGGAAACTCTTCTTCCTTGATACAGTATGTTATTGATAAAAAATATACTGGTGTGTTTTTGTAGACAACTCCAAATGACCCCAACCAGCATGGTCAAAAGAGACCTCCTGATCAGCATTTAACTGACCAATCATATCTGAATCAACCCCAACCATTACAAGGTATGGGAGAATTCTATGAAGCCAACAAACGTCCTAGATTCTGAACTTCAAGTGTATTCAGCTGTTACAATGGCAGGACTTTCTGGTAATACTTAATGAATATCCATGAGTTACCAGTACATTATCAAGAGTCTGCCGCTACGAGTGAACTAGTTCATTTGGCACTACAGCCTGACTTGATGAGGGTTTGTAGACTGTCTGGTTTATCGTTTTATAATCCTAAGACCCATGTCATTGCATTTATCATCATTATTGCACATAATTGATTATAATATAATTATGTTTTTGGATTCATTATTTAGCTTTTTAAGTATACAGTAATTTCTTTAAAAGTCAAAGTTTACTTATATTATTGCTATTAAAGCTGATGTATATGTTGTTTTTTTAAAATTATTTTTCATGATATTATTCATAGTGTTGATTGAAGTAAGTCTCTACAGAAAATTTAAAAAAAAATGAATGAAGTTGATCAAACTGCAAAATGTTCTTGAAGATGATAAGTAACTTTCATTTTTGATATTTCTGTACAGACTTCTTAATTCTTCAATAATTGTTTGTAAATTTAACTAAACATGTTAAGAAGAATATTTTTAAAGATCATTTCTTTTCCATTGAAATATGAACTGGATTTTCTTGGGATTTCAAATGTCTTGCCCAAGTATAAGAAGATGGAGTACATATTATGTTTCATTAAGCATCTTATCTCAGAAACGTTCCGGATGAGGCTTGAACATTAATGCACCCTTCTTAGAATTATCTTGAATGCAAGGCTAACATGAACACACAAAAAATGCCACAAATTTCATCAAGAAAAAGTGTGATTTCTTTTGTGTTTCACGTTAGCCTTGCATCCAAGATAATTTTGAGAAGGGTGCATTTAGTACAAGAATTTCTCATTATTTTTTGGTTGAGACATGAAATTTTAAGAAAATGAGGTTAATATTAAAATTAAAAGAATATGTTCATCAGGTGCCATTACTTACCAATGTTTTCATTGCTACACACTGATCTGCACAACAGTGGCGTCATGGAAATCGGGCAATACACTGGAATTAGAGTGACACTATGTTAAAGTTACCAAAAAATTTGTTCGAATGACAGCAGTGGTCGTATTTGCCTGATCTCCCTGTCATGACTGTTGTCTCGATCAGCAGATAGCAATGAAAACAGTAGTAATGTAGATGTGTTTCACAATGGGCCTTCCTCATGCAGCAGCCACATACTGCAGATTGGAATACCAATAGCTTTCTGACAAGTAGTCAACTGGTTATTCAAAAGTGTCAGGGCGAGCATGACATCACTTTAAAGGCCATTAAAGGCATTTCTTCACATGGGAATAAAATGTGGCCATCTAGTGAGAAAGGTCCATGGTAACAACATATTTTGTACTGTCAAACCCCTTCTCAAACCTTGTGATCATCCATTCAGCAATTTATAGCCCAACTCCCTACAGTAGTTGTACAAATAAGCACTTTCTCCCTCATCCCTAAAGTGCCTACTTTTCATAATTATTATAAATAACTATTATATAGAGCCCTTTAGGCTTTAACTTGGAGGTGTGGGGAAAACATGAAATGATGTATTCGAGTTTGCTATTAAGATGTAACATTTCAGAACTTCATTTTATAGGGTTTTGTTTTCAAATTCTTTTGTTGGAAGAAACTTTGGGCTTTGGTATAACATTATGACTCAATTCAAAGGTTGGAGCACATATTTGCGAGGCGAACTGAAAATGCCATCTTGCTTTCCCTTGCATACCATGAATCCCACCCAGTGATAACCTGGCTTGGTATATATATCTATACACTAACTGTTAATATTGCATGACGCTCAAAGGAGGAGGATGTGTTTGGGAGACTTGGGGGATTGCATTCATAATAATTGGCTTGTTTTGTGTAGTTGTGTGCCACAGTTTTCATGTTTGAAACCCTTCTTCCTGTTTTAAGACATCAAGAGATCCTTGGGAAAGAGAACAGATTGAAATTGATTTAAATCGTTGGGATGGACTAAGCCAGTGGGGGGGGGGGGGGGGGGGACTACCATAATATGGAAAAGTCGGGATGCTCGTCGGAAATTTTAAAATTGACAAAAAGGTACCAAAACCCTCTTTTTCGTAGACATAACAACTGTAAGTTTCACCCCTAAATGGGAACAAATGAGGCTAATTTTACAGCATTTTACTTAGTTTTTTGTTTAATCACCCTAAAAGGTATACCATATAACGAAAACTAACCCCTAAAAGGTACGACAAGCATCCCCACCCCTTTCAAATAGGAGTCATGCCTTCAAATTAGATTACAGAATAAGAATAAATGTTGTTGGAATGATACACCATATAATGAAGTCCTTGAAATCATTCAAACAATAATGTCTGCAGTCAGCAATACTTCCCCTTGATCTAGCATGTCAAAGGCAAGTCATTCCAAAAACATATACTTTATTAATTTCAGAAAAGTGCTTGTTTAGAGTGGTTTTACTTAGCCCTTGAAATAGTTAGTAGTTGTCATTTCCATTTGACTATCACACATTGACAATAGTTTTTTCATTTCAAGGATAAAAGCACTCTAAATAATGAATTAGGTCTCTTAGAGCGTGTAATATTTCATATGTATTAGTGTAAATGTGCACACACGGAGTTTAAACATGCCAATATATTAAGGCAATATATTAGAGTACAGATAAATAGGCGAGTCACCAATGAACAGGTCTCGGCAAACACAACATTTCAAATACAACGATTAAAGTGCATTCTTCCAATAAACATTAATTATTTCAGGTATTTGACAATTGTCATGTTTTTCCAACATGTGCATTTACTATGTTGTGTTTGCATTGACTTTCAATAAGCACCGACTTTAGTAAATGAGAGTCATTTAAATATAATCATCGTTATAATTAGTGCCATTTGTGATCATGGTTAGCCTAAATAAGTGGTTCAATGTTCATTTGCATCTGTAGTAGGCATCAACCACACCCAGCCACTGCCCCGTGGTCCCCACACCCAACCTATATACCAGATGACACCTTGTATTTAATGTGCCAAACTTTATTCTCAGTATGCCACAACTCGTCCCACAACCCATCATTACCCTACAAGAACATAAAGACAGTGGTTTAACGCCTGAAACTTAATTCCCCAATAACCCACTTTCGATATTCAAGGAGAATTCTTTGTATTCTATCCATTATTTGATTTCACCTCGACATACCCGTACAGATCTCAGACAAAGGGATATTTTTGGTATTTTTTTAGACATGTTCTGGTGCAATTTATGAACGAATATAAATTATATAAAATGTTTTATTATTATTAATATTCTAATATTAGTTTATTCTACCCGGCACATTTTTACCACAGTTTATTCTAGCGACACTTTCTACCCATAGCGCTATAGCACTCCTAATTTCAGTTTGGTTTCCTAGAAAACTGGCGTGGTTTTTTTTTTTTTTTTTTTTTTTTGGCCACTATTTCTTACTCGACGGTGGGTGATCAAGGAAAGGGTCTATGGCTTATACATATTTCCCTTTTCTTCGCGCGAACCATGTCTCTAAAGCATGTTTTTCACTTGCGTTGGAGTCGAAAGCAGCTTATGATGAAGTGAAAAGAAAACGGCCGGGAGTCGGAACCGGAGTCGGAAGCTCGCCAGGAGCGGAAGTTTTGCTTTTTGCTTACGCTTATGACCAGCGGTTTTCGTAGTTGCAATTAGTCACAAATGAACAGCTTCCGACTCCGATTCCGTCGCAAGTGAAAAACAGGCTATCAATAGGACAGCGCTGGTGCCCCTTGCTTCTCTCCTTGGAAGGTTGCTCGCTTACTCTAGGTGCCAAACTGTCGCTACCCAACTCACATCACTAAGATAAACTGAAGACAAAGTACAGACAGCGCAGCACTTTTTTTATTCTAGATGCCGTAAAACCGATAACAGCTATAGGTGTGCGCTTTGAACGATTTTACTGATGATTCATGATCAGACCAGATCACCGCTCATTCTATCAATCTAGAGCCCCAGTGCAAACGTCGATCTTCTCGTGAGCCGAAACTAATGACACGAAAGAAGACCGTCTTATTATCCATTGTTTCAATGCGTTAGGTTCATGTGAAGATTGACGTATGAACCGGGCCTTACCTTGACACACATTACTTTGCAATGCTTTGCTGATAGTTGATATTCATGGAAGGTCTTCTATTGAAGAACTTTAGTCTCCACCCCTTATCGATGTAAAAAGTGTCAGTCAAAGGGTTTTAACGGCAGACATAACTTGGGGGGGGGGGGGGGGGTACAAAATACATTTCCATGCTAAACATTGCATGGTTCTTGGCCTTAATCATGAAACCCCTCTATATCAAACCCTTGGTCCAATAATGTAACACTCTAGTATCATACCTGCTTCCGCAAAGTTTAATACTCTGCTAAGTTCCAGTATGTTATGCGCTATAGCGCCATTTAATACAGCTATTTCAAAAAAGGTTGGTGAAGGTTTTGTTGCATGTTGCATGCTGTATGTTGCACGTTACCCGTTGCTTACGAAGCTTGAAATGTAATATATTTATATGTAAATAATGTCAGCACAGAAGAAAATATGCTGGAAAAACCAGCAGGCAGAGTTTGTGGAAGTACCATATTGTTCTGACCTTTCGCTGCTTGAATTCACCTCTACCATAGTGCATTTCGGGCTTGGTATGCAACAAGCAACAAAACCTTCACCAACCTTTTTTGAAATAGCTGTATATCTTACTGCATAGACCTCACACATTGTCCCTAGAAAATGGCTCTCAGTGACTTTAAGCCTGATTCACACTGCGTCGTAATCGTAGTCATAGTCATAATCATAAACATAACGAGACGTGTGAAGCACAGAATCATAACCATAGTCATAATCATAACGGCCGTCGTAATGAAGAATGGAAACTTTTAATTTTTTTTTGATTATGACGCTTTTTATTTTATTATATGTTGTTCCAAGCGCGGTTTTTATTATTTTCATCTCCTTTCTGTTATACTGAACTTTGATTTTTCTTTCATTTATTCATTTTCCTTGTTTTTCATTTGTTCCCCTTAGATTGCGGCCCCAAGGTTTACAGCGAGTATGGAAGATCGGTTGCGTGTGTTCTAATTCGGTCAAATCATTTGTAACAATTGCAAAAAGGTTGTCAGAACAAAAACGCATAGGGCGTAAGTCATGGCAGTACTTTTCTAGGTCCATAATGCAATCTTGGTCTGCACTCCTGCCTGAATTGGTCCCTTTGTTCTGAAAATCTTTAGTGGCACGCACAATTTTTGTTTGTAGTTTGTTTTTCCCTAAGTTAAATTCGCCCTTTAAAGGTAAGTGATGATTAATTTGAATTTTGCGGTTCGCTTTGTTCACTTGTTCACAGAGTTCAAAGGCACGTTTACACAGGCGATTTTTGTTGCAATGTTTCTCGTGCTGTCAGGTCGCGGCACTAAATCGAGCGTGTAAACTAACGGCGATTTTGATGCAAATTCGATGCTCGTTCTTCAGCTGTCTGTCTGCAAAAAATAAACAAACATTGAAAATGCCAAAAAGGACGACAGTGGTTATATAGTGAAGTTATATAGTGGCCAAAGTATGCCCACACACTTCACATTTCGCCTTCTCTTCTTTCTTCTCCTTGACTTTACCGCTGCTCAAAATGACCGTGTTTCGAAAATTTGCGATAAAATCGTGTCAAATTTGCAATGAAATCGCATCGAATTTGCATCGAAATCGCCGTTAGTTTACACGCGCGATTCAATGCCGCCACACCGCGCGAGAAAAATTGCAAACAAAAAAAATCACCGCAAAAATCCCATCCGAAATTGCCTGTGCAAATGGACCTTAAGGAGATGATGAAAACCCGGGGGATAAAAGATGTGATAAAGTGTAGATTCAGTTTTTTATATCTGTGATTCGTCATGGCAATTTACCAGTCTATCACATTACCCGAGGTTAGCTTTGGACATCAGCTTCATAACGTTTTTCCCGCTCCAGTTATCCAACTTTATCCTGCGTTATCCAACGTTGCCAGCGATGACGTTGCTGGCAGATATGCGCATAAAATTTCAAACCTGATCAGCCATTTTATTAGCCGGGCCGGTAGGGGTGGAGATGCTGGTTATCTAGCCTGGTTTCTATATTGCGACGTAATCGGATCGAGTTGGAAACAGTTCATTCATTCGCAACCTCGAAACTGTGAACCTGAACCTGAAAATTCCTGGCCTTTCTTTGTTCAAAAGCCCATATAATTTTAAAACCATTATATAGACGTGGGGTAGTAGGTATATACCGAGGTTTTTAAAACGACCCACTCCGATTCGCAGCTCTCCTTTTTGAAAGTAATTCGTAACTACTATTACTAAGCACTTTGCTCCATCGGGTCCCCGTAACAACACTATTCTATACATCATGCAGGCGGCGCCCCAATCCGGCGCAATTTTTGTTGTTGGAAGTTTGTTTGCTTTGTCTGTCTGTCCGTTTGTCCTTTTGTGTGTTTTCGGTTTGTTCGTTTGTTCATTCTTTTGGTTGGTTGTTTTTCGATTAGCTTGTCTGTCATACTGTCCGTGCTTCAAGTTGGTTGGTTGGTTGGCGGTCTGTCGGTTTTGCATTATTTCTTTCTTCAATTCAGGATATGATGCATGAGAGCTGGCAATCCATCGTCTACAAACTTGGGACCCATGCCCGGAATATTTGCCCGGGTGCCCCATAGCAGACGTAAGGCTTAAGATATACACGCAAATGAAAATTCATCAAGAGGTATAAACCAGTTTGTTGTAATCATGTATTATTTACCTTTTATCATTCAATTCAGAATCTGTAACGATGGAAATAAATTTGTTTAACGAAAGCCTGTACTTTGCTGGTCTGTTAGTCTAATACTTTTAGCTTCCTTGCAAAACTGTACCACTAAATGTTTCGTGCTCGCTTTGATCCTAGCGAGGTACAAGTCTACATATCAGAGGGTCACCTATCAAAGCAGACTGAGAACATTGCACTGAGGAGCACTCTTTGCATAGACTACATCTCTAGTCTGCCAAGGCAATGTATTCTGGGACTGTTATCTCAATCAAACAACACCAGACAAAAGAACAACAAACCATGACGTCTTTGGCACAGCGATATGGTCTATAATTAGAACGTTTTAAAACGAAACGCAACCCCGCTTTGATTCCTGAATTGGTTGTAATGGTCCTAACAGTTTCAACTGAATGCAGCGGATGAAGACCCATTCTATAGAAATGTCACTACTAAATCCCAATTGAATTGAGTTAATAGCCCTTTCCCAACTACTTGGGTTAATAGCTGTATACAGCTTTTGGTTGCAATTAGCACACTCCATTAGTATAATGTCTTAATGGCCCAGCTACAGTAATTTCACACTCGGTTACCCTGAGACTGATCAATAGACCCCTAACCTCATGACATTTCATACCTTAACTACCACAATCTTTTTCAAAATCTCTTTTCATATTCAAATGTTAAAATCCTTTGAATATACCAAAACAATAGTGAAAATTACGGCACGACAAAAAAGCTACCGAAAGGGATACTGGAAGTTTAGATATAAAACGTCATCATGCTTGAAGCGTATTAGGTTACTGCCCTAAATGCACACTAAGATTGTATGAAGTTCTTTATTTTCTTATATCTGATCCAGCCGTCAACCAAGTGATAAAGATAAATCTCTACGGTTTCTGTCTTGAGCACGACGTGTGTGCAGGTGAAAGGGGTTTGGATCGAGAATAAATCAATGAAGTACGTGCATTTTAAATATTTCATAATTGGAAAAGATGCAGAATGCTCGCACAGGGACTTTTGTTGCATGATAGGTTTTTGGCATCTAAAAGAGTGTCGTTAGCTCAATAATAAGCCGTTTTGAATGGTTGCAATCACAAAGGCACGATAAAACTAACCTGTTGTATTCAGTAATACAACAACTAAGCCCAAAGAAATAGTGTAATCGTGAATTCTTGTTGTACAATATAAATCCTTTTAAGTCACTTTTCACATTTTTTCAGCGTGAAGATAACATCTTCACTTTGTTTGTTTGTGTGTGTTTTTTTTTGTAAACTTTCCTTTTTTACGTGTAAACAAAGGCTACAATGCGTCGTCAAATTTGCCTAACGGGTCATTAATTCCTGGTGCAAAGAGATGGTGTTTGTTTCACGTCCCAAGGGAGTAACCTGTTTCTTCAGAGGTCGGCAGAACAATGCAAAGCTTCACGCCAGGTAATCTGTCTCTTGGACACAATAATCACATAGTTTGTTGTGCCAAAATCCGAATAATAAGTCGCTTCGAAACTGAGCTTAGAAGTATAGAGCAGCTGGATTTATAAACACGATCTTTGAAAATTGTTTTGAGATTTGAGAAATATCAGTTAGAGAAGCTTAGAGAGTTCGTTGACCCTGGCTGACGGGCTTGAGTCTTGCATGCTTCAATTTGTGACTTGCTGTCATGCCTTCTCAGTGAATCAGTGCAAACGTATACATGATAATTTCGCCTTTTTATAGTCACAAATACTCACCGGTGGATTGGTAAAACAATATCAAAGTGAACTTGGAGTATGTCTCTTCTGATGGCTATCAAGTGTGGCCGCATTCACCAGACAAGACTGCTGCTGGACATAGGAACAAATCCAAATATTTCCACAGACAAAGACTCAAAAACCTCTTTGATGCATGCATGCTTCATCGAGAAACAGCATATAGGAGCGAGAATAGCTCGAATGCTAATAGACAAAGGTGCAGTTGTAAGTGCCAAGGATAAATTTAAAAGAACTGCACTTTCCTACGCTTGCATGAATGGCAAAGAAAAAATCGTTGAGATGCTACTGAAAGACATTGAGTATGACATCAATGAACAAGACGAAGAGGGCAACACTCCACTGATGTATGCAGCCATGTCTGGAAATGCCAAAGCCTTGGGTTACGTGCTACAGATGATGATGAAATACCGATTAAGTGTTGATCTCAGGAACAAGAAAGGTTTTTCTGCCTATTTGTTGGCGGCTAAGATGGGACACTTTTATTGTGCTCACATTTTGAAAACTGAAGGCTTCGCTTCAGACGGTATCAGAGACACCGAATATTTCCTTAGTGACAAAGAATGGATCAAGAAAGTTCGCAGGGACATCTCGAGAATGCAACTTAATGGGGATGATATACGAATCTTGGGTTCTCGTTCGGCATGTACTCGTACTCCGAGAGTATCTCTAACTTCTCGTCCAAAGACATCATTGGATTTTGTTGGTCGCGAAGAGTCACCATGTCGACCAGCGCGTAATGTTAACTTCCCGCGACACGATTCACGGACTGGATTTCGTATAACATCACGAAGCGAACCATCGCGCTTGATGAAAGACTCGTGGATCGACCAAGATATTGCTGACAGAAGGTCTCACGTGAGCAGTGCAACATCAACTAACAGTGAAAATACCTTGATGTTTGTCTCAGAAAGTTCAGGCACTACAGAGACTGTGCCTTCTGAGGCAAGGACCAAGACTCCAGATCTTCATGCTATTTTGAGTCATTACCTTGATAAGGAAGTATACAAACCCGTTAAAATTATTCCTCGTAAAGACATTGTCAGAAACGTACAGTTTTCTGAGGAAGCCAGAACTACACCATCAACTGGAAAATCACAGAGCATTGGGAGACAACGAAAACAAAGTCGACAAAGTCCCAAACAAAAAGGGAGAGGTGTATTAACCACGTAGAATATAATGAATGGTATATATATAACATTAGAATAGGCCATTTGCACTAACTTAAGGTCTCGCGACCCTACCTTCTGAAAACGAGCATTTGTATTACGATACACACCAGAAATGAAGAAGCATCTCGATTTTAGTAAGACTAAAGCCGGACATTTTCCCATACAATTTTTCTTAAATATTTGATTGTATATTTGATGATGTAGTTTCTTATACCCGACATTATGAGTATGCACTCTGCTTTTTCACTATATGTCAAGGTGTTCCTTGAAAATAAATGTGTTAAGGGGGTAGGGTCAATAATAATAATACAGAGTGATGTTCTCGAAATACTCCGCAGCACTTGATACATGAATTGTCAATAAATATTGACCAACTTTTGTAATTTTCATCTAAATTCTTTGAAAGATTATTATGTAGATTAAGTAAACTGGCTATAAATTTCTTATGTTTAACGCCTTTCTTTTGGCTTCGAATCATACATTAGATGTCAAGATAAAAACCATGACTACCGACAATAATAGAGGATAAATGAAAGTGAATTTCTTAGTAAACCACCCTTACCAGGGCTGTAGCTGCCATAGTTTTCCCCAGATAAGTAAAAAAATAAAACAAGAATATCAAAATCTAGACATCATAGACAACCCTCCCCCTCAGTTATTAAGGTAGCCTGATATAACCGGTTGATATTTTCCATACTTTTAAGGAATTCAAATATTTTAGCACTGTATAGTGTAGTACAAATTTTGTTCTTTCTGCCTTTGTAAGATACAGCAAAGAAACAGGACACAAAATCCTCAAAGTGGAACACTTAAGTATTCTCTCGTCTAATCTAAGAGACTATAGAAAAAGAAATACTATCTTGTATATTTGAACATCTCCAAAATCAAGAGTCAAATGTATCGCTTTACTTGTACAATGTATTGAAAGGCATGCAATTTTTAATATATATGAATCAGGTTTCAAAGTGCAGTATTTTACCTTTGGACAGCTAGACAAAAATTCATATTCCATCAAGTGATATTTTTGACCTTCAAAACATTTTTCAATAAACTTTAAAATCATTAGGAAAAAAACGAGGAATTGTGTTCGAATAGCTTTTTTCCGTATTTTGGCACATTTTAAACCAAATCTCGCATCCTGCACATGACATTTGCTTCATGATTAGCAGTTATGGTCTTTGATGAAGTCAAACACTAATTTCACCAAATCCTTGGCGACGACCAAAGGATAGTTTAGAAGGTTTTCCAACATTTCTCGTCCATCTGCTCTTCCTTGAGGAGAACACATTGCTTTGCGCCATAAATACAAAAACCCTCCATCTGTCAACTCTTCTGCATAGTAGATGGCGTTAATAATCACCAGAGCATTATTCTGGTCTTTATTGAAGTCAGGAATGTCAGGGGGGTGATCAGTATTGTGTAGGATTCTTGGCGGCAGGGCCATGGTCTGTTGTTTATGTGTGTTGTTCAGGTTCGTCTGGAAATGAGTCGCGGCGATAAAATCAACTAAAAGAGCCCATCCACGACCAAAGTGCATCTCGGGAATGGATAACAGAGCCCGTTGATCCAGAAATAGCGGGTTTGCTGTAAAACATTTAAATAACAGAAACTTAAAACTTCTCAGTTACCAACGTTTGATATCTTAAAATTCAGACTTGATTGCGAGGCTTTAGGCGTAAGGTACAAACAGTGGATCACGAAATACATTTATTTGGTGGGAATAAAATAATGCACTATATACGACGACCCTAGTTTTTTTTATGACAATCGTATACCCTGTCTTAGACCAAAATCCTGAAAAATCATATCCTATCCATTGTTTTCATTCACTTTAAGACAGATATGACTTCGATTAAACGTACTTTTCGCTTTGCAATATAAGAAAGAAAAAAACTTCTTGATCCATCTTTGAGTACATTATTGCGATGTTTTCTGTGCATTTGAGAGTAAGCAAAGCGCGCGGGAACCCTGTGGTGGTACACGCCGTATGTACGTACGTATGGACAAGGTGATGACGTAATCAAGCCATGAAAAATCAACTTGATGGGTTACCATTTTTTCTTAATTATGAAGCTCCGCTATTAAACTTATAGAAAATGCGCTATAAATAAAGTAATTAAGAATATATTATCTGAAAAATATCTGAAATTGTGCCTCGCTTGCCTCATGGTATCTACGGCCCTGTGATGTCTAACTAGTCTTAATTTGAGAATGATCCAACCCAGTCTTTTTTTAGTCTTTTTTCTTGTAATCAAAAACAACAATTCACAGCTTCAACTATTGCTTTTCTGGTTCATTCATTAGTATAACGAAGACAAAGATGATAAAAATGTAAACTAATGCAGTAAAAACAACAAACGCTTCTCTGTCAATATTTGCCGAAGCAATGACCTTGTTCAGAGTCGTACGCCTATTTTTTCGACTTTTTTCCGCCTGAATCTTAGTTAACATCAATGAATTTACCTTCTATGAAGTATTTTCTACGGAACTGAAGGATTAATCTTGCAGTGTAAACGGGTTTTTCTGGTCTATTGTCCACTTTTTCTCACAGTTTTTAAGCCATGCACAAAGTAAGCTTAAATTTCCTTTGGGTGAAGTTGAAAAGTCCTTCACTTTTGACACGACTTCTATGCTTTCAGTCATAGATTTAACGCACTTTTTGCTTTTCAAAAATAAGAAAAAATGCTTTTTGATCCATCTTCGACTACATTGTTGCTTTTCTGATGTTAGCGATGTTTTCTGTGCATTTGCGGGTTTTGCATGCTTTCAAATCAAGCGCGCGGGAACCCTGTGGTGGTACGCACCGTATGTATGTATGTACGTATGTATGTCGTACGGACAATGAAATGACGTAATCAAGCCAATAAAAATCAACTCGATGGGTTACCATTATGGTGCTCGGCATGGGAGCTCCGCTTCTATCAAAAAATGAATGAAAACAAAAAATATCATCCAAGCACTTGGCACAGTAAAAAATATTGCGCAACACTTGAGGGCGGAAAGAAAATAGACCCCATCGGCTTGGGTGTAATGTTGTCCCATTTCAGACCACGTGTCATTCCCCAGAGTATCATTTCATTGTTTAACGGTTGCGCATGAGAAGATACATGAATATGGATACAACTCAAACAAAGAATCTTATTCTCAAGAGAATGACACGTGGTCTGAAATGGGACAACATTACCCCAAGCCGATGAGGTCTATTGAGCAAAATTAGAATTGGCCCAACCTCCAATCAAATATCAAATGGTCCGTCCCTTAGCTAACGCTTTACTATATTTGAGTTGGACAACCTAGCTGTGACAAAGAGCAGATTCCCATGAACTGGAGTGACTTTACCGGTGTATATGAGAGAGAGACTATTACTTACCAGTGCGTATAGAGTCTGTGTGAGCTGCCCACAACAAACTCACAGTAGCATCCTTATCATCATTCTTACTCTTGACCGTCTTTTGATGTAGATGTTCAAAGAATTTTGTCCAACTATTCATCAATTTAGGATGGCGTGTCACACATTCTGTTACACTGTTGCAAAATTTTTCACGCAATTCCGTGGAAACATTTGAGGGTTTGAGAATGTTAATTTGATTTTTAACTGGTAAGATCATACCAGCATTCAAGGCTCCGAGAAATGGAATGATCGACAAAAAATAATTCATGTCAGCCCACCAGCTTGAAGGCGAAAACCTCGTAATTATTGACAGATCATGGGGAGAGGGTTTCGTGACACTCAACCTCCCAGTTGTCATTTGCCAGCCAAACTGAAGGGGCAATCCCCAGAGAAGATTGCCCGAGTTGTTGAATCCCCAAGTAGAAAAATACCTCTCCGTTGAGATTACCATAATTTTGAAAATTCCGAGTCTGTCGATGTAAAGCCACGGATCCACAATGGTGACATTCTTACCACTCATTTCTCTCACGGGAAAATCCTCTAAGGACGAGGCAGCAATTTCCCATCCAGGGGGGTAGGGTGAAGTTTCTCTGTTAGTGGCCGAAAAAACTTCTTGAACCAAACAGATAAGAATAACGCAGAAGGCAAACACTCTGTGACCAATTAAGCTCTTCATCTCTGCGAGGGAAATGCGTCGTGTTGATCCTGTGTACAAATTAAACGAAACGATTCTTAAAATAGTCGCGATCTTTCAAGTGTCCCTCTTCAAACATGTACTACACCACGAACACACGTTGAATAAAATTATTCCATTATATTAATCGTTGAGTTGAACCTTATAAAGTAACACTGAGAGGTCCTAAGTATTATATATATATACACGATAAACTTTATCATAATTTCAAAACGTCTTGCAAAAATATAACTAACACAGATCTTATAATATTTGCTTAATTCGTTTGACCTTTAGATACTGACTGCAATTGTTAAATAAATCTCTGTTAAACTGGAGTATCAATCAAGGGAATCCTGAAGCCAGGCGGCTAGAGGACATATCCAGTAACTAACAACTAACAATTACCAATACTTTGAAAGAAGAAATTATTATAACCGACGGTCGAGCAGATCATTTCAATTTTGGTAATTTTTGGTAAATTTGCTTGTAGAACAACAATTCCATCACTATAATTTTGGATAGTTTCGACAAAACACCACCTGGTGTTGAACGTTAAAGAGAACATTTACCTTTTAACTATTCAGTCCTACGATTGATAGAAGTCAGTGCTTACACTTACCAATATCTTCTTCTATATCTTCTTCTATATCTTTGTGCGACAATTTCCGCACATATATGAAGTGACTGGTGATTATGAAATACTAACAAGTCCCAACAAGTTGATCTGGAATCTAGACGCGCAATGCATTGTTTGTCACAGCGAAAATGTGTTTTCTGTTATCTCTTGTCAAAATATTTTTCACCAACAACGACGAAATATGCTTTTTCTAAAATGTATTTGGCAAATCTTTGCACAGATGTGTCTTATTTTCTTTATTTTCGAGTTTTTTTTCTCTATTTGAGAGAGAGAGAGAGAGAGAGAGAGAGAGAGAGAGAGAGAGAGAGAGAGAGAGAGAGAGAGAGAGAGAGAGAGAGAGAGAGAGAGAGAGAGAGAGAGAGAGAGAGATTTTGGGCTTTCGAATCGTTTTTTTTTTTTCTTCCAAGATTCTAATAATACGTTCATCGCAAGCTGCAATCGTTTGAATATTGTTTAGTTATTTCAATGCATTATATAAAAATAGAAAATTTATTGTCGAAAAAGGGCCACCCATCCAAGTACTGACCAGCCCAAACGTGTTTTACCGACTCGTCTCTTCAAAGCCCAAGTTTTTTCCCACTAGGCCACGGCTTCAGATAATTTGCATAACAATAGCTGTTAAAACAATGCACCAGATAGACTAGGCTATTTTCCACTTGAAATCAACGTGCGTTGCAGATAGTGCAAGGGATTAGCTGTAGTTATGGTCTGGGGGCCGGCTGGTCTCTCCCCTGATGCCTCGGCTAGAACATTTTTCTGCGTAATTATAATCCGTACTATATAAGGGCAGAAGGATTTAATTGCCGTCAGGCCCGACGTCCATACGACGCTTCAGCTCTGCGGATGTCTTGGGGGTATGGCACAGTGGAACATTTTTTTTCCCAAATTTCTTTCGGTGGGACGTGTGTTCAAATCCCATCGTTTTGTGATAAAAAAAATCCATTTTTTTTTGTTTCTTTTTCTTTTTCTTGCTTACTTTCTAATAGTTTCTTTCAGCAGCATTCAGCATTCTCACTTTAAAAAGCGAACTACACTACGATTCCTGGTTCAAAATATTTTCTGCCTGAAAAAGTTTACAGACAAAAAATATTTGTACTGCACTAGCTTTCAACGAATTTAGCAAAGTTTTCCGTTATTGGTGTGATGCATGTTTATGATACTGCAGTTCTTAGAAAAGACGTTTAAAATGTCCCCGTGCGACATAAAAATATCTGGTAAAGTTTAACAAGTTTAATGAACCCCTAGGTACGACGTACCTGTATATAAGTTTAATAAGAATATTAATAAGAATATGTTGATTTCTTCGACAAGAGCTCTTTCATGATCTTCTCTTTAAATTGCACCTAACCCCAGATAGAATACTTTCTGCATCGATTCTACATGAAGTGACTAGTTGAATGGTCAAATATTTCTTCATTTGAGCGTTGCGTCTTCCCCGGGGAGGGGGGGGGGGGGACTAGGGGGAGACTAAAAGTATCGGGTATGCTCGTCGTATCTCTTAGGGGTAAAAATCAGCGATTTGGTATCTTTTAGGGTCTTAAATTTGAGGTTAAGCAAATCAGCTATTTTTGGTATCTTTTAGGGTGTTGAAAAAGGAACTAGCCCATCGCATAATAAACAATACGTATGCCTGCCTAAACTGAGAATATTACTCAATGTAATTTAATGCATTTTTTAATAGTATTATTTTTGTGGTATCTGTAATTTGCCAAGCCACGACCTTTTGAAAAAACTTCCGGTATCTTTTAGGGGTATTTTTGGAAATTTCTGACGAGCATACCCGATACTTTACCCCCAGAGTATCCCCCTCCCCCTCCCGGTGCGTCTTTAAGTTATGAAGGTTTATTTTTCCAATATGTAAATGACCGTGATGTCACCGCAGGCTTCATTTGATATACAAACTTTAACAGGCCAAGTTCACAGAAAAAAATATTTAAAAAGCATCATCATTATACTCATGGTTTCCACATTGTATTATATGTAAAACAAATAAACTCAAAAGCCTGGGGTGTCGTCACAGTCAGTAACATATTAAAGTATAAACCTTCATATCTTAAAGACGCATCACTCAAATAAAGAAATATTTTACCACTTAACTAGTCACTACCATGTAGAACTGATGCAGAAAGTATTGTATCAGGGGTTAGGTGCACTTTAAAACCAACTTTCTTAACACACGCAAAAAGAGCCCTTTGTTGGAAAGACCAACATGATAAGTAAGAATAATAATTTAATGTTTCAAAACGCGAGAACTCCATAGCGTTATCATCTAATGCACCAATTACATGTTTAATATCTAGAATCCAATACATGTGGTGTACATTATGATTATTCCTAGAAGCCCTCCAATGCATGTAGTCTATATATTCTAGTTTCTATGCGATGTTCCAATCCATCTGGTTTACATTATTTTGTTCTTTCTATGCGATCATCCAATTCATCTCGTGTACATTATTATTTCTATAAATTCATCCAATCTATCTCGTGTTGATTCTTGTCCCCCTATGCGTTCATTCGATCCATCTTATGTCCACTCTTTTTTAGAATATGGTCGGATACTCCAGATTATGATTGGATACTCCATAATGTTATTGGATAAGGCTGTCAAGTAGACTAAATTGCATGTTGTGTCAATCTCAACTGAACTTAGCAAGGTTTTTTCCGCTAAACGTTTGTTTGGCGCACCCAGTCATTAAGGGAGTGAGAGGTTTGAGTCAAGGGCGAATCCAGGGGGAGGGTCGAGGGGGCCGCGACCCCCTGCCAGGGACGGGCAATTTGATATTTAATGGGGAGGGGGAGCGGCTGGGTTAAATCCCAAAAAAATATCGAGCAACATCAGATACGGCAAAAAAATATCGAGCGACCTTATAAATTCGATATTAAAGATTTCACTTCTTTTGAACCAAACCGCTGGAAAATCGTATTTCCGAGAGTCAGAATTTAAAAAATGTTAGGGGGAGAATGCCCCACGACCCCACTACTTGCTCCAGCCTACGGCGGACGTCATTTCTACGTCATTATTTCAGATCAGCTGGTTGGACCCCCCTTTCAAAACTTTCTGGATCCCCCCGCCTCCAAGATATGATTAAATCCTCCAGGATATGGTTGGATCCTCCAGGATATGGTTGGATCCTCCAGAATATGATTGGATCCTCCAGGATATGATTGGATCCTCCAGGATATGATTGGATCCTCCAGGATATGATTGGATACTCAAGAATAAGATTGGATCTTCCAGGATATGTTTGGATCCTCCAGGATACGATTGGATCCTCCAGGATATGATTGGATCCTTCAGAATATTATTGGATCCTCCACGATATGATTGGATACTCAAGAATAAGATTGGATCTTCCAGGATATGTTTGGATCCTCCAGGATATGGTTGGATACACCAGAGTATGATTGGATCCTCCAGGATATGATTGGATCCTCCAGAATATGATTGGATCCTCCAGGATATGATTGGATCTTCCAGGATATGATTGGTTCCTCCAGGATATGATTGAATACTCAAGACTGATAAGATTGGATCTTCCAGGATATGTTTGGCCTCCAGGATATGTTTGGCCTCCAGAATATGATTGGATCCTCCAGGATATGATAGGATACTCCAGGATATGATTGGATACTCAAGAGTAAGATTGGATCTTCCAGGATATGTTTGGATCCTCCAGGATATGATAGGATACTCCGGGATATGATTGGATACTCAAGAATAAGATTGGATCCTCCAGGATATGTTTGGATCCTACAGGATATGGTTGGATACTCCAGAGTATGATTGGATCCTGCAGGATATGATTGGATACTCCAGGATATGATGGGATACTAAAGAATAAGATTGGATCATAAATCATAAATTATAGTTATCAAAAAGTTAATCGAAACGGAGACTATAGTATTTAAAAATGTAAGAAAGTTGTAATATTGTAAAGAAAGGTCTGAACCCAGGTGAATGTATATTTATCGAAGTAACAATATTTGTCGAAGAAACAATATTTGTATTATGATCATCCGGGTGGATGTAGTCCTGAGAAGGACTGTTTGATGTGACTGACGTTTCGACAACCTGAGCGGAAGTCATCTTCACAGTCAAGTGAAGGATAAAGTCAGATAGGTAATAATTATACTGCCACGATACACGATAGCACAATTACCTGGTGTTGCGTAATTGGCAGTGTAGGTTTAATCAGTGAGTGTCTAATTAGTGTCCATCTAATTAGTGCGCGTCGCTGCTTCGGCGTCATTTTTGCTTTTGTTTATAAGCCTATTGTACGGTGTCGGTAAATTGATTGAGCGGTTGAGTGGATTCTGCTCAAACTTAGTAAACCAACTCTCCAGTAGAAGTCGTTGCTTTCTATTCTTACAATAGGAAAGACATTTACCAGATTCCCAATTGTTACTTCGATAAATAAAGTTATAATAATCATAATTCATAATATTTTTTTCAAAGTAATCCTTTAAACCAGTTTGAGGGTTTATAGGAAATATATTCACGAAGAAAATGAAAAAGTTATAAAAACAGCAAAATATGTATAAAAAGTGAAATGCAGGGAAAAATGAAAACGAAGGGAAATCAGACCGAACTGCGATTGGACAATTTTGAAGGAGTTTATATTTCATTAATTGCGTACCAAGTGCATGTAAAATGAATCGATTTACGAAAGCTGTTAGTATTTTGCTGAATACTTGGATGACAAAGACACTTTTTCATTTCTGTTGAACAAAATTTTAAGGTAGGTAAAGTCAAGTAAAAATTTCAATAATGAAATATTTCAGCTGCAGTTTCACTATGAATTCTTCTGGCTTTCCATTAAAGTAAACTTTGCGGCTATTATTTGATTTTTTTCCTGTGCACCACCTGTTTCCTATACACTTTCGACAATATGTTACTTGGATAGGAATATTCACAGAAAAACCATTCAAAGAGGATAAGAATTGAATTTGTAAAGCCAGGCCTTACGAGATATTTGTCATCAAAACTTGCCCTTGTTTTACGAAAGTAGCACTTAATAGCCAGTGCCTAACAAACCAGTGGCCCTCGTCCTATGATCGAACTAGAAGTTGATTTTTGTAAAGGCTTGTCCAGGAATCGAGCTCACAACCACAGCAGCTAGTGAGAGGCGGTGCATTAGCAGCGCGCAACAGCTGTTTTCCTTAGCAAAAAGCAGAGACAACATCAAAACAATTTTTTGCCGTTTGGTTTTGTTGGCGACAGTTTTCGATATTATATATGCAAACTTGGTAGTTGCAAAAAAAAATTGGTTTTTCGCTGCCGTCAATCAAAAACAATTAGTTGGTACCTTTTACAAAATTGACTGGTGGCAGTAAAAACACAGATTCCAACGGGCAACTATATTAACTACCCGTGAGCATTGAAATTTCCTGTGGTTTCGAAGGGGCTTAGATTTAACGTTAGTAGATAGTCTTTGCACTGGTAAAAAGAGAAAAGTTTCAATCATAATATTGATAATTATGATAATTATTGATAATATTGATAATATATCCCCAATTGCCGATGGGTTCCAACATAAACATTGCGAAATCTTGTCAAGTGCAAAATCTTATTTCAGGTCGCAGGATCCTGTCCAAAAATGCATGAATATTGTTGTTTCGTGCCAGCCCAGATTCGTTAACAGGGATTAATAAAGACAGCAATTATTAGAGGAATTCTGCAAACAAAAAAATGATGATTTACCGCAAACTTCAAAAGTGTTAAGTTTTTCCTTGTTCAAAATAATTTACACCTTGGGCTGCACCTGTACTTGTTCTGGAACAACCTCCCTAATGAGATAACTGAAACGCCGACTCTGATACAAAACGAAGCGAGATATTAAGAATAAAACTTGTTATAAAGTGCACCTAACCCCATACGATACTTTCAGATTGACTGTGACGTCTACCCAGGCTTCATTAAATATACAAAATTGATCTGGTTCACAGCATTTAAAAAGCATCATCATTATACTCATGGTTTCCAAAATGTTTAGTGTAAATTTGGTGTCTCATAATAGGCAGTGTTTAGTATTACAAGTAAAACAAATATACTCATAAGCTTGGGTAGACGTCACAGTCATTAGCATATTGGAAGTATAAACCTTTATAACTCAAAAACGCAACACTCAAATGAAGAAATATTTCACCATTCAACTATTCACTTCACGTACAATCAAAACTGAAAGTATTGTATCAGGGGTTAGGTGCACTTTAATAGGATAGCACTTTATAACCAGTAGCTAACAAATCTGTGCCCGTTGTTTCATGATCGAATACTTTTCAAACAACCAATCATATCAGAGATTGGTTTTCCTTAATATCTATAAAAAGCTACTCTTTAATAGAGTTCAAGTCAGAAACCGGCTCACTGCGAGCAAAACCACTAAAAACTATAAGCAACTGAAGAAGGATTACTCATTAATATTCCGGTTCTGAGCGATTCACCTATTGTGTCTTGTAAAAAAGATAAATCGCTAAAAAAAACTTGTACTGAAAGCTAAATCAACAAGATAGTTTATTCTTTGTAAGGATAGTTTTATCCTCCGGGTTGGTTTAAATCAGTTTCAATTTCATTCAAAACTCAACCATCCGAGACTAAAGATTTGTAGTTTGTGTAACATCGACCTCTTTATTGTAAAATATTTCTTAAAAATATGATTCGCTTACCGCTTTTTCTATGAGTACGAGCAAAGTTCATGTCATTTTTTTCTTCAAATTTTGTCAAAAGTTTCTCTTTTATGTACTCTAGCTTTCGGAAATTCGGAGTAAAATAATGAGGATTTTCACCTGATGAATTTCAAAACTTGTATGGTTTCTCAATAAAATATTTAAGGTTATTCAAATGTTTTGAGCGGTTTTTGTGCTTGCGCACATCGTGGGCTCAAATTGCTTGTTTCAGGTCGTCATATGGTAGTGACATAGCATGACATGCATAAAAAAACTGAACTCATGAGATACCTTTCTGTACCTCGAAGGGGACCTCGTGTTCTATTGTACAGCACCAGCCTGCGGGCAAATCTCAAAAAATAAAAAATAAAAAAAAATGAAAAAAATAAAAATATGTGGTTCAGCCAGCGGTCCCAGACTTTAACTATACCCAGCGGTGTGAGAAACAGCGCATGTGTAATTATAACGAAGCGACGAAGGCCAATACGGAATATATTTTCTTCAAACGCCGTAAATATAACCCGTATTGGCGGCTCAAAATCGCAATAAGTTTTGTATCGCGATTTTTCTATCGCGCGGTAATTCTGAGCCGACAATACGGGTTGATATTGGCGGCTCTCTCCCGATCAAACTTATAGGAGATCCGTGATACTCTGCATTAAACTAGCTTCGCCTTCTTACTTATATAATGGAGTCGCTGTTCACATTTCTACTTCTTATTTCGTCTACCTATCTTAAAGGGAAGGGTCACGTGACTTTTAAGTGTAAATTGGCCACCTGCATGAGCAGTGAAGAAGTGATTTGAAAAAGAGAGCGAAAAATAGAAGTATTCATGTAGACAAGTGGAACTTGATTAATATTTGACATTATTTAGTCTTTTCACGCCAGTCTTGAAAAGAATTTCTAAGACGTACTTTCAAATTAAAATATAGTTTGAAGTATACCGAACAGTGACCCAAGAAGACAGGTGGACGCCAGTCTTGAAAAGGATTTCTAAGACGTACTTTCAAATTAAAAATATAGTTTGAAGTATGCCCAACAGTGACCCAAGAAGACAGGTGGACGTCAGTCTTGAAAAGGATTTCTAAGACGTACTTTCAAATTAAAAATATAGTTTTAAGTATGCCCAACAGTGACCCAAGAAAAACAGTTGGTCAAATTTGAATATTCGGGTAAAAACTGAGGCTCTTTTCCTTTCAGTTTCAGGATGACTAAGCTTTTTATGCTCAGTCTTTTATTCTGCTTTGGATGCCTTTTCGTTCCTATTAACGCTGAGACATGTTCAAATTTCCGTTTTTCTCGTCAACTGGGTAAAAGGTTACGATGCTCTATTTACAAAACAGTGCCGGGTGTCAGCCAACTTGACTGTCATGAAAAATGCGTATCAGAACTGAGTTGTTTCTCCATCAACTTTTACCCAAATGTGAATGGAACAGACGTCTGTGAGTTGATTAAAGGAACGACAAATTCTTTGGGAATCGCAGACTGTCTTGAGTGGAAACAAGGAAGTGAACACAACGAGTTATTGGTGAGTAAACACTGACGCATATATTGCAGTGGTTACGCCTTGAAGTTCTCTCACGGTGACATTTTGTTGTTATTGTCGAATTTTAGACCTCAGGTTCCTGTTCCTCGTCTGTGTCGTGTGAAACAGGGAAAACCAGAAAAGGTAACGAAATTAAATATTACATATAAAAGGGTTTTTCTCTGACTTATAGATATTACAGAATTTTTGGCAGACGTTTCGGTCTCAGCAGAGACCTTCATCAGTGAGTTATGATGTATGCGTGAGCTGCTTTTAAGTTAAGCAGTGCACGCCTGCGGTTCTGTATGTTTCTGGGATGTGTATACAGTCAGTTCCCGCTTTTTTTGTCCAACTTGGTGAATGACGCCTCAAAAAATAGCCTCTTGTGATAATTTGCCTTCTCGGAGATCACGTGTGGGCTAGCAGTTGTCATTACTTTGTTTACGTCATCAGCGTTGCCTGGCAACTGGTACCAGTTGGGTTCATCTGCGTTTAAACTCTTTGAGCAAAAGAAAACCTATACACAAGCCAGTGCAGTGTGCTCTGCAAATGGAGGAACTCTTGCCACCATCAACAGCAAAGATGAAAGCAAATTTGTTACTGAGTTGTATCTTAAGGAGGAGGAGTCTAAAAGAGGTGAGGGACAGTCTCTCATTCTCCAGATTTTGTTTTCCCGCCAAAACATAAAGGTAAAACTAACACTAGAGACAGACAGAGGTTAAAAGAAAATTAGAAATTCACTTCACTTTTTTCTTTGGTTTTGTTCTTTTCATTTTTGCGAGAATAGATCTGCTCATCAAAGACACACTGAAACCATACAAGCGCTGGAAACTAGATGGATCTGACCATGACGTGACGTAAGTTTGAATGTATTACACTCTAAATACTTCTTCTTTTTTCAGGTAGCCATCAGACCTTAATTTATTATCAATCCATTCTTGAATATAACGTTGTGAATGCTTTACACCTGTCCAATCAGAACCAATCAAGGGTGCATGGTGTAGCGGTAGTGCAATCGCGTCTCGCCTCTCACCTCTTAACTGTCTGGGGTCTTGGATTCGATCCCTTTACTCAGCATCACGTGATAACATCAGTTAGGTCTCTCCTTTGATTCAAGTGTTTTTCTACGGGTTCTCCAGATTTCCTCTGCAAGATAGCCTTGCCCTGACCTAGAGGTTGTTTCAAGGTAACGATAAAATGTAACGGTTATTTGAAATCTTTCCTTAAACCAGTGCTTTTTTGTCCTCTAACAGTTTACTTGGAAGTCTTGTTGCCAAGAAGGATGAGTACAATAGGTCTGCTGCCCTGCACTTTACAGGTACTGCAGGGTCATACGCTACTACGCCAGCCTGGGGCATCAGCACGATGACCTTCAGTATTTCATTATGGGTGAAGCTGGAGAGTATGCCCAGTGCATCGTATGATTTCTACAGCTACTGGTACAATCCATACATCTTTACCATGGGCGTCTATCTTAATGGAGCCTTACATTTTGTTGGCAGAAAGAAATCAAATCACGATTCCAAACTCTTTGGAGGGCATACAGGGTAAGCCGAATTATGGGTCGGTATATCGGGTTATTGTCATGGTAACCAGGAGCACTAAATATTTGATGAGAATATGTGATGAATGAAGGTGCTTGTGATTAAAGCTCTGAGATACCATCACTAGGGAAGCACGGGTGGCGTAGCGGTGAGAGCGCTTCCCTCTCACCAAGGCGACCCGAGTTCGAGCCCCGCTGGGCTCGGTGTCGTATGTGAGTAGAGTTGTTTGTTGGTTCTCTCCTGTGCTTCGAGGGTTTTTCCGGGCTCTCCGGTTTTTCCTCCCTCCTCAAAAATCAACTTCTAAATTCCAATTGGAATGCAGTGGAGGAAGAGCCACTCTGTGGATTCCACTGTTAATTCGCATTTATTTATTTATTTTTTATTTATTTATTATCATTATCACTATAGGCATCACCACCATGCACCACCACCACACCATTACCACCATCATCATTATCATCATTATCGTCATTATCCATCGTTATCATTATCATTTGCATTATAAACATCATCATCTTCATCATCACCACCATCAACACCATCATCTGCACCATCTTTATGACAGTAATGATGATCAGTCCCAAATATCATATTTCTCATCAATCACCATCACCAGTTCTCATTTTTTGTCCCTGTTTGCCAGTATCTTCTATTTTTTTGCTTCATTGTGCCTCTCCCTATATTTTCTTCAAAGGCAAGCTGTTCTAAACAAATGGACGCACATCGTTGATGTGTGGAACAGAGAGACCAAACAGGCAACGAGCTATCAATATGGATCAAAGGTCTCCCAGACTGAACCATTAACCACATCACAGTTAGATCTTCCTGCGTCCATTCGTTCTGTGTTCGATGTTGGTTATAAACGAGATACCAATACTGTCATGAAGGGTTGGCTGCGAGAATTTCTCGTGTTTGATCGAGCAGTGACAAGTGAAGAGGTCAACATTATTCAAGGTAATTATCTTTTATGGTTATAGTTCCTCTTGACTCTTTATTCCTTCGTTTCCCGGAAAGACAGGCAGATAGTTGGGTATACGTGGGTAGGTAGGTGGGTAGGTTTGTACCTGGGTAGGTTACTATAGGTAGCTGGGTGGATAGGTAGTTGCGTAGGTAGGTATCTGGGTAGATAGGAAGTTGGGTAGGTAGGTAGCTGGGTAGATAGGAAGTTGGGTAGGTAGGTAGCTGGGTAGATAGGAAGCTGGGTAGGTAGGTAGCTTGGTAGGTAGGTGGGTGGGTAGGTAGGTGGGGAGGTAGTTGGGTGGATAGGTAGGTGGGGAGGTAGGTCGGGAGGTAGATGGGTAAATAGGTAGGTGGGTAGGTGGGTAGATGGGGAGGTGGGGAGGTAGATCAGGGTGGGGTGATAGGTGGGTAGGCAGGTAGGTGGGTAGGTAGGTCGAGAGGTAGATGGGTGGATAGGTAGGTGGGGTGGTAGGTGGGGAGGTAGGTTGGGAGGTAGATGAGTGGATAGGTAGGTGTGTAGGTAGGTAGGTGGGGAGGTAGGTTGGGAGGTAGATGGGTGGGGAGGTAGGTGGGTAGATGGGGAGGTAGGTTGGGAGGTAGATGGGTGGGGAGGCAGGTGAGTAAGTAGTTGGGAAGGTAGGTAAGTTGGTGGGTAGGTTGGTAAAAACTTAAATAGACACCGCATTCCTATGCCCCAGTTTATCTTTTAAACCATTCTTTTAATGAACCAGATGCAACGTTGTTGGACCCAAGAATGTGGATTGGAAAACCACAAAGCTACCTGAACATGGCACCAGTCTTTCAGCAAAAGAGTAACTGCTTTTCCGCGAGAGCTTGGGGGTTATACCAGTGGGAAGAAGTGCCATGTGACTTGAAACTAGAGTTCATTTGCAAAAAAACCTGTTTAACCGTTTAAATTAGGAACGAATCGGCTCTGGAAAATGCGCTTAAGGTTGCCTTTAATTTCTCCAGCAAGACATGCATCCAACAACTGATCATAAAGAAAAAATATGAAAAGTACCGAGATATTGTTATTTCACACA